>CAHIKZ030001668.1:0-272500 GCA_903632075.3 Acanthosepion pharaonis | reverse complement strand
TAATATATATATATATATATATATATATATATATATTATTCTGTTGCAATATTTATTGAGGCCGTGAAAGATAGTAAAAATGTTTTTATGAAGTAAAAAGCCTTGACCTGAACTCTTTCTAAAGAAAAGTTAATTGATGGAGAGACAAAGTCGTCAGACAGCAAATTAAGTCATGAATAATAAACAAGGTAATGAAAAAAGTCCTTACCATTTTATAATTTATTACAAGAAAAAGGTATACAGCAAATTTGACATACTGTTAGTCCTCAAAGTAATCCCCATTGGCATCCAGGACCTTTTACTAACATGACTCTAGCTGCCCAATGCCCTGGCAGTAAAAATCAGCTGTCTTGTATGCAAAGAATGTGTGTGTGTGTGTGTTACAAGTCTGCCTCATTTTTTGAAGGATTCCCTATGAAGGTGGCTGTTCAGGAAATGGAAGAGGGAGTAATCTGTTGGTGCATGGTTTGCGGAGTAAGGTGGATGACACAGTGTCTCCCAGCCAAGTCACTATATGGTATCCCTGGCCACCTATGCCACATGAGGCCTGACATTGTCATGAAGGAATAGTACACCCTTCTAATTAATCAGTGCCTGTTGCACATGTCCAGCTGCTGAGAGTACATGTTCGCAGTGATGGTTTGTTCTGTTGGCAGCATTTGTCGACTACTCCATGATATACAGAGCATGATCTTGTGTGGGTGTACAGGTAGTCTTGTGGTGTGAGGTACTGGGTCTTGTGGTGACAATCAATGTCTGGCACACTTGGGAGTGTCATACATTTCATCACTGGTGAGCACTTAATCAAATATGGGTATGCTGAGAAACCAACAAAAAACAGGCTGTCATTTGTTGATTGTTTGCTTCTGACAGTCTGTAGAGTACCAACTTGCTCAACCTGTATGCCTTCCCTATGCAGTGCAGGTGAAGTCTAATAGTTTCATCAGAAACCTGGAGTGTTTTGCAAACTCACCACAGGTTTGGCTGTTGTCCTTCCATATCGCTGCCTCCAGGGCCTCATCATCCAGGACCTGTTGCAGGCAACTGTGGGGGTCATTACAAAGAGACAGATCTCTTGACCTGTACTACTGGAACCAATGCCTGGCAGCGTGTTCACTCACAGTATTATTCCCAAAAGCTTGACATATTTGGCAATTGATGCAGACACGAATGCCCAAATGAGCTGCTTCAACACTGCTGTGTTTTCTTCCTGCTGCTCAAGTGATGACTGATCAGTGATCACAATGCACCTGTATTGATCAAGAGCAATGCATCCACCCCCAATTCTATCCAGGCATCTGATGAACACATTTGTGTATTAGTGATCACTTCTTCTCACATGATGTAAAAAAGGGCAAGGATTTTTTAGCTAGCTTATAAAAATCCCTTTAGAAAGCAAAGCCCATCTGTTAATTTTCTTTGTCAAATTTATATCATAATTGTTATTATAAAAAGAAAATGCTACTTGTTTATTAAATCTAAGTACAAATATTTTGGAAAGATTACCAAGAAAAGTTTAATCATATCAATTTATTTTCAAAAGGTTTTCCTGAAAAATAATTTTTCAGGAAAACCTTTTGAAAATAATTTGATATGATTAAATATGATTATATATGATATGATATATATGATTATAATCTTATCAACTTGATTTGTGCTTCACTTAAGCAGAAAGTTACCTGAAACTGATATAGTGATGTCAATGAATGACATGTTTCCAAGAATGGGAAAGGCATTTTCAAATCATGTTAGAAGCAACTTTTTTTATTTTGCTTTATAGGGGTCAAAGAATTAATCAACCTATTGTATTGGTATAAAAGCAACAATAAGATGCAGTAAAACCGCATTTATGTGCCACGTTCTTTCAAATTTTATGTAATCATGGCTCTCCACAACTTCCAATCTTTCATTACTCTAAACAACTTCTGACTCTTTACCATCACCCAGTGTCTTTTTTCTGCCTTTTGTTCATGCACAAATTGATTAGGTATGTTACTTGCTGTTTTCTTTGATTCTCCTGTATTCAATATGCCCTATGAGCATTAAATTTTACATGTCCCAGAATGTCAACAGCCTCATTCTAATTGTAAGTATAAGTTTTCTTTCTAGTTCCTATTTCCCTTAAAATTTCCTTGTTACTCACAGGTTCTCTCCATGGTATTCTTGGCATTTATTAGTAGAACCATATCTCTGTTGCTTCAAGTCTCCTCTTTTTCTGTGAAGAAACTGTGTGACACTCACTGCTGTATAGAAAATAAGATTTTACATAGCAGTTCATCAGTTTTTTGTTTGTTTCTAACAGAATTTTCCTATGTCTTTGTACTTTGGTAAGTTTCTGGAAGGTAACTTTTACTATTCATATATGATCTTGGATTTCAATGTCACATTTTTTGCCTGTTAAAACATTTTCCAGATAGGTAAATTTCTCTACTTGCCTAATTTTGACATCCCCAATATGTAGATGACACCTTACACTGTCTCTTTTGCTGATGGACATGCATTCTGTCTTCTGCAGTTAATAGTCCCTTCTTTTCCATGACTACCTTGTCTGCTATCAACATATCTTACGTTGTTAAAATTATATCAACAAAACTAATAATACAATAAGGATGAAAAGTGAGTAAATAAAGAATGTAGGTCTGAATTTCTGAGATGAGAAGTTATTATTTACATGATTTATATTTGGACTATTGTTCTCATCTTTGTTGTTATTATCCCCTGGTCGCCTTCTGTTTGAATTTCTGAGATGAGAAGTTATTATTATTTACACTATTCACATTCGAATTAGTGTCATCTTAAAAAATAAGAACTAGATGAGATATTCCTAAACATGGAGAGTAGAACAAGAACAGTCTACCTCCATAGATTAAATAAAGGGTTTAATTCAGAATTCCATGCAGGTTACCCAGATTGATATTACACCTGATAAAGCCCAGAGAACACAATGTCTGAAATGTTGTAAAAACAACAACAAAAATGGTGACAGTAGTCCAAAAGTGAATAGTGTAAACATGGAATGTAGGGCTAAAAAGCAACAATAGGATGTCGCAGAAATACTAATAGAATAGTAGAAATAATGAAGTGTGTATTGAGTTAAATTGTTTTGATAAAAAGCAAACATATTAATATGCAGTAAAACTAACAAGATGATAATAATAATAAAAATAAATTGCATTGACATAAATAGAAACTAATAAATATTTTTGGTAGGGGCCTTGAAGGCAATTATCTTCTTTATTTTCAAGATATAATTAAATGAGTTGCAGTTAACCCAATAATAATTCAAATTTGTCAAAATATGAAGCACAAGTTCATATTAAGCTTTTGTGAGAGAAGAAATCTAAGAAAATTAAAAAAGGCTGTTGAAAAAAATAATTGTTATAATAGTAAGTAGTATTTGTATTAACAAGTTTTTCCATTTCACTCAAGCAGACACTAAACACATGAGAGCTTTATTATCTTTACTATTTTCTCTTTGTTACTTTCTTTGTTTTTTTTTACTGAAACCAAACAGCATCTCTAATATGTCTTTTCTGTCTTTCCTTGCAATAAAAGATTGGCAGTATGTAATTTATATGCTAAGTAAGGAATGAACAAACAAGCAGAGGAAATTAATAATGAAACTATATAATATGATAATAATTATGATATGATAATAATAACAAAACTTAAGAGCAGTCCATTGTGTCACATATGTGGAGAATATTCGTCGACAATTGACAATACAATACCTTGGTGTGGTTAATTGACACCAAGAGCATACTTGTAATGACATTTACAGGGATCCTCATTGTTCATTATGTCACATATTCAACCTCCTTGCAAGAAGAATTGCTGAGAGTATAAGCCATCATACCTTTTATAGAATGAAGATATTACCATTGTTATAATGAGTGTATGGTTGCAAAGGAAAGAATAAACAAGAATTAAACAGTGTGTATTGATCAATTTTAAGAATATGTACATAGTTGTGTGAAAAGGTGACAAAATTGTTTGTATGTGGTTCTTTAGTTGCTGTTGGTAAGAAATGTGATTAAGCGTAAGGGTGTTGTTGGTAAGGCTGGATGTGGGTAGTGGGTCAGTGGCCGAGGTGATTGTGATGACAAAAGAGGCCTGGAGTGGATTTGTGAAGCTGTAAATCTGTGGTAGCATTTGTGGGGTGTCTTTGGTGAGGGTGATCCATGGTAAGGCATAGTGGGGTGCATTGTCAGGTTGGTTGACTGAGGTAATGGTGGTGGTGATGAGAGGTTAGGGTTATTATACCATATGATTTTTTAAAATGTAAAAATAATTTTAAAAATTTAAATTCATAAACTGAAGTTCTTTCATCAGTGTTGTTGAGTAAATAAGACACCCCTTGTAACACAAATGAATTAGACAAGATTCCTTAAATAAAGAACTCAAAGTGAGTCTATTCAAGTCAATCAAGGAGCATTTCTAATGACATCACGGTGAGAAGCCTAAGTGGAGCATAATATTATAACCTTTAGGAGCAAGTTATAACAGTGGTGATGTGGGATCAAAACTCATATGGAGTTGGAAAAAGTACATTTTTGCTTTGGCACACATGATAACAGTGATAACGATATATTAGAACAATGTTGTTGTAATCTTTTTCTTTGCTCAAATGGCAAAAATACAACAGAAATGACAGCAACACCAACAACAGCAGTTATTGGAAATCCAGAAACGTGTTGCAGGCTGGTGTAATGACAACAAAGATGAGGACAATAGTCCAAATATAAATAGTGTAAATAATAATAACTCCTCATCTCAGAAATTCAGACAGAAGGTGATCAGGTGATAATAACAGCAAAGATGAGGATATTACTCTGAATGTAAAGAGTGTAAATAATAATAACTTCTCATCTCAGAAATTCAGACCTACATTCTTTGTTTACTTTTCATCCTTATCGTATTATTAGTTTTATTGATATAATTTTAACAACATAAGAAATGTTGAAAAATAAACACATGTCTTCTGAAAATACCCACAACAAAATGGCGGACTTGGTATGTGAGTGCATATACAGAAATTGAAAGAAATGACAAGAATGAATATATATGTACAAACAAATGATAAAGTATTAATAACAAAGGCATACAAGTGACAAAGACAAAGATGTATGTGTCAAATGAATGTGAAAACTTTTTGGATTCAGAATATATGAAGTGGGTGAATGTTCGTGCGTACATTTGTTGTGTGTGTGTATGTATTGTTCATGTATTTCCCAAATGGAAAGTGTTGTCCATGATATAATAAATAATTTTATAATCTCCAGGAGCGAGTTATAACATTCACATATTAATATCAATTAAGTACTCCAGTTTATCATTTAAAAAAAAAAATTATACATTTTAAGAAATCAGGTCATATAAGCATATTTGTTTTGTCTTCTATAGCGGGGATCAATTTACAATGAACTTATATAGCAAACTGGATCCCTCTATTAACCTTTATAAAATTTAATATATTTTTTTTAATATTCATTATCTGGAGTGCTTAATCTATATTAATATGAAAAAATGAATTACTTCTGGCTGCAGTGCCTATTCTGACAACTCTACCAACAAAGATAAATTTTGGTAAATATACCATGGATCAATTAGAATGTTGTAATGATGACTAAAGCAAAACAATTGAATGTGCTCAAAAGGCCAAATGACCCTTGAGACAATTACAATTCTTTCAGGATTTATTTATATATTTCAAAAAATAGATATAAGTATTTTTGAAAATGCAATCAAAAAATTCTTTTAAACATCCTCAAAATTGAGGCCCAAAAATTTTCAATCAATTTATAGTTCAGGTCAATAATTGCCATCAGTCACAGAGGAGAGTATTTACATGTAATTCTAGTGTTTATCTATTGGTAAATTCTTTTGAAACATTGCTGAATAATTCAGACAACTGCACACAGCAAGTGGTACATGTTGGTTAAACTGTATCATTAAAAGCAACTATAATCATCAACATCTTAGTCACAGCCTGCACTTCATTATTAGTAATTATAATCATTACATACCAGTATATTTAGTCCAAAGCAGCAGTCAACTTCTTTTCTTATAGTTAAGCACATATAACACACTTTGGTAATATAGAATCTCAAAAGAAAACTTCTAAGGAATGTCCCCTAGATTCAAGTATGTGTATATATATATATATATATATATATATATAACTGAATGGGTAAATATAGGTAGGTATATGAGCGAGCGATCGTATACAGACACATATAAGTACTCTGGTGTAAAAAAATATTAAGTAACAGAACTATTTAGTATATATATATATTAAGAAATATACATAATAACTGGAATTCCAGCACTTGAAAATTGCTTTGGCATGAAACTCGGAGTTGTGCTATTAATGTAAAATATTATGTATATTTCTTAATATATATATATATATATATATATATATATTTATATAAAAGAAATATACTCTTAAGGTGTGCTATATATATATATATATATATATATATTAATTATAGTTATTTTTAAAAATATGATTCCTTCACTACATAAGAGTTCTCATGTTTCAAAAACAAGAGCCAAAAACTTCAATATAATTACTAAAATTAAATTGAATTAAAGTATCAAGTTCTGTTTCATCCTCAAGCAAAATTTTTTTGAATTCCAAAATCATATTTTTAAAGATAATTATAATTACAATTTAGGCTCTACTTTTGTATTGAGCACTGTTTTTTAAAACAAAAACAAAAACAAAAATACTAAAGAACTTTAGATTATTTATCTAATGTATTCTTTCTTATTTTTCTATATATTTGCTAAAATGTATGAGTTTTTACTGGTTACACTAGCCAGGTTTCAGCCATAAAATTCTTCAGATGGTATTGGCAAATTATGTTTTAAAATGCTCCATTTCATTGTTTATAAACCTAAAAACATAACAGGAAGATCCACAGAAAGGGAGGGGTATGGCGAGAGTAATTTGAACTGGAAGGTAAGAAAAAAATATTATTGTTAGGTTCACTCTCATCCAGGTTTATATAGGCCCAAAATATATTTATTGACAAGTCTGAATTTACACAATGACCTTTTGTTTAACAATTTTTCTTGGTTTGGGTATGTCATTATGGCCAGTTTTTCCTCTTGGTATAATTTGCAAACACTTTTACCAATGCTGCAATACTTGACCTTTCTCAAGATATTCTATTTCATGTTAGGGGTTTTTATTTATTCTTTTTTCTTTTTAACTCCCCCACACAGCTGGTGAGTCTGGTTCCTGTGTCTTCAATTTAAAGGAAGATTTCTGGTTGTATCATCTTTGCTTAAATTTACCTTCCATGCATCCCACATAGACCTTGGTTTGTCCACTGCCATCTTCCACTTCCGCTAAAGCTGTTCTAGCAATTTAGAAAATATAAAAAAAGGAGAATACAAGGAATTGTAAGATGAAAACACACAGCAGTAACGCCAATAGTAATGCTTGCCATTGCAAGGATAAAGGCAAATGTCCTTTGGACGGTGCATGTAATATGGATGGTTTCATTTGGTTTGTTTTACAACAATTAACCTCAATGGGTTATTTAATGCCGACAAAATTTTTATTGCTGGTAATATGTTTTTCTTCAAAAATGTATTTCTGAGAATATTTTTCCTTCAAAGAATTTATAGCTGGAAATATTTATTTTCAAAAAATGTATAGCTGTTTATATTGCTAGTATTTCTTTTTTAAAGTAATATTGAAAATATTATATAGATAAATTAATTGCCTCCCTTTGTAGGGGTCGTTGTCACCAGCCCCTGGGTTGGGCTGAAACCAGTCTATCATGGTCTCTTATTTCCTGGGCCACTGACGTGTCAACACGGACAAATTTAGCTCCGTAAAACTCAACCTGCAGCCACATGGTATCCGAAAAAGGAGCGGCCAAGAATACAACATAGGATGTCCCAACAGTTGCAGCAAAGCATCCGAAAACTGAATCCCTCTTTGACCTGAAGATGAATATATTCCAACATTGCAACAAAAATGAGAGGAACTGTTAACCGAATGAACTTTATTGCCACCAGTTAAGTCCTCGCAAAAAACAGTTTTTTTTTTGGCAAAGTATGTGGGTTTTTATACCCTTTGAATTAATGTGACCAATAATTTGTCCTCTGTAGAAAATAAGGGTAAAAAGAGCATTGACACAACATGGCATGAGAAAACAGGACAACACCAAACTTGAGTAAAAAGAAAGGTTTTATATCAGAAAGAGGAAGAAAAAAGGGAAGATAGAAAAATTGGGTTTAAAAATCGTGGCAAAAAACAGTGGTTTTCGCGAGAACTTAACTGGTGGCAGTAAAGTTTGTTCAGTTAACAGTTAACAGTTCCTCTCATTTTTGTTGCAACGTCAGAATATATTCATCTTCAGGTTGAAGAGGGATTCAGTTTTCGGATGCTTTGCTGCAACTGTTGGGACACCCTCGTTCCTATGTTGTATGCTTGGTTGCTCCATTTTCAGACACCATGTGGCTGGTGGTTCAGTTTTACATAGCTAAATTTGTCCGTGTTGACTCGTCTATGGGACAGAAAAAAAGAGGCCGTGATAGGCTGCTTTCAGCCCAACCCAGGGGCTGGTGACAATGACAACTACAAAGTGAGGCAATTCATTTACCTATATAATATTTTCAATAGTATTGCTGATAATAATTTTTCCTTTGAAAATTATTGTGGGTAATAATTTTTTTTACAAAGAATTTCTGGAAGTAAAACCTATTTTTACACTTTCATAGTATTTTGATACAAGTTTGGGTGTTAACTATTTGTCCATAGCTGGGACCCTAACAGGTGCTACCACCCTGGATCAGGGTGGACCTGGGAATACCAGCAATTAAGAGGTGGTTCCATGTTCCTCAAAACCTCCTGATCAGAGGTCTTGCTGTTGGACGTAGTTTATCGTCTTACCCAGGACACGGATGTAGTTTATTGTCATACCTAGGACGGATGTAATATGGAAGGAGTGATCTATAAGGCAGATGGAAGATGACAGGTAAGTGACAAACTTGGAGTCAGGATATTGAAGGTAACATCAATTAGCTCTGTGACAAACTTTTACTCATATTAATCCTGTATATATATAAGAATATATTGTGTATATCTGGGCAGCATATTTTTTTATCATTCAAACAGCTTTCGTTAAATAATTTAGACATATCATGTCAATTAGTTTTTGCTGTGATCCTTTGAAGTTCATGGATTAATTTCTTGGTAGGCTTACAAAATTGATTAAGAAAAATACCAATACTATTTGAAAGAAAATTTTGGTAATTTTCTTAATCAATTTTGTAAGGCTACCAAGAAATTAATCTGCAAACTTGAAAGGATCACAACAAAAACTAATCGACATGATATGTCTAAATTATTCAACCAAACCTGTTTGAATAAATATATATATATATATATGAAACCTGTTTTAATGAAAAAAATATGCTGCCCAAATATACACAATATATATTTATAGACCAAAAAAAAACATTAATACATTACTCAAAAATTGAAAACCAAATAGAGTAAATAAAAATATACGAGAAAAAAATAAGTAAGTAAATGAAAACAAATAAAAATTAATTGAAATAAATAAATAAACAAATTAACAAATCACCCCCCCCACCTAAAATAACCGTTATAACTAATAAAAATAAGCAGCAATAAGCAAAAACAAATAAAAATATTACATTCAAATAAATAAATTAAAAACTGTCCACAAAATAACAGAATAGACTACGGCAAACAATCAAAACATTGAACGAATAAATAGCTTTAATTATCTTCCCAGCCCAAGACTAACTATTAAATAAATGACCTAAGCAAATCCCCACTCCCAAATTTTTTTACTAAGTTAATAAAACATCAAATATCGAAAAGAATAAATAATACAAAATTAAAATGAAAAACAAATAAATTAACCCAAACAATAAATCAATAAACAAACAAGCCACTCCTGCAAAAATAACCACCAGAATAGATTACCCACAATGCACCACTGACCCATATATATAGATCGTCGAGGAAAAATCCAACATCCATGGCCTGATGATTGTGCCTGGCATGAAACAGCCTGTTGTCTCTGAGTGTTGACTTCAATGTTCACTTTATATATATATATATATATATATATATATATATATATATATATATATTGGATTGCCATGTCTATAACTTTGTGTTGACTTGTTAACTGATTAATTGATTTATTTTTACAGCTTATCAACCCTTTGTGTGTTATTTAAAGCCAAAAAACATATTTAAACTGTAGAAGGTTTCTTACAGTGCCCCATGTTACAAAGTGATTCCCAATATAAGTACTGACCAGGTTTGACGCTCATTAACTTTCATGATCAAATGAGAACTGGTGTTTGTAAGTATAAACTTGTAACATTTTTTATTTTCAATCAATGCTTTATGATGGACTGGCTAGTAAATAGTGTGACCATTAATTAATCATCTTATTAACTTTGTATAGTATGAACTTTTTTCAATATGTTTACTTCAAATATTTTCCTAATTTGGTCTTCATGAAATATGCAAATATTTTGGAAGTTGTTTAAGAAGTCAGTTTCTTTCTGGAAACAAGAAGCCATATTGCCACTGTTAAAAGTATTAGTATTTCATTCTAATATTGTAGTTGAGCCAAAAGGAAATTGAACAGAGAATAGACTGTGTGACAAGTAATTTCACCCAACACTGTAAATTGTTACAAAACCAAAGCATCAACCTAAAAAATTCTGGTCATGTTCTTAAATATCCATGTTAGATTAAGACTTTCATACAGATGTGACCATTAATTAATCATTTTAATAACTTTGTATATTATGAACTGTTTTCATTTTGTTTATTTCAAATATTTTCCTAATTTGGTCTTCATGAAATATACAAAGCAGTAACCTAAAAATTCAGGTCATGTTCTTAAATAGCCATGTCAGATTAAGACTTTCATACGGATGTCACATATAACACCAAACCCAATTAGAAATATCTTAGCTATCAGTTCTATACAATAACTTACTCAGATCAATATGACTGCTTGGTTAATGAACACCAAATGAAAACAGCTAATATTACCATTACCATTAGAGGTGAGAACAGGTATTACACTTTGTTATCAGCTTGATGTCCAAGAAGTGAAGAGAGTGCAACTTAAGTAGCTCTAATTGTTTTGGCTATAGGACACAATGTGTCCTGCTATTCAACCCATAGCTGGAAGGAGATGAGATGGGTTCATACTATTCCCAATGGTTTTTGCATATAAGTGAATGCAATGAACTTGACTGGAATTTGAACTCAGCTCTGATTTCTAATATCCATTACATCACAATAGTCATTTAGTTAATGAATTCTGAATGTTTCTTTATAAGGAAACAGCTAGTATTACCATTACCAATTAGAGATGAGGAGAACATATGCTACACTTTGATTCCAGTCTGATGGCCAAAGAGTGAAAAAAGCATATCTTGAGTAGCACTGGCTGCTCGATCAATGAATGCCAAATGTTTCCTTATAAGGAACTGGTTAATATTACCATCACCATTAAAGATGAATACAATTTACTCCCAGTCTGATGGCCAGGAATGAAAAAAGTGTAACTCAAGTCGTACTGGTTGTTCAGTCAATGAATTCATGCTTATAAGGAAAGGGCTAATATTACCATTACCATAACAGGTGAAGAAAACAGATACTACACTTTGGTTGTTTGGTTTGTATTGGCTTAAAGAAATTTTTGTATTATAAATAAGCAATGTTAAATAAAACATCTTTCTCTACAGGCGATTGTGTATACTGAAGTGTGTATATTGAAATGTGTATATTGAAGGGTGTATACTGAAGTGTGTATATTGAAGGGTGTATACTGAAGAGTGTATATTGAAGGGTGTATACTGAAGTGTGTATATTGAAGGGTGTATACTGAAGAGTGTATATTGAAGGGTGTATACTGAAGTGTGTATATTGAAGGGTGTATGCTGAAGTGTGTATATTGAAGGGTGTATACTGAAGAGTGTATATTGAAGGGTGTATACTGAAGAGTGTATATTGAAGGGTGTATACTGAAGTGTGTATATTGAAGGGTGTATACTGAAGAGTGTATATTGAAGGGTGTATACTGAAGGGTGTATATTGAAGGGTGTATACTGAAGAGTGTATATTGAAGGATGTATACTGAAGGGTGTATATTGAAGGATGTATAAAAATAAGCACATAGAGATATTTGTTACATGATTCTTCCATTTAACCATTATGAATATCACTTTGAACTGATTCCTACTCTAATTCCAGCAATCACAAAATACGAGAATTGAGTCTAATAAATCTTTCATTACATTACTGATAACACCTGTTCCTGACAATGTCCATCATATTTGCAAGTATTTGAATATAATAAGAAAAAAATTGAACTTTGTACAGTTTATTCATAACTTCAATCCAAATGTAAAACAGTTCATTCAAAAATTGCAAAGATATGATAAAAAGTTGAATTTACAGATCTATTAGTGGAATTTAATAAAACTTGTTTGTATGCTTGTATGTATATATATATATATATATATATATATATATATATATATATATATCAAGTATAGGATTGGTGTATACAGAATAAATTCCAATAACCAACAAATACTATTCTTAAAAGAGTGCTCATTACAGAGTAGAGCAAATATAATTATTTATTCGAAAATTATAACATAAATATGTTATAAAATCACTACTAAAAAATAGCCATTTGTTTCAAATCCTTTTAAAAGCAACTTCTTTTTATTCTACATTTCTTATAAGACACCAGAAAGTGAAACAAAATTGATATTTTGTAGTGATTTTATAACTATTTATATATAATTTTCGAAAAATAATTATATATATATATATATATATATATATATAGTGTTGATATGTAGAATTTTTAAATATTAAAGTTCAAATCCTTTTAAATGTTTGAACCTTTTGAGACCCTTTTGCAGTCTGGTTATTCTGGTTCTATTGTTCTATTGTGACATGGTGCAGAGTCTTGTTGTCAGACATAGGGTCTTCCAGCAGCTACCCACTTGACCGAGGGCAGCACTACCTCTCCTAGGCTCTTGATGTAGGCCTCCATGTTGATTCAGAGGCCCTGTGGGAAGATGAATGGAGCATAACGTCAGCATCACTAGTAATCATTCCAAAAACCTTTGTAGTCACCATTAGACTCATCCAACTCTTTCCGAATTCTCTGCACTGTCCTCAGATTGACACAAAAACAGTTTGAAATCTTTGCATTGAAACTTCTGACGTGAATGCCAAGCAGTACAGCATACTGTTTACTACAAATTACTGGTGAAGTAAATTGTATCATGTTGCTCTTTTTTTCACAGATGGTGTTCAACTGATCCTTCTATACTTTGCAGCTGACAAAATCAAAAACAAACAATACACATGCACAAAATTAAAAACATAAAATGGGGCCAATTTACCCATCGCACCTTGTATACAAGGCTTGTGTATACAACCTGAACAATCAACATTTGCTATTTTTCTACGTTACAAATTAAACTAAGCACAACTGACTATTAAAAGATGAAAAATTTTAGGATTTTGATGTAATTCCGGTGGGTGGGCTGAATCCATGATTTTTTTTTTTTGCTTCTGCTAAATCTTGGAAAAACAATATAAAATTCACTATGTTTTATCCATAATGTTGAATATGTTAAACTTATTCAACTTTTTAACAAGAAAAATCATAAGTTGACGTTAAAAATTGCTGCAAAAGATTTTTGATTTATTTCAGATGGAATGATCTATTGTGACATGTTGCTAATTTGTATTTAGATACATTGTATTTATTTTCAAATTTTCTAGTTGAATTGTTCACCTCTAGTGCATATGATCCATTTATGGGCATAATTAATAAAATTTTTATTTTATACAAATATTTCCTTATGAAAATTTAGTTGTAATAGAGTTTGGGTGTCATAGATTGGGGTGGGGTGATAATTGGTAGATTTGAGTGGGGGCCATATCATAGATCTAATGCTGGCCCACAAAAGCCTCACACCAGCCTTATACACTTTTCACATATATATATATATATATATATATATATATATATATATATATCTGGTTAGAATGATGTGAGTTTGTGACCCTGGGTTTCACATGAAACCCAGGATTACAAACTCACATCAATCCAACCAAATATGTTAGCTCTATCTCTGATATTGAGCACTTTCTAATAAGTACCGTGCATATAATATATAAATAATTATATATATATATTTTATATTTATATTTATATACACACACTTTTCACATATATATATATATATATATATATATATATAAAATAAATATAGTCTTAAGGTGTGCTATATTTATGGAATAAAGTGCTCAATATCAGAGATAGTGCGTGTGTAAATATAAAAGTGAACATAGAAGTCAACACTTAGAGGCAACAGTCTGTTTCATGCTATATGCAATCGTCAGGCCACATATGCTGTTATTTTTCTCGGCTATTTATATATATTCGGGTTAGTGGTGCATTGTGGGTATTCTATTATGGCAGTTATTTTACCGGAAGTCGTTTATTTATTTATCTGGGTCAAGTTATATTGCTCGTTTTTATTTTTGTTTCTTATTTTATTTATTTATTTATTAACGTAGTAAAAATTTATTTATATCACTTATTTAACAGTTTTGTTTTGGTTTGAGAATTTAATTAAAGCTATTTGTTCAATTTTGGGGTTGGTTGTTGTAGTTCATTCCAACTATTATTTTGGCGGGAAGAGTTTTTAATTTGGGATTGGTTTGTCTATTTATTTACTTGGATGAATTTAGGTCAATTTATTTTACTTGTATATTTTTTCTTTTCGGTTTTAAGCAACATAGAATTTATTTTTTTTTATTTCTATTTTTTATTAGTGTATTTATTTGTTTTTATTTTATTTTTTCCATTTTTCATTTTTTAGGTTATGTAGTAAAAATTTATTTTCATGCCTGCATTTTGAGATGAGCTTGGATCTTTTATTTAATAATTTATTTTGGTCGGGGAAAGTAATGATAGCTATTTTTTCCTCCAAGCAAAGTTTGCAAGTTTGTTTTTAATTTCCCAGATATACTTAGAAAGCATTGTACTGTTCGCATATTTACTGTTTGTGAAAGATGTTTTGTGTGTATAATTTCTTTGCTTCCAGGGTCCTTCAGTTACTCCTATGTATACTTTTTCTTCATTATCTGGTGATTTTATCGTGGCTTGGTATATTACGTTGTTTTGTAAACATTTTCCGTTTAAGGGACATTCGTTCTTTATTCTACAGTTGCACGTGGGTTTAATTTGTTCGTGTGGTTTGTTGATAATTTTCCTATTGTGCTTTTTTATTATTTGTGCCATGCTCTCGGTGCAGCTGTAGCTGATTTTTACTGTGTTTTTGTTGAATATCTTGTGTAAGGTGCTTGATTCTGGGAAGTGTTTGTGTAAGAGTTTGAAGAATATTTTTCCTACGTTTGTTTTTACGTTCTTGCTGTACGGTGGGTTGAACCATATGATATTTCTTCTCCTGTTGGCCTTTTTTGTATTCTGTGGTGAGTATGTGAGTATTGCTGGGAATCCGCTATCTTTTAGGGCCGTTTCATAGTCTTTTCTTAGCTTTGTTAAATAGGGGATTCATTGGAGGAATTGTCGGAGAGCCTGCAGTTAATCGATTTTGGTATCTGTTTGATTATAGAAGGCAGATGGTTGGAAGATGTGTGTATGTAGAGTGGTTTATCATTAGGTTTTCTGTATGGTTTATATGTGCCTTCTCTTAGGTTGAAGGTAACATCTAGGAAATCTGCTTCGTTTAGGTTAGTTTTTATATCTATGTTGAATCCGTTATTTTTAAAAATCTTTATTATTGCTTTTCTAATTTTGTCTGTGTTTTGTTTGTTACAGTTTCTTAAGATTATGAGACCGTTGTCCCTGTAGAGTCCTGTGTCATTTTTGTCTATTATTTTGCTCAGTTCATGTAGTAAGTAAATGCCTATGATTTCGCATGCCTCTGCACCGTCAAAGCTTCCCATTGTAGTGTCAAATATCCTATCTTACTTTATCCATGCTTCTTCATTGTGGAATATATATATATATATATATATATATATATATAAATGGGTGAAGAAGGTAATGGTTAACACCAGCCTTATATATATATAATATATATATATATATATAAATAAATATTAAATATAAATAAATATTAAATATATATATTTAAGTATAGATTTTACTTTTTACACACACATATATATTTTTAAAATTTTTAGAAATTTTAAATTTCCTTAAAATATTTTATGCTTTTATTATATTTTTTTTTTCAATTTTTTCACTATATAAACTATCGAATTAAGATTTATTGTTAATCTTATATTTTTGATAATTTTTAAAAGAAAAAATCTTTCATGTTTTTTTATTTTCTTTCTTAATTTAAAGAAAGAAAATAAAAAACTATTAGTTACAAAACAAAAATTTTAACTTGAGTTTTTAAAATTTTTCCTGCCATAATTTGATTTCCCTTCAAGTTTTTTCATAACCCCAACTTGCGGTGGTGAAATTAAAATCTTGGTCAACTTTGAGTTAACTCTTTCCACCTTCCTTTATGGGTTTTGTTTGGTTAACTCAATATCTTATTGTCAATGGCTGTGTCTTTTTCTTTTTTTAAATATTTAATTTTTAAATTTCTAACTTTGTATCTGCACACCATTTGAATTAAAAATTGCTAGTGTATTAACCTTAGTTGAAATAGCTATTCTCATGGTGTAATTTTGGATTTTTCAATTATGTAATTAATATATATATATATATATATATATATATATATATATATATATATATATATATATATATAAGTTATGAAAAACTTGGTAATCTGTAATTTTGTTTCATTTTTTGGAAGTGCTATCTGATGATCCGCCACCCTTTAAAAGGGCTCTGGTGAAATAAATTATTATAATGGAACCTTAAAGTGGCCTGTTTTTTTTAATATATATATATATATATATATATATATATATATATTTATATATATATATATATATATATATATATATATATATATATATATATATATATATATATATATTAAGACATGTTTCATTGCACGGTTTAAACATATTCTGTCTACTTATTTTCTATAAGATCCTTTCATACTTGTGGATAAGGTTTTGATGTTAGTAATGAAAGACAAGAGAAAATCGTTGTGTTTGTACATATTTGTTTTATTACCAAGTACTTTCGACATATCCATGTCATCATCAGGGTATTGGTTATAATAAAATGAATATTATAGTATTCATTATTGTCAGAGACAAATTGTTGCATTATCTGAAAGTTAAATTTTTTACAAATGGAGTAAGGAATGCTACATCAGTGTGTGACTGCTAAAACTGTTCTGAATGTTAAATTTCTTACAAAGATATATATATATATATATATATATATATATATATATATATATATATATATATGCTGATAGGTGAAGAAGCTAATGGTTAATTGTGGGTCCTACCTGTAAAGGTTAGAACTGGTGGAATTAAGTAATGTAGCTTGTGTGATCACTTTCCATGGAAGTAGCAACAAAACAGTAAAAAGCTTGTGACATTTCATATAATAAAAATGTGTTGTTTATTATATTGCTACAAAATACATTGAAAATCAAAAAGTAAGGGATTGTCAGTGGTCATGAATGAATACATGAATCACTGACAGTTTTGTATTATCCCTGTAGATTCCTTGTGGAGTATAAGGACACTGATTCACCATGCTAATGGTTTTGTTTTCTGCTTTCAATAGGAAAATAGGTTTTTTACAAAATTGTGGATAAACTGACCAAAGTTCATGTTCGTGTTATTGTTTTGATCAATTACTTTCGATCATTTCAGTCATTTTTAAGAACTGGTGATGTGGTGTCCATGTGGTAGGCAGAATTCCTTTGCCTACATTTTGATATTATTTGTAAAGCTGAAAGTTTGAAAATTTTTTTATTGTATTTTCTAATTTTCAAATAAGTTGTTGTGACTTGGGATCAAAATTGTGGATAAACTGACCAAAGTTCATGTTCGTGTTGTTCAAGTACTTCCAAATGTCTCAGTCATTTTCAAGAACCAATGTGATGTCTGTGTTGTAGGCAAAATTTCTTTGTCTATATCCTGATATTCTTTGGAAAGTTGAAAGTTTGAATTAGTCTACCATGATGGTTCACTGATGATTCAGGTTATAAAACATTGAATTTGATACCAACATTCTATTGAAATGAAAGTTAATTTTATTATAATTCAGTTAAATATTTCAATTCATTCATGTCATCATTGGTTTGGTTTACAAGTTCATGTTTAATGTTTTACTGATTGTTTACAGCATTTAATAGGAATAGAACTTCCAGGATAAATTTGAACTTTAAGTCAGATTAACTTAAAAAATATTTTTTAATATGCCAAAAAATATTTTAAAATCATGTTCACTTGAAAATATTTTTTTAAATATGCCAAAAAATACTTAAAAATTTTTTAAAATATTGTCTGTTTAAAAAAAAGCTGAAATATAAATAATTACTTAACAAACAAGTGGACGAAACAGCAAAGCGGGATCTCTTTGTGTCTGTCTTTAACTTAAAAATATTCTAATTAAAAAAATCGTCTGTTTGAAGAAAGTTAAAATAAAAATACTTACTATATAAACAACTCATATTTTAAAATCTTATTCACTTAAATCAGATTAACTTAAATCCTTAAGCACTGGATAGATACATCACACAAGCATGCATGCAGACTTTTAGTATTATATAGATAGATAGATAGATAGATAGATAGATAGATAGATAGATAGATAATACAGGATGTGATGGGTAAATTGTTGCCATTTTATATTTTTAATTTTGAGCATACATGTTGTTTGTATTTTGTTTTGTTGACTACACAGTATTATAGGGTCAGTTTTGTACTGTCTGTGAAAAAAAAAGAGCACCATGATGCAATTCACTTCACCAGAAATTTGTAAAATGTCATGCTGTACTGCTTAGCATTCACACTTGAAGCTCCAATACAAACATTTCAGAGTGTTTGGGTGTCAATCTGAGGGCAGTAAAGAAAATTTGGAAAGAGTTAGATGACTCTAATGGTGACTACAAAGGTACAGCAGCTCTGAAAACTCAATCTGATTGTTCTGATAAGAAAAGAACTCCCAAATTTGTTAATGAGGGCCTCAGACTCAACACAGAGACCTACATCAAGTAACTTGCAGTGGTAGTACTGTTCTAGGTCAAGAGGGTGTCTGCTGGAAGACCCTATGTCTGGCAACAAGACTCTTCACCATGCCACACAACCAGGAGAACCCAGTCATGGCTGTCAGACAATTTCTGTGGCCATATCATCTCTTACATCTGGCCACAAAATTCCCCAGACTGCAAACCCCTTGATTATTATGTGTGTGGTCCAGTTGAGTGAGAGATGAACAAAACACCTTGTAGCACCAAAGATGAATTGAAAGCAAGGATTATGACAGCAGTCACCAACATAAACAAGAAGAGTATCCAAAAGAGTTGCAGAAGATTCCAAAATTGTCTGGAGGCCATGGTTGAAGCCGATGGTGATTTTATTGAATAAATTTACTCTTTAGTATTCAAGATATTTTTGTGTAATTTTTGTAAATATATCTGTTAAAATGAGATATGAGTGTTATTTTCAATTTTGCATAATTTAGGTGACAATTTATGCATCATACCCTGTATATATATATATATATATATATATATATATATATATATATATATATATATATATATATATAGGATTAATACAAATAAAAAATAATACTTAGCTGATTAATGTTACATTCAGCACCCTGACTCCAGAGTTTCATAGACAAACTTTTTTGTAATCGTTTGGTCCACTTAAACAAGGAGACCATCCAGAAGAATTCCGAAATTGTCTGAAGGCCATGATTGAAGCCAATGGTGAGTTTATTCAATAAATTTACTTGATAGCATTTCAAGATATTTTTGTGTAATTTTGGTAAATACATCTTTTCAAATGAGATGTCAGTGTTATTTTCATTTGTGCGTAATTTAGATGACAATTTATAATGATTTCCAGATAGCAAAATTGGTTTCAGAAGATTTTAATATGTTGATGTATTGACTAAGAGATGGAAGTAGAGTAAAATCTCTTAAAAGATTAAAATGCATGCATTTTGAAAGTTCTTGAGATTCCAAATATGCCCATGGCTTTGTTATAAAAATAAAGGCAGAAAAATCAATGATTGAAATTGCTTCAAGTGCATGTCGGAGGCTGAAACATATGAAAATTGGGTTTTGAAAAATTGGATATTTTGTTAGAATCATTGAGAACAGATATTGAAGTGATTCTTTACAATGGATTGTGAATATATCTTCTCAATCTGATTCTAGTGGAAGTCTTAGAAAAGATGTATGCAAATAAATGTTTATTAGTTACTAAACTTAAATTAGCCTGACACAAGGCCAAGTAAAGAGTAAATTTGGTTAGGAAGATTAAATTAATCTTACATGTCAGAAGAGTCTGCATGTCTTTAAAATCAGCACTCATAAAACTAGATTTTATCTGGGTTTGAAACCTAACCTCTGGCACTGGTAGTAAATATGTAACTCTCTGAATCAAAAAGCAGATCTATATTGGAGATTTTTGTTTACTCAAACAAGGTCTGTTGACAATTTTTGGCATGTAGAATCATATGACATTCAGCTGTGACGTAGATGATGTGAGATTGACATCAATGGTCATTCAAAGACATCAGCAGTCATCAAAATGTATAGTATAGCATTCTTAGCATAATAAAACAATTTCTAATGAAATGCTGCAACATTACATCCTTAGGTTATTCAATGGCTTCCATTTTGTCCCCAACCCTTGAAAATCAACATGTCAGCTGAGGAAGGTTCTTGTTGGTAGAAGAGTGCTGTATGCAAGTACACAAGAACAATGGCTCTTTCAAATAAAAGAAAATTATGGACAACTATTACAAGGATTCATTTCAATAGTAAGGGATTCTACCGAGTCCTACTTGTTAATAGAAAAAAAGTTTTCATTCATGAAGTAGTTGCAAAATAGAGAAATTAGAAATAGAACGTTTGGAAGATTCTAGATCATTCCAGTATATTCGAGAAAAATCTAGATGATTCGAGTAACATCTAGAAATATGCTAATTAGGTGCTAGCCCCTATAAAAATAGTTTTTTGGAAAAGGGTTGTCAGTTGGTGAAAAGAAATTTCTACCAGTATCAACTCCGGCTTTTTGATTCGAGGATTATTATATCCAGCAGAAAGAATCTCTATGAAAAGTTTCCGACCAACAAAAACCCCAAAAGAGAACCACATGGAACAAATCTGGTAAATAGAGTTTTGACTATTTTCATTGAGCAAACTACCAATTATTCAATATATACTCACATTTGTGGATTTCCAGTTAGCACTTAGATTACTTCGCTAGCCCTAAAGTGGTAATGATACTTGAATCTCCTTCCTTCTCCCTCATAACACTTTGCCTGTAAATTCTGTGTTTTCTGTTTTTGTAAGCCACAATTATTTATCTTGTATATATTTTTTGTTGTATTTTAGTAAATTAAATATTTGTTTGTGATTTAGCTCTGTGTTGTGGTAAATCAATTTTTTCCTTTCCAACACATAACAACAACGAAACTATGGTTTATGAATGACAGGGTTACAGAAGCAACTGAACCCTGACTGTGCAAAGTTTTCCAGCCTGCATCTACAGACATGTAGTGAAAGAAAAGCAAGAATGATTTTTTTTCTAATCATTTCACCTAAATCAAGGCAATAAAACCACTAAGATGCAAGAGGTTAGTGAGCATGAGAGAATATGAGAAAAAAAAACATTATTAAGGAGAGCAAGCAATAAAAGAAGAACAGAAGAAAACAGAAGATAATGATTGACATTGCATTTAAATTTTTGAAGATTTAAGTTAACTGGGAAGCAAGAAGCTGGAAGAGATTTCTACAAGAGAAGAAACTGTTAACATAGAACTTATGGTTCCAGCTAACCATTTCAACTGTGAAATGATGAAACCTTACTGCTAAATTAGTACTGTGCTTAAATTCATAAACTCTAGGTACCATAGAGGAAAATTCATCAGAACAATTACCATGAAAATATTCATAGAAAAAGGCAGAGGGAAGCTATGACTGAAGCTGACATGTCAGATCAGGGCATTATAGGTTCTTTGTATTTTATCAACAATCTTTAAATACATAGTAAAAGCACCAGACCAGATATGGCAGCAATATTCAATGCATGGATGAATGGTAGACATAATGCATAAGATAGATTCTGGCAAAAATAAAAAATGTCAAGTATGACACAGTGAACCAACTTAGGAAAGCAGCACCTAGCAATTGATTCAATATAATCTTCCCACTTCATACCAGCAGAAAATTTTAATCCAAAAAGGAGCACTGAGTCCCTCAGATGGAGGTTAGCATCAGCCATGCTGATGGAAGGCAAAACCAGTTTTCTCTAATGATTAAAAGAGAGCAGTTTGATTTTGGAGACATTAAAATTGAAAAGACATTTCCTACCCCAATTAAGAACAGATTGTAAATCATTTTTTAGATCAGCGGCAAATTTCACTGTATCAAACCAATCAAACTTACTATTAAGACAGGAGTAAATAGTTGTGTCACCAGCATAGATATTGAGCTGAGAACTGATGACATCAGGAAGGTCATTGATGAAAATTAGGAACAACATTGGTTTAAGGATAGGTTGGTTGAATACCTACCAAGAATTTTTGCTCAATAGAAAGAGGCACCTCTTTTCTATTATTTCTAGTCTCAGGGTCACTTCTACACTCTTCCTTCAACTCACTCCATATATCAAATTTGAGGCATACATTTATATTTTTTTTGTGGATTAACTTCAGTTCTGTCTTTGTTTTAGATATATCAGCCAATTAGGTGATGCACAGACATGTTTTTTATACTTGACAATTGTAGTATGCTACACCTGTAAACTTTGTGTGACACCAGAGCTTAATTAATTCTATTAGGTAAATATAGCATAAATCATTTGCCCAATGGATCCAATAACACTGTGTGAATTTCTTTTCAATATCTTTGAATTTACCCTGCAATTTGTCATTGTAAAAATATCTATATTGATCATAAAACATAAGCTGCTGGGTTTCACATTAAATAATTATTTTTTATTTACAACTTAGAAAAAATGTTTTCTGCAATAAATTGGGGAAATATTGATGAAGGGGAAAGAAAATAAACAAGAAAATGAATAGATTTTGCATAAAATAAAGATCCTGTGAAATAACGATACATTTATTTTGTAAAACATGCAATAATTTTTTATGGTTTTTGACAAATGAAATGTATTTCTTTATTTTATGCTGCAATTAATAATCTTTTTCTCTCCACTTTCAATGGTAATGTGACTCAATATTTCCAGATCTAAAGGTTTTTAGATTAAAAAATGAAGCAGCCACTTTTAAAATCTAAAAATTTGGAAGTACTTTTAAAATCTAAAAATTTGGAGACACTTTTAAAATCTAAAAATTTAGAGGTACTTTCAAAATCAAAAATTTGAAGGTACTTTAAAAATTTTAAATTTTGGAAACACTTTTAAAATCTAAAATTTTGGAGGCACTTTTAATGCTCTTTGGATGGAATTTTTTACTCAAAACACAACAAAACTTTGCATTTTCATTAAAACATAATTATTCCAATATTACACCCCAAAAATAATTTTTAGTTTTTACATTGTTCAGCTCAAAATCAGTTTACATGTATTTAATAAGAAACAAAAACTGGGTCAGGTTTTCTTTATTTTTTCTTCTCTATTTTTTTGTTTTTCTTTTCTGAATTGCCATTTATGGTGAAATCTTTCCTTTTTGTCCATTTTCCTCTCATTTTATTTATCTCATTTTAGTTATAGCCATCTATACGGACATGACTGTTTTAATAGCCATAATTAAATTTTGTACCCACAGCCAGGAAAGTCTTTAAAGTAGAAATGTTTTTTAAACCTAATTGTCATAATTAATTAAACAGCTTTGTAGTGATGATGAAAATGTTCACTGTAATTTTCAAGAAAAACGTATTAACACTTATTTGAGTAACACCAGAACTTCAATAGAATTTATAACAAATGTTAAAAAATTTTTTATTACAATTTTAATTATATTGCCAAAAAATATTGATCTGTATAAAGCTGATATTTTCTTTTAAGTTTTGAATATTATGAGGTTTTCACCTGTGAGTTTTTAAATAATTTTTTTTGGTTATTATGTTAATATGCAATAATTCAAGGGTGTGGATCAATGCATTACTTATTAATGAGAGAAAATGAAACTTCCATTTTATGCCCAGTAGAATTGTATATGAAGATTAGCTTATACATACCATAAAAATGATGAAATATTTTGTTAAGTCCTTCTTTTTCATAGAAGGTTATCATATGTGAGTCTTTCAATATATTTTCCTATTTCTTATTGTTCTACTCTGATTTGTCATAAAGTTAGTCTTTTCAACTTCCAGTTTTATAAACATATTTTAACTGTCTACCATTATCCTAACAAAGATACTGCCACCTGGAGTCAACAGTACAAGAGTGATGACTCCAATACAACAAAATGTTATAGACAAAAAATATACAATTACACTTGATGTCTTATATATAAATTAATTGTGTACAAAAGTTTCCAGTGAACAAAACAATTTTCAATTGTGGATTCAGTTTCTAGTTTTCAAATTTTTATTGTTTTATATTACAAAACATCTTTGCATTCTCATGTTTAGAAAAGAATGCATTTAAAAATATAAATAAGGTTTTATTTATTTCACATACAGTCCTTATCAATGTTGTTGTCATGACATTTTGGCTGTTGTACATTCTGACCTTCATCAGATGCTTGTCAATTTGATTAACCTTCAAGAAACTTCTAACTGAACTCTTTATTCCCTTTATGGTGGTAGATTGTTCTCAATCTGCTTTCCATGTCTAGGCATATCTCGTCTAGTTCTCTTTTTAGTACTACAGGTTTACCTCACCCTACGCTGTTAATTGGTTCCAGTCACAACTTAGGTCAAAAAACAACTTAAATCGAAATAACCACACTATAAACTGCAAATGAGCAATCCCCATTGCATTTTACAGTATTTATGATACATATGTACAGTATTCTGAATAAAATATTTTATCAGTGATATAGCCTTTTGCTTAGCATTAGCAATGAAAGAACGGTCTGGCAATTTTTTCCAATATAATCCAGTTCTGTCAATGTAAAAAATCTGTTCAGGAAGAAACTCATTTTCTTCAATGATCTTAGCTAATGCTTTAGGAAAATCAGCGGCTGCTTGTTTGTCAGCTGATGCACTTTCACCTTGCTTCTTAATAGAGTGATAACTTCTTCATTATTTAAATCTCATAAACCAGCCTTGACTCGCTTTAAACTCTACATCTTTCTCATATGGGTATTTTTTGTTCATGTCCTCAAACAAAGACAATGCTTTTGCTTGAATGATTTCTTGACTAATAGCAGCACACTGATGAGTCAAGCTATAAATCCAAAGAAAAAGAAGTTGTTCCATCTCTTCAAAGATTTTTCCTCTTTTCTTATTGATAACAGTATTCTTCTGGGTTGGCAGACTTGATATGTGCAAAAATCTTATATTTGTCTCCCTTTTGACAGTAATCAATGACTGACGTCCTAAGAAGCCCTTGAAAGTCATTTGATATCCTGTTGGTGAGGATAATGTTTTGATGCTTAGACCACAAGTCACCATGGCCAAAACACAACTTTTATATTCTTGATAAGGCATATCACCAGGGCTGTACCATGTCCCTCTTAAGAAAAAAGAGTAGATCTTTTTATTTGTCTCTTTACACTTACTGATTGTTTTTTTTATATTTGTTTTAATCTCTCAGTGTGGGACAATTTCTGATAATATATATATATATATATATATATATATATATATATATATATATATATATATATATATATTGCATCTTAGTATGATATAAATTGATTATAAAAAATGTTTTCAGGTATAACTCATTTCTGAAATTAATTTATTTGAGTTATTCTAGTCATTCTTTCTGTTCTATTAAGGTGTTAATATATCACCAATATAATAATGCCTCTAGTGGGCCTTGGAGAAGATGGAGATATTTCCTCTCTTTTTTCAAGCACCCCATTAACAATATTTTGAAGAATTGACTCAAACAATTTCTTGACAAATTATATATCAATTTGTATACATGTATGCATGATTAAAGAAGGAACTGTCATGTTAAGATGTGACAATGAGATCTCCAGAAGTTGATCAAACAAAAAGAGAAAGAAAGAAGAAGAAAGAGGCTACTAACTGGATGGTAATCGTTGAAATTCACGGGAAAATGGGTTGAAAAGTTGAGAAGAAAATTAAAAATGAAATGCATTGAAAAATCATGTTTTAAAATAATTCAAGGAGAATCAAACCCAAAATTAACAAGATGGAAGTCAGTAAGATTGAGCAAAACCAAAACTACTCATCCTTCCCCACTTCCTACCAATAAGAAAGAGGCCATTAAAGTATCCACAAAGATGTCAGATAAAATAAAGGCACATTTTGCCAATAAAGAAACCAAGGTGGTTGCTGAAATAATATTTACGATTCCTCTGGGCAAAAGGGCCAGGAAAAAATGATCTGTTTTGAATCAACCACCCAGAAAAGAAAGAGACCAATTTGATGTATTCAACATTATAATTTCTGTGACATTCATCCAGAGAAAAATTTTATATCCAAACATTAATTAAGATTCTTTTAGAAGTGACCATAGGCAAAAAAGGCTGTGTGGTCCATGATCATAAAAATGAATAGACAGAGAAAAGATAAACTTTGGTTTTTAAGAGAGTAGAAATAATCTTTCTTTCCTTTTCCAATTCTTGAGTGGTTTGGTCAATTAAGAAATCACAGCATGGGACAAGCTGATAAAGAAAGCTTAGTGACTGAAAATCCCTTGTTTTCTCTACACCATCTGAAAGTTGGATTGGTCACACTGGCCCTAGGAGTAGGCTGAGGCTAGCTGTTGAGAAAGTGGAAGAAGAAAGAGAAGGAAGAGAGAGATTACTATCACCTATATGGAACTATGGTGCGAGGTGAGGCATGAATGAGGTTGGAGTTAAGAGGCAGCTTGAATCCTCTGACCACTCTCAAAAGGAGGGTAGACAACCCCAAATTTGGGAAATCACTTGAATAAATATATTTTTATAAATGGAAATATAGAAAAGTTTAATGCTTAGGGTAGAAGACAACTGAACACAGACCCTAGTCAACCACACCCCTGCTGAATGCAGGACTCCATAGAAGCTGGAGGTTTGAACAACGTAGAGAGTCCTCACACTGGAATCCACATCGTTCGCCGAGACCTCCAAAGACCTGAACTTAGGAATTTAAGTTACTACTAAAACAAGCTGCAGACTCCAAAAGGGGATCTCAGTGTCATTTGATTATGACAAGTGGGAAGGGTTAAAACTGCTGTATACAACAAATCATGTATACATTACTTACATTATTCAGACTATTGTCCTCATATTTATTACAGCGTTTCGGCCGTTGTATGCTCTGGCCTTCTTCAGGTGGTTGGAATGTTGAACTGAACCCTTTATTTCATAAACTTAAGGAATTAGCACATATGCTAGGTCACAAAAATCTCCTGAGCTGACCAAGCATATAAATGAATACAATATGGGAACCAGTAATAAGGAGTGCCAGAAAAAAAGCGATAATAACAACAAAAATTGCAATATAAGCTCTGGTAAAGAATGCAATGATAACAGCACTGGTAAAAAATGATTGCTGAAGACATTAGTTTTATAATACCCAGAAATTCATACACAGATACCCTCAAGGACACATGGCACAGTGGATAAAGGCATTAGTTAGATCAAGTGACAGGACCCAAAGAGTGTGAGTTCAATACCCGGTGGAGAAATTTCAGAGGGAAATTAACAGGAAATAACTGATAACTGACATCCATTACAACATGGCACGTGGAACTAGAACAGTCTACCCCAGTGAATGAAATAAAGGGTTCAGTTTGGCATTCCAACCGCCTGAAGAATGCTGGAACATACAACAGCTGAAACATTGTAATAGATATGGCAACAAAGATGATGACAATAGTCTGAATAATGTAAATAATGTACATAATACCTCATCTCAGAAATATAGACAAATCATGTATAAAGTCTTTTATTCTAAAGGATTCTTTGTTCTAGTGTAGCTACTAGAATCTGCATTTTTTGCCAAGACCTCCTGAAGGACTTGAAGAGCATAACTTAGAAATTTAAGTTACTACTAACACAAGCTGCAAACTCCAAAGGCGATCCAAGTGTCATTTGGTTATAACAACAAGTGGGAAAGGTTAAAACTGCTGTATATAACAAATCATGTATAAAGCAAATCACTGTTACATTTTTAACTTGAGTTAATTCTTTATTCCAAAAGATTCTTGTTTTTTTTTTGTGTAACTCCAGCTGTCAAACTGGCTTCACTTCAGCTTACTTCATCAGTGATCTCTCACCATCTGATATCAAAGAAAACATGATGTGGCAAAGGAGTAAACAGTTATGAACAAACAAATGCCAGCTAGGTCAAGTGGAACGAAGCATACCATCACAATAACAGTGACAACGAGTCATGCGCTAATGAGTGAAGAGTCGGCTAAATAGTAACCTCGGTGGTCTGAAGGAACTTGAGGACTGATGAGTGGGGTGACATTATTAGTTACTGTTGACTAGGATTGACTACATAAAGGTGTTAATATATCACAAATATACTAATGCATTTGGTGAGCCTTGGATAGTAAACAGGACCAAGATATTTCTTCTCTTTTTCCAAGCACTTCATTATCAATATTCTGAAGAATTGGCCCAAACAATATATCAACAAATTATATCAACTATAAGGGACAATTAAGGTAAACTTTTATAAATTTGACGTAGTTTTATTATTGTTTCATCATAATCATTAGAATGTGGGAGTGCAGATATTATTTTGGTATTTCAAATTCTATGCAGTTTCTTTTCATTGGTTGGGTAGATATCACATGTTCATATTTTGTGTCATGAGTATGTGTGTATGTGTGTTTGAATTCTTGTGAACATTTTTGTGGGTATGTCTTGTAGTGTCTATGTGTGTTTGTATCTAATTCCTGCATGTTTCCAATTTGTATCCAGCCTTTAAAACTTTCTTATTCTCTTTTATGTTCACTTCAAAGAGTCTTTTCGGCAATTGTTTCTCTCTTGTAAGCAATTATCCTTTTTTTTCTAAATTGCTAAGTAATGGAAATCATAAGAAACAACACCAACATCTTCACTTACACATACTGAGTAAAAGAAATTGTACACTAAAACTAGTTCACAAAGAGTGAATCACAAAAATATTAAGCTGTTGATTATTCTCACTAATAAGTTCTTAGAATCAGGCATTTTATTGATTAGAACTGAAGTAGGGTTCACTAAATTCCACATTTTTTCAGCTCTCTTGCAAATTTCAGAAAATGATATTTCAGCTGATTATCCAACTTGTCATTTTCTTGAACATATCCACCATCTTATATTTTTGGAGCTGCTTTAGTCTATAGCTTGTCGCATCCACTGATTCAACAATCAGAAGTTGATTAGCTCCCTTGACTGACAATGGTTTTGTTACGTACCGCTATGTATCAGTGTTTCTCAATTCTAACAAAACTTTAATGTTTAAAAAATTATGTATATATAATACATCAAACCTTGACAAACAGTTTTGGAATATTAGTAGGAACTTTTGCTTAAAGAAAAGATGTTTTCTAAATGTTTACTTAATTTCTTAGGCAAAGAAATAAATAAGACAAACCAAGTTATGTTACCATAACATTCTTACACACAGAGCCTTTGTTTGGATCTCTGTGGGCTCTCTTTACCCCCCCGCAACACCAGGGTTACATTCCTGATCTACACCATAACAGTAATGATCTCCTCTGACTAGATAGGTTGCCTGAAGGAAGTAGAAGCAACTTCCATCTTTTTGTTTATGTTTGCTTTCTTTTCACCTCTTCCTTCTTGGAAAGACACAGATATTGCCTTTCCTTTTCTCTTCTCTGCTTACCCTTTCTCTCTTGGGAAGATGCATTGAATTAGCTTTTTTCTTTCTTTATGTTACCATCTGCCCCAGATTTGAGAGTCAAGAACATCCTGTCATTCTCATCAGACTTATTCAACTTTTACAGTGAAGCAATCCTGAGAGAATTAGAAGTCCTACCAGAATTCATTACTGGTAGCCACAGTCTTAACAACATTAGATATGTGTATGGCACAGTATTGGCAGTAGACACTGAAAGGAAACAGCAGGAACTCCTGCTGATAGTAATGAAGTAAAAAGAGAAGAAAGGACTAAGCATCAACTGTAAGAAGATAGAATGTGTGACTTTCAGCAAAAGAAACAGCCCAACATGCGAATTACAAATTGCAAATACAAAAATAAAACAGGTGCAAAAATTTAAATATCAAAAAGTGTTTTAATAGAGGATCGAAAGTGCAATACTGAAATCTGAAGGCGCATTGGATTAGTGAAAGATGCCTTTTAGAATGTAAGCAAAGTATTAAGAAGAATTTTTATTAGAAACAAAGAAATAAGCACTGAACTGTTATATAATATTGCTCCCCCTATATGACAGTGAATATAGCTCTACAGAAGGATGTTAAGAATACCATGGACTGAACATGTGAGGAATGAGGAAGTTTTAGAAAAAATGGAAACAAAAGAGACACTTATCTATAAAGAGGAAGTTGAAATGTCTAGGGCACATAGTGAGGAAAGAGGGCTTAGAATATTTAACACTCACAGGACAGATTGAAGGCAAGAGGGACAGAGGAAAGCAGCTCATGATATACCCAATGAGCTTGTGTAAATTGTTGGCAGAACAGAGATTAGGAAATATAGCAAAAAAATAGAGTTTACTAAGGGCTACAAAGATAGAAAAGTGTGGAGAGACATGATTGCCAAAGTCATGGTGCCTAAAAGAAGAAGATGAAGAAGAATTCATTTTAATGTAATTTTAATGCCTTTTACAATTCCTTTAAACTCCTTTTTTATGTCCATAATTCATAATTAATATCAATTTACCTATATAAACTATCTATCTTTGTATTGTCTACATGTTAATAAGTTTTTTTTTCTAATTCTTGCATACTCAGTAACTATTGTGTCTTAGTGGCTTTATTGCCTTGCTTTGGGTGAAATGCTTAAAAGAAAAATGTTACTATTTTCTTCTGTCCTCTTTAGCTTAGTATTTATAGAATTATTGTGAGTTGCCATTAAATAATGATTTAGTTTTTCTCTTCAGATATCCTCCTCACAAACATAGGCATATCATTTTGCAAATTTGGCTGTCATAATTAGTTCAGTGATGGAAACTTTACACATGATCTGCTATACCTGGTAAGGAGATTAAACTGGGAGTCACCAACCACTGTGGAATGAGGTCAGAATAATTGAGAACAAAACTGGAAAATAAGATGATTGAAGTGATCGGTGAACATATAACGCCCTTACTAGGCTTAGCATAGAAATGAATACCATATGGGGAATCTCTAATTAAGAAAGAAAGGACACTGGGCGTAAGACTCAGACATTCTAACACGTGATTACACTACAAGGAAATGTAAAAGTAATATGGAATGGTTCAGTTGAAGAGGCAGACAGGTGATATTACGTTTAAAGTTTTGACCACTGAATTGTTCCATATTACATATGATTCCAGTAGATAAAAGCATTAGTTAGGCAAACTAGTTTTCCTGACATGAATCACTGGGTTGTGTAGCTTAGACAGTAGAATCAGAACACTCTACCTAAAAGGTTACTAATTATGCCAGTTACCTAAAGAAAGCTGGAGAGTATAAAAGTCAAAAACATTATACAGATAACAAAAAAAAGCCAGGGTACTAATCTGAGAAAATTAGTGTATCATAATGATAATTCATCATTTCAAGATTATGATAATTCCCCATTATAAGATTATGATAATTCTGCATCTTAAGATTATGATAATGCCACATCTTAAGATTAAGGTAATTCCTCATCTTAAGATTATGATAATTTCACATCTTAAAATTAAGATAATTCCTCATCTTAAGATTATGATAATGCCTCATCTTGAGATTATAATTCCTCATCTTAAGATTATGATAATTCCTCATCTTAAGATCATGATAATGCCACATCTTAAGATTATGATAATTCCTCATCTTAAGATTATGATAATTTCACATCTTAAAATTATGATAATTTCACATCTTAAGATTAAAGATAAAAAAAAAGCTTTTCCATGTCTAAATTCATTGTTTTCTACCTTTCTGATTATAGAAAACTAACATAAATAAATATTAGGGATTTGAGACGAATTAAACTTTATTTTAGTTTACTTATTTATTTATTGTTTTAATAACAGTGTAATATTTTCCCAAATCTTTTTGTGCTGGATTGCAGATCACAGAGAATTAGAATTTTTATATATATATATTTATTATCATTAAATTGTTAAGGCATGGGGATGCGTTTTGTAGGTTTCTCCTTGGTGGATGGAGGATTGAGTGGTGACGGACGAATTCTTATGGTGAATGTGGAAACTGTAATGTGTGAATGGGTCGTGAATCAGATTAGTAAGGTATAAGATAGTTAGTGATGACCAACCTCAACCCCTCCCCATTTTGGCCTTGTGCCACAATTGTATTTTATATACAATAAATATCCTGCCTCCAACCTGTCATGAAAAGATTTCTTTTTTTATTTGAAATTATTATTACAGTCAGCTACTTAAGCTTGTTTAAGCTTAAAAAAGAAAAATACTTATCATGTTGTCCATAAATCTTCCTGCCATTTATCACTGTCTTTCCTTACATTTGTTATGGGTCATTTCTTTTGTATTAAAAAATTAGTTTCATTTGTAAAATTTATTATAAAGTAAATATTTTCAACATAATCATTGAATTTTCTTCATAAATTGATATTATTAAAAAATTTATTTATTTATCATAAAATATTTTGTATTTGTTTAATGTTAAAGCATTTGCTAATAATGACTGTAAAACTGCATCAAAGTGGCTGGCCAATGTAAAGGACAGTTTTTGTAATTTGAATCCCAGTTGTGGATCCAAATACCATCAAATATATCAAACAGTTATGACTCAAAACCCATCAATTACTTTTTGTGAGCAAGCTCATCACTTGATAGATGCCCAAAAGTTCATGACCTGATAGAATCAATTGAAGATTATATGTGGTGAAGTAATTTGTCTGAAAGGAATAAAGACACTTCAAGACTTGCCTTTCTGCCCATTTCTGATGCTTGCAATATATTTGTGCTAATCTTGGTCTTTTCTCATCACTAAAAGCATAAAATCAAATCAGTTTTTAACTTTCTTTCTTTGTTAGCATGACCATTATGTCCTGCCAATACCTCATAAATAATGGATTATTATGATTTAATCACATGGAAAAAGGGAAAACACGTACCAGAGATTCTACTTGGTTTCACTGAGGAAATTGAAAAAAAGAAAAAAAGGTAAGTGCAGGGAAATCCGTTCCGGCTTTCCTGCATCCAAGAGTTGAGGTTAAAAAATTGCCACAAAATGTAAGTAAAAAACAGTAAGATTAGAGCGGAGAAACTCTCTCTTTTAGGCACGTACAAATAAAGAAAAAACTCCTGCTCGGTTTGTAACAATAAAAGAAGAAAGTATTTACTTACATATACAGAAAAAAAGCTTAGTCAGAAAATATATTCTTATCTCTGATAAGAATCAAGGATTTGAGAGCCGGTTTTGAAAATAAAAAGAGGTTGGAATGAGGACAGAAAAAATTGTGAACTTGTAAAATATTGTTCTCAAATTAAATTCCAACACTAGATAGAAAGTGTTTAACCCCCATTTTATTGAAATGGAAAAAGTTGTGAATTTCAAATATTTTTATTTGTACCTCTTACCTTTTAAAATAACAACCAGCATTCATATTTTTGATTGCTATTGCAATATTTTGATAAAGTCCAAATATTTAATGATGTGATAGGGGAATTTAAGCAGATATATCATTGTCATAGAACTCATCATAAGTTTATTCAATCATTAACTTAAGAATTAAGATTCATCACAAAATTTTAAATAGTAGAAATGTGACATTTCATGTTTATTATTGTTATGTTTTTCTCACCAGAGTCCATCCTTCAAATCTATAAATCAACCATTCACCCTTGCATAGAATACTGCTGCCATATATGGTCTGGTGCCCTTGCTGTTTGTCTTAAGGTCCTTGACAAAATCCAAATACGGATATGCAATGCGATTGGCCCTGATCTGGCATCTCATTTATAGTTGTTCTTACAGACATGTCATCGCTTCTCTCTGTCTTTCTACAAATACTTTCACAGTAAATGCTTTGACAAGCTACTTTCACTAGTTCCCAAACTGCATGAATTTAAATGTGCTCCTAATTTGGCATCTCAGTCCCACCCTTTCACTGTTGAAACATTTAAATGTAGCTGTTTCTTCTACTCCAATAGCTTCATGTCTCACACTTCCCATCTGTGGAACTCCTTTCCTCTTACTTGCTTCCCTGATAACTATAATCGCCAAATATTCAAATGCAATGTTAATCGACATCTCCAGATACTTTGATCTATTCCCCGTCCTTCTCTTCATCCTTTCTTCTATCACGCCTCTTTACTCTTGTTCCCACTCTCTGTAACCCCTTGATAGTGGCACTCCCACCGTGGGTAAAATGATTAAAAAAAAAAAAAATTTATAATTGCAAAGCTAAATCTGAGGGTACCAATTTTTTTCTTCATTTAAGATTTTCTGTTCAGTGTTTAATGAGGATGGCAATATAGTTTTGAAATAATGGCTAACACCTTGTTGATGTGATCTCTAAATCTAAAAAAATGTTTTGCAGTTTCTTTTTAAAGCATAGAACCACACCAAGTAACACTTGTTATATCAATCACAAGAGAAATTTTACAGGGCCAGGATCTTTATCCCAACATAACTGTGTTTATAGAGGTAAGGCACTCAAGCTGAAGTCGTGTTTAGTAAATAGTATTTACTTCTCTCTAGAGGAGGGAGAGGTGCATTCATGTCTTTCACAAGAGTATGAGTTGTAAATATCACAGATGGACTTTGGAATCACTAGGTCACTAAAACCTCCAAGTGAATGTTGATAATAAGAATGTCTCTTTTGCTGTTTTTTTTTTTGTATATTTGTGATCTGAATTTAATCTATAATATCATAAGCAAAAGAAATTTAACCTTACCACCTATCTTATCTATCTCCTCTGTTCTTTATATATATACTTGACTTATAGAAGGTTGATTCCCAACCTTTTTTTTACAGTGATTTTCACTGTATACAAGGCCAGGGAGCAACTCAAGGTAGAGCATTACAGAATAAGAGGCAGAGTTTATGCCGATGTCTAGGTAAGAAAATGGCTAACTCAAAACTTAAACAAGTTAAGATTGTAATGATTGGGGAAACATCCTCTTGGGAGTCAGTTTCACAGAGCAGCGGTTCACGAGAAGAAACTGTTTCAGTGGAACTTACATGTTACCACCATTTTCTTTTTATATTCATGATCAAGTGTACCACCATTTTCTTTTTATATTCATGATCAAGTGTACCACCATTTTCTTTTTATATTCATGATCAAGTGTACCACCATTTTCTTTTTATATTCATGATCAAGTGTACTTAACCTATAATCTTATGCAAAAGAATTTTGATGTGAATTTTACAATGTATTTTATCACTCTCTGTTCTCTATACAAGTATTTGACTTGTAAAAGATGTAATCATTATTATCTGATAATGGATTATCACAAATTAGACAGAAATAACAAATGAATTCTGTGGGGAGATTAGGTGAGTGGTGGGTGTTGTATTATTCAATAATAATAATAAAAACCCTGTTAATTCATGAGTTCAAACAGACAATTCCGGAGTTTATAGATTATGCAAAGATGTTTTTTAGGGTACATCACAAAGAACTATTTGAACTGTTTTGTGCTTGATTTATTTGGAAAGATGCCTTTCAGAATGTAAGTAAAGTATTAAGAATTTTCATTAGAAACAAAGAAATGAGTATTGAAAGTGCAATACTGAAAACTGAAGGCGGATTGAGATTTGGGCAGGAGTTCACTCTCCAGCCTCGATAGAGTCCAAAAGTTTCTTTGGGCCCATGTGGGTAACAAATTATTCTTCACACTCCATGTTCTCTCTCTGACAGGAGGGATGTGGCAAGCCACTCACTGCTCTGTCGCTACTTCCATGGAAAGTGCTTGAATGAACTACATTCCTTGGTCCCACCAAGGCAAACCTTCACGGCTAAGACTTGCTATGCTACTTGTATAGTAGCAAACCACCGACATTTCCTCTGTATTCTATTAGTGAGAAATAAAGTCCCCTAAAACAGCTTCTTCCTGCAAACCACTGCTCTGTGGAACTGACTTCCAAGAGGATGTTTCTCTGATTAACCTGTTCAAGGCTAGGGTTAACTGTTATCTTCCTCTCCTATCCACACAAATGGCCTCCTAACCCTAACCCTCTATCTCAAGTGGACCCAGGGCTTTGTACATGGTGAATCTTACAGTAAAAAAAACAAAAAAGTTAAAGATGTCTTCCAAAAACTAAGCAAAGTATTAAGAAACAGTAAAGTTTATTATACAAAGAAAAGAGTACTGAACTGTTACATAACACCAGTAGTCCTATATAGCAGTGAATGCTGGATGATCTCATCATGGATGAAGAAGACACTTGAGGTAAGAGAAATATGGCTCTACAGAAGGATGCTGGGTATACAATGGACCAGACATGTTAGCAACAACAATGTTTTAGACAAAATGGAGACAAAAAGGACACTTATAGTTATATGTAGTGTCAGAAAGAGAGAGTTGAAATTTCTAGGGCACATATTGAGGAAAGAGGGCTTGGAAAATTTGATATTCACAAGACAAATTGAAGGTAAAAGGGACAGAGGAAAATATGCATAGACTACCTAGAGAGGTTAAGTTTTTTTTTTTTTTACAGTAAGGTTCATCATGTACAAAACCCTTGAGGTAGAGGGTTACATTAGGATGCAGTTTTTACAGGTAGAAGATGGTAGAACAGGCTTTAGGAGAGATAAGAAAAGGCAATTTATTTAGGACAGGAAAATTGTGGAGAGCCATTACCGCTCACATCACAAAGAGACATGACACTTAGATGAAAAATAAAAATTAATTCTCACTTAAAAAAAAAAAGTTTGACTATAAAATGGTTTTCTTAACAGAGAAAGAAAAACGTGTTTTTCAGTTTGTTTTATAATAAAAATTGTGTTCAAAATAAATTTTAACATCATATTAACGCTTCACATTTTTTAAAATTAATAAAATCTACAAAAGATTTTAGAATTTGTAGATATTGGAAAACCATGTCTAATTGTTTTATTATTCATTTTTTAGTCATTTTAATGAAATATAAAATTTTAAAATAATGTCCATTTTTCCTGTTGGTTTCAAGTTCAACTTCAAATCATTTAGTGAAATTCAAAATGAAATAATTTTAAATAAAACAACTGCAAATAAAAATATCATATATAAGAAAGAAAGCTGCCTGAAACATTGATTTTTCTCTTTTTTTGGTTTATGAAAATAAAAATTCTAAATTCATTCGATTGATAATTTTTACGTTTAGAAGAGAGCTTGCAAAAATCAAAAGAACTTCACCATTTTTAAAAAATTAGACAAAAGTTGAAATGATTTTTAAGAAACTTATATTAACATGATTATCGATCAAATTATTAATTGTTAATTGGACATCTACTGATATTTACTAAGCTAAGTTTGGCACAAGGCCACGTGCATGTGGCAGCAAGGAAGGATTGAATCTACAATGTAGTAGTGTGTAACTGTTTGTAATAATGGTCAATCAAACTAGTTTAATTACCCTACACAGAGGTGCCCAAAATAAAATATTATTAAGCTTAGCTTAGTTTGGTACAAGGCTATAGTAGAAGTATGCAGGATACAGTGAGTTAGTAAGAAGTAAGTACAGTGTAACCCGGATATAAGAGAGTTGTCGGGACCGGAGAAGTCTCTTATATCCGGGTTTCTCTTATATGCGGGTTTGGTCTAATTTATATACATTAACACAGGCTCTAATTTGGGACCAGAGAAAATCTCTCTTATATCCGGGTTTCTCTTATATCCGGGTTTCTCTTATATCCGGGTTACACTGTAGTAATGATCAACCAGACTAGCTCGTTAACTTATTACCTCGAGGTGCATGGGATATTTACCTAAAGTTGGATTTAAATTTAAAAATCTATAAAATAAAATGTTTGAAAAAAAGTTCAATTTTTATTAATTGTAATTCAATTTCTTTCTTTCAAATGTTTTATTTCTGAAATGAAAAATTTGTGGAAATGTGTGGAGTTTCCTTTTTAAATTAATTGTGAGCTTGTTGAGGTCCCCCTTTTTTTTTAAAAATTGTAACCTTATCAGTGTTGGGCATACCATAAATAAAGTAATATATTTTTTAATGACAGTTTTTCTCGCATTTATTTTAAAAACGTTTTACTTTTAAATTTCGAATGTGGAGTCTGTTTTTAGAACATTAAATTATTTTTTATTGGAAGCGCACTTCAAAGTAAAACAGTCCCGAATTAACTGATTTAATTATTTATTTATTTAATTAATAATTATCTATAATTAAAAAAAAAAAATAAATGTATTATTGACTTGGTTAAAGAAGCAATCTTTTTTTTTTCTTTTTTAAACTAAAAGAAAAATATTAGTTTCCTTTTAGTTTTACTTTTTCTCAGATTTTGGTAGTTCTTAGAATTGTATCAGCTTTCAATTTCATTAATGCGAAAAATATTTTAACAACTGATCCGGATTTTATGCAATTACAGGAATTAGATAATGACAACGCACAATATAGCATTTTGTTATCCTTTTAAGTTTGTGTAGTGATATGTAAATTAGGCTAATTAGCATAGATAAGGGGCATCGACAGGCTATAAATGCCCAAGCGGAGCTGCTGTTTCATAACAAAGTTGAATTGAATGTTGGTGACATCGTCATTTTGTTGAGGTTCTTTTAGAGACTTTTTATGTGGTGACAACAACATTGCAAAGAAAAATGGCTCAGACAGAAAAAGGTAAGTCGAAAAACAGAATGAGATAAGAAGACTTATATTCAAATATCAAATCTTAGAAGAAAAATAATATTTCATTTTTTTTTTTCTTTCATGTTCTTCCCTGACGAAAACCCCAAACAAATCTTACGAAAAGGATGAATTTTTGTTTTTAAGGAAAGAAGACATGCTTAGTACGAGTAGTAGTTAATAAAGTAATATTTTTATTAGTCATCTGTTTCGATTTAAAAAGAAAAAAAAAAGGAAATTATTAAATTATTTTGAAATTCCAAATTTAAATGTTTTGGGGGTTTTTGGTTAATCACATGTTTTATTTTTTATGTAAGATTTCTTGTTTTGTTTGTTACGAATTTAAAAACATGGCGAGGAGAGAGAGAGAGGGTCATATAAAAAAATATTGTTTTATTGAAATTAGCAGCAAAAAATAACATTTTAAATTAAAAATATTGTTTAGATTCAATTTTCTAAATATTGCACGAAATCTACTTATTAAAAAAAGTCTTTAAGTATTTTAATGTCGGAAGAAAATAGTTTTATACGATAGTGATGAAAATAAAATAGTTTAAAAATCGTTTTAAAAAATATATAAACTATTTTTTAATAAAATCCTAAATAATTTCCATTCATTAAGTTTTAAAAGAAAAAAAAACATTTTAATTAAAAATAAAATTAAGTGAAACGTTTATTTTTATTTTTTATTTTTTTTGTTAAACTTTGGAAATCAATTTTTAAAACAAATATTGTCACGTCTTCCTATTTAAAAAAAAAAAAAAAAAAATTTTCGCCTCTTCGTGTAATTAATTAATAAATTCTAGTTTGAAATAAAAATGAACATAAAAACTGTTACTTACATAAAAAAAAAAAAATATTTGTACATTGAGTTTTATTTAATTTAATTTGTTTTCCCTTTTGCGTATAGATAATCAGTGCTTTCGTTTTTTTTTTTAATTTTTTGAAACAGCTGTGGATACCTAAAAAAAAAAAAAGTAAATACAAATTAAACTTTTCAAAACTTTATGACGGTAGATTATTTCAAACATTAAGTCCTGATTTCAAAATTAAAAACTGATTTTTGTTTCCGTTATAATTTTCTTTCGATTATGAATGAAGAAAAATTATAATCATAAAAAAAAAGTCTTTCTTTACTCTCCACTCACAAAAATTAATAATCCTGGCAAAAATAGTTATAATAAATATTATTTTTAATTAAATAAAATAAGGATATTTTTAAGTTTTTAAATAAAAATTTAATTATGAATAATAAAAAAAAAAAAGTGGGTGCGCTCAGAAGTTCTTGGCATGATTTGTTCCCCCTCCCCCTAAATTTGACCAAACATTTTTTTTTTTCTTTTTTTTTTTTTTAAGGTGCGTGTTTTTCTGAATTCTATTCTTGGTTAAGCTGAAACGTTTTCAGGAACACTCGTATGTAATTTTATTTATCAACTTAAAAATTATTACTTACTTCTAATAAATTCCTCTTTTTTTTTTAGTTTGTTTAAAAAAAAAAAAAAAATTTTTTTTTAGCGATTTCGTGGAGTGACTTGTGTTTAACTTTCTAAAAAAAAAAAAAAACTGATTAGAAATTAAATTGTAGTTCGAAGTTTTTTACATTTTCGAACATTTCATAGTTACTTCTTAAGAAAGCGTGTACTAGTGTTTATTATTCATTCGATGCAGAAAAAATGACTAAAGTAAAACAATGAAATCGAACTTCCCTTGTCAATCAATATTTAATTTATTTACGTAAGAATTCTATTGAAATTAATTTTTTTTTTCCATTATGTTTAAAAAATAACTACTTGCTCCTGTCTGATCAGTTTGATAGGTCACATTGGCAGCTGATCTAAAAAATGACCTACAATCTGTTGTTAACTGGGGCAAGGAATGGCTTGTTAGTTTTAATACCTCTACTACGAAACTGTTCTTTATTTAATCGTCTAAGAGAAACTTTTTTTTTTTTTTTTTTTTTTTTAAACTTCCATCAGCATGGCTGATGCTAACCTCCAGGAAAGTGACACATTGTGCCTTCTTGGACTAAAACATTTTCCACTGGCATGAAGTGGAAAGAGTATTATCTGTCTATATTTCTCAGATGAGGTATTGTAATTTACATTTTTTGGACAGTCAACCTCATCTTTGTTATCATATTCATGACGTTTTGACTGTTGTACACTCTGGCCTTCTTCAGGTGATTGTTCATACAGTTGTCAAAATTCCACTGTAAATAGTTTAGATAAAGAGTATTATATTGAATCAATTGCTAGGTCTTCTGCTAGGTAAGTTGATTCACTGTGTTGTGCCACACAATTTTTCTACCCAGAATCTATCTTGCATATTTAAGTCTGCTATTTATCCTTGCTTTTAATATTGCTGCCATATCTGGTTTGGTGCTCCTGCTATAGATTTATACCTTCTTGATAAAAAGATGAGTGTTTTTATCGAGTATTGATTTATTGATTACCTGATGTTTAGCATTTTTAAGTAAAAGTTATGTGAATAGTAAAAATTACTTGAATACATGAACATCTTTTATATATAATTTTTTAAAAACCCAGTAATCCTCAAAATTTAGGAAAATATTTCATGTAATCTAATATTTTATTGAATTTTTGGTACTTGTGCAGATGCTTGTTGTGGAAATGTTAGAAAATTGCAAATAAATTGTAAATTTATTATAGTTATCGCTCTTTTCTGATAATGTTGTGTAGGGACATATTTACAAAAATTGGTAAATTTTATGCACAAGCAAAAAAAAAAATTCTTTGTAAAATACTGGTTTCACTAAATTTTAGTAAGCTTTTTCCATTTATGATTAGTAAATATATTTTTTTTTACCTAATATCACACAATCACAATTAATACAAAATTTTACGATTTAAAACCTTATAAATTATTATAATTAAAATTTGCAAAATGAAACAATTTTTGTAAAAACTCACTATTTATTGAAAAAAATTTAAGAAAATAGTGTCCATAATATATTTTATTCATAAAGGCAATTAAACGCTTTTTCTGATAAAAACATATCTTAGTTTTATTGTATTTTTTTTATTTTACAATTCAGAGCAGAATTTCTGTAACTGGGGTCCTGTTTGACAAAAAACATTTGATTTAAATTCTCTAAGGATTTTTTAATAATTAATACAAACATTAAACTCTACAAAGATTTCTTGAAGTTTCATAAAATTAAATAAGTGGGGTCAGCAGACGTTTAAAAAAAAAAAAAATTATTACCAAAATTTTATAGAAAAGAAACATTTAGAAAATAATTTAATTCATTTGTGACTAAGTTCTGAAAGTCCTTAATTAAAATCTGACAATTATCTGATGTTTTGCAAGAATTTCCAAATCAATGTATTTTTGACTGCAAAAGGCTCTCAAATTCCTCATACTAATTTATGGTCATCTGTTGATAAAAGATAAACATAATTTTTAATTTAAATTTTGAAGCTTCTAAAAAAGGATTAAAAAAGATATTTTAATAATAAAAAAATCCTTAGGTTTTCATCTTAATAATAACAAAGATTTTGATGATATAATTTTGTTTATAAAAATGTCCAAGACTTAATAGTCTTGGACATTTTTTTTCATCATGCATTCTCATTTTTTAGCAAATCTTTGGAGGTACCTAAACAAAAGTATTTTCATAGAATAATGTTTAGAAACGTGTCCTACACCAGTTAATGCAGGACATATTAGCATGAAAATGTGGGACAATCCCATATTTCATGGCATGGTTGACAGCACTAATCAATACAGTTCATCTTGATAAATTTCTTTTTCTAAATGACCTTTTGAATTATACACTGTATATAAAGTAAAGAAAGGACATTAACACACAGTAAAATTTAAATAACTTTTAGATTATACTATTTTGATAGTGAACAAAAGGAATCCTTGTCTGCAACATCTCTGCACATAAATACTAACCTGAAAAGTTTACAACAGAACTGAATGGAAAAAAAAAAAAATGTATTAAAGAAATAAATGTAAAATCAGGAACTGTTTGTGGATGAGTGAACTTAGATATTAACTCCCAGAACATCTCTGACAACTGACATCATTTGACAACTGCTTTTTAAGTTCAATGGTTAAAAATGACTTTGAGTGAGTGAAGCTTGGCCATCCTTCTTTGAACATTGTGGACTGCCACTACAGAATCACAAACAACGAACTGTATCAAATAACAGAAACCACATCATTTGAGGACTTCCAACAATAGCATCAACTAAAGTGGATAGTACATGTAACTTGAAGGGAAAATAATAATATAATCAAGATGTTGTCGTTTCACACTACTTTAAATAAAAGCTTAGAAAGGACCTCCCCCCAATCAATACTGGAAAGAGTGATAACAGCTACTGGACTTGAGAAACCTATTTCCCTGAAAGATTTTATAAATTTCAACTGAAGGCAGTACTGGCTGCTCAGTCAATGAATGCCAAATGTTTCCATATAGGGAAACTGCTAATATTACCATTCTCATAATGTTCACTTGCTTCTACCTCCTCTTACATTTATATCACACACCTCATTCAGTAACCCTCTACCATAAGTGGCTCTTATGTCTTGTATTGAGTGAACTTTATAACACAAGGGCAATACCATACTCCCCAACTCGTGCCTCCAATATCCCACACAAATGAGGCAGGCAACTTTAAAAAAAAAAAAAATTGAGATATTGAAATGTTTCCCCTTCATTGTGGGGTGTAAGGAGGAAGCTCAGTTGGCATCCTATACAGTATTAAATAATCTGATATTGTCAGAAAAAAGAATTCCCATTTCAAGCAAAGACCATCTTCCTTTCATTATTCGTTTATGCAGTCACATGCATATCCTTTCTATGAAAAACGGCTGCTTGTATACAACAAAATATTATCAGTATTCTGTGTCTCTCCTCATCTGTGTTATTTTTTTTATTTTTTTTTTTTATCATTTCTTGCTTGCTATATTCTTCACCCTATTGTCACCTTCAATAAACCTCTTTTTGTATATTAAACAGAATCATTCATTTGATCCATGGGGTAAAATCTGTTTTCATTTTGATATCTTGTGATGGTTTTAAGTTTAGAAATTGACTAGCATAGCCATTGGATCAAATAAGGACTTTCGTTTGACTACTGAATATACTAGATGCATGAAGAAGGCCTCAGAGTATAGTGGCTGAAGAATTAGGATAAAAAGAATAAAAATGGGGAAACTAGTTCAAAGGATTTCTATCTGAATTTTTGAGATAAGGAAATATTATTGTTATTTTATTTTTTATGTATTTATTTTTAATCAATTCACCCCAATCAAGGTGATAATGCCACTAAGATGCAAGGAGCGAATGGGACTAACAGTGAAGGAAAACTTTAAGAGGAATCGGAAACCCAATCTTAAACAGGAAACAAGGAATAAACTCTCAAATCCTGTTCAAAAGACAAGAGAGGAGTGTGAACCAGATGATAGGTGAACCTATTTTAGACTAATGTCCTGATCTTGGTTGTCAATGGGGTTTTTTTTTTTTTTTTTTTTTTTTTTCCTCCATCCAATACAAGGTTTAAGAGCCATCCAAGATAGTTCTATTAAATTAAATTTTTGTAAAAGGCATACAAGGAAGAAGCAAGGTTGCGTAGGATAGATAACAGTTGACCTTAGACATGAAGAAGTTAAGATTGTCATGATTAGGAAGGCATCCTATCAGGAGTCTGTTCCACAATGTAACAGTTCTGAGGAACAAGAAGCTGTTTGAGTAGAGAATTCCTCCTTATTAAAGGAATATGAAGCTAAATGAGGATGCGATAACTCATTTTACCCTCTGGCCTTCTTCAGGTGCCTGTTGTAGTTGGTAACTGATGTAATGGAATAACCTGTTACATCCCCCCCATGAGTGACTACACTATAGGCAGTAACTACCTGTAAGTATCTGTAAGTCAATGGACTACAGAGTCAAGCTGGGATCTGTTGAGTATGACTCTGACTTATATGAGGACTACCGACTTTCCAACTCACTACTGGATTGATTTGCTATGACTTTGTGCATAACTGTTACTTTTATTCTTATTTTACTGGTTTTTTACAATAAACCTTTACTTATTTTATCCACCTCATAAGTATATTTTCCTATTAGAATGGAATATAACAGTAACCTTACAGGAATTTTGGACCAAATGTTTGATTCAATCGACTTAGATTGAATTCACAGCTACCATGTAACTTGATCCACTTTGTACAGTTGACTCGATAAAAGCCAAGTCAGCCTTCCCCGACTAGATATTCTAGCAGTATTTATACTGGCCCGAGGACTACCGGTGTTCTCTAATTGGCGTCCCCGTGTCAACGGTCTTCCTGTATCTCTACATGTCCCCACCCCCATGACCACAATACCTAGATTTTGTGGTCACTTGTCTGGATAGCTTCGAGTACTCATGCATTGGACCCTGCATTTGTGGGGACAATGGTCTTGGTGGCTGTGTAACTCTTATGCTTCGCCGTAAATTAGGGCTTGATGGGTGTTGGTTTTCCTCCACTTCCATATCTGTGTGGTCCTGGTCCGCTATCACCTCATCATCAGTCACATTTACCTCCATCATTTCCGGTATGTCCCTCGGGGGTTCAATACTAATTGTCCTCGGTCTCTGTTGTGGTGGTTGTGGGGTTGATTGTTCGGGCGAATAGTCTGGTATATCTACTACCGGGAAGATTTTTCGGATGAATCGACGATTGCGTAGTGTAATTCTGCCACTGCCATCCAATTGTATGTGGTACTGTCTATTGCCCATGGTCTCGACGACCCTCCCCGCACAGATTCACCAACCTGAAGCTCTTGGAGTGGGTGGCTGTGCATATTGTACTGCTTTTGATTTAGCAGGTGCCTCTTTGCCATCGCTCTTTCTCTCGACTCCTTTGTCTCCCTCCACCGTTTGTGGATCTGGTACTTTTCATGGAGTAAGGGGAGGTGGTCTTTTATTGGTCGACCGTACAACATTTCTGCTGGCGACAGGACAAGGTCCTGATGAGGTGTGTTCCTGTGTGACATCATTGTGCACGCCGCCCAATCATGGTGCAAGTGACCATACCCATCGACACAGTCTATCAGTGTTCTTTTGGCTGTTTTTACGGCCAGCTCGGCTCGGCCATTGCTTTGCGGATAGTGTGCGGATGATACGCGTTTTTTTACACCCCAATCTCTTAGGAATTAATTATATGCCATAGTCGAATGGTGGTCCCCCGTCTGATGATATTTCCACAGGCGAACAGTACGTACAAAACCAACTCCTTAGCACATCACATATTGCTGTTGCTTTCCCCAAAGGAAGTGGGGCCACTTTGATCAAGCCAGTGTGCCGGTTCATGCACACCATATAGCTTTTTTCCATGCATGTCAAACAGGTCTGTGACCGTCTTTTGGAAGGGGAATTCGGGTTCAGAAGGTGGCATCAGCAGTTCTCTGGGTTGGGACGGTATGCAATAGAATTGCATTTCTGGCACTGTGCTCTCGTTTGTCTGATGCTGGCATCTAAACCGGGTCAAAATAGTCGCTGTCTCCCGCTGGCCCATCATCCCATTCATGCCTTGGTGTGCGGAGGTAACGCTTCCAGAACCTCTGTTCTAAGCTGGATTTAAATTTTACTCCCTTTTTGGGTACCCCTCCAGGGAGTACAATTCGTTTACCATCGGCCAAATTGTCGGATTTTCGAAGGTAGTTCGTTAGCATGACTTTGGGAATCCATCCTGTATATACTTCGTAATGCGTTTGGCATTCCTCGTCAGTAGCTGCGGCTGCCACAATTCTCTCCCAGGTTATAGCTTGCAGCTTAGGGTCGTGTGCGTGAACTATGATTGATGCCTGTATAGCGTGATCGATCCGCTGAATGCCATCAATGGTAGCTTCTTCGCTGTTCACTGGTGAGGCCGGGTATCTGGAGGTGCAGTCTGGTGCAGCGTTAAGCTTTCCTGAAACGTGTTTAATTCGGAACTTGTACATCAAAGACCGCTCCTTGAAAGCAAACAGGCGGGGGTTCTTTATATTTTCAAGGACTTTATCTGAAAATATTTTCACCAGTGGCTGGTGATCCAATACAAACTCTAGGATTCTAGTCCGTATATTAAAGCTAAAGCCTCCCCTTCTACTGGAGAGTAGCGAGACTCTGCATCCTTTGTAAATCAGTACCCAGCCAATATTATTCTCCAATGGTTCTCACCACAGTTGGGGCCTGATTCTGTTGGGCATTTGCAGTGTTTTTGGAAAAGAAAATAGCCGATGCCAGTTTTGCTGTAATCAGTCGAGAGGCACGTTGCCCTGTTCATTTCAAATGTTTTCACCCCTCCTCAATCTTCCGAACGATGTTTCTTTTTTGATTCTTCGAAAAGATTGTCTAGGGTGGCATCCCAATAGAACTTGCGGTCTTTTTGTATGCAATAACTCTCGCATAAATATAATCTCAGCTTGCGAGAATGTGTATGAAACTTGGTTAACCAGTCCAAACCAGGACCTAACACCCATGATGTTCATGGGAGTCGGGGAATTTAAGTATAGTTTCGGTCATTTTTTTAGTCTGTTTTATGCTGTGGGCTGTTATTAAAAAGCCAGCAAATTCGACTTCGTCGCCTGCAAACTGGAATTTATCAGGTTGAAGACGATTCCATTCCTGCCGCAGTGGGTGATATAGTCCAGCGTATGCCAGAAGGCTGATTCCATGGTTCCGTCTCATAGAAGCGTATCATCGATGCAGCAAGTAATTCAGGGTGTATCCACAGTGATGTCATCAAATGGGCGGGTGTATCCATCCTCGGATGCGTGGAACCCTTGAGGTGCCCTGAGGTACCAGTAACAACCCCACTCTGTTATAAACATTGTTGCATCTTGCGCCGCTGGAGAAACTATGGTACCCATTCCATGTATCTAGAACTGTCTTTTTCATTCGAGCAGGTACAACGGATACTTGGTTGAACAGGGACAGAGTGTGATGGGTTTCTCTCATTGTCGCCGCATTTAATTTCTGTAGATCTACTGTTCTCCTGGGTGACCCATCCTTTTTTGGTGCGACCACAATCCTTGAACACCAAAGGGTAGGAGTGCCTGCCAGTACTGATTCTATAATGCCCAATGTGACGTCTTGGTCGAGGTCTTTTACCCTCTTCTTCCAATGATGAGGGACAAGTATGGGGGTGTGTACCGCCGAGGGCTTTGCGTCTCGGGTGAACGTTATATCCAGTGGCCTGCCAGTCATCACCTGTAATGGTTGATGGGGACAGGTATTGAATGCGCTAGATTTAAAGTGTTCCCGTAACCATCGTTCCAAACAGTCTCTGTTGCTTTCACTAGGTGTAAATGGGATCCTAGAGGGTTTGTCCGGGATATTTGTTCTCCAGGGGCACCCACATGGTGCCTTCTCGCCATCCATAGTCAAACTGTTGGCTTTCAATAATTGATTCAGAAAATTATTGGGAATCAGTTCTAATGTTTGATTCAATCGACATAGATTGAATTCACGGCTACCATGTAACTTGATCCACTTTGTACAGTTGACTCGATAAAAGCCAAGTCAGCCCTCCCGACTCGATATTCTAGCAGTATTTATAGTGGCCCGAGGACTACCGGTGTTCTTTAATTGGCGTCCCCATGTCAACGGTCTTCCTGTATCTCTACACACTTAACCAAGCTATTTCTACTGGATTGTCTTACAGGACCTATGGCTAAAAGTGTTAAGTGGATTGCATTACCTAGCAGTTATGAGAGTTCAATCCTTGGGTTGGGTAGTAGGGAAGTTATGCTAATCTGGTTCAGCAGAAGACAAGCGACATTGCAATGTTAAATTAACTTCATAGAATTAAAACTGATCTTTCTAGCATGAACAGTGGAATTAAAACAATCTTTTGGATTGAATAAAGTGTGCTGTTCAAAATTCTTGGATGGTTAACAACTATAATAGATATTGGTTTGTTTAGTGGCATATTAACTCCTTATGGATCATTGGTAGCATTATTAATTTCTTTTACAAAAATGTATTGCTGATAATTTTTTTTTTTACTATGAAAATGTATTGCTGATAGTTTTACTATAAACATGTATTGCTGGTATTTTTATGATAAAAATGTATTTTTATGATAAAAATGTATTTTTACTTTCATTTTGACCTCATGTGTTATCTATTTTCACCATAGCTGGGACCCTAACAGGGGCTACCACCCTGGATCAGGGGAACCTGGTAACAGCAATTAAGATGTGGTTCCAGGCTCCTCACAACCAGGATAAGGGTACTAATCTGAACAGTTCAATATGATAAATCCTTTAACATTGCTCAGTAGATGCAAAGATTTGAAGTTAATCTCATCTGGTTTATTAAGCATTAAAATCTTGGTCAATTCCAGAAGTGCTCAAAAGTTGCAGAAACTGTAGGATGAAGCCCTGTGTGCTGCTGAACCAATATGGCTTGGTAGAATAGTAAATCACATTAGAGAAGTCAGTTAGATAAAAAAAAAATCCAAATATAAATCCACCTCTTTTATTTGGATTTCATAAAACAACTGCCACTTATAGAAATGATAGCACAAAGTCAAGTCATACCAGTGTGGAAAGTAACTGAAGTTGAGGTGCCAGGTCAGAAATATATAAGATTTTGCATTTGTTAATAATGACTCTATAGTGAAAATAAAGAAGGCCTTAACTAAAGGCTTTATTATAAGAAAATCTGTTAGTTACATACGCAACAAAATAAGAAAATAAAATCTTATATATATAAACTCTGGATAGAAATAGTACACTTCAGACTGCAACAGCAGAGGTGAATACACTATGCTATTATGTACAACAATCAACAAAAGGAAATATCATCACAGACTGTAAAACTGCATCAAAGTGGCTGGCCAATGTAAAGGACAGTTTTTGTAATTTGAATCCCAGTTGTGGATACAAATACCATCAAATATATCAAACAGTTATGACTCAAAACCCATCAATTACTTTTTGTGAGCAAGCTCATCACTTGATAGATGCCCAAAAGTTCATGACCTGATAGAATCAATTGAAGATTATATGTCGTGAAGTAATTTGCCTGAAAGGAATAGACACTTCAAGACTTGCCTTTCTGCCCATTTCTGACGCTTGCAATATATTTGTGCTAATCTTGGTCTTTTCTCATCACTAAAAGCATAAAATCAAATCGGTTTTTAAGAGTTAAAATTGTTCATTGAGCAGTTATCTTATTTTGTTAGCATGACTGTTATGTCCTGCCAATATCTCGTAAATATGGATTATTCTGTTTTGATCATGTGGAAAGAAAGAAAAAAAATACAATGACTCTTCTTTGGATTTTAAGAATCTCTGTATACAAGATGCAACAAGTTTTCCTCCCAGGGTTAGCAAAAGACATGCTGATGGGAGGCAATAAAGGTTCTTTAAGGTGATTAAAAGATAGCAGTTTCATTTTGGAGGCATTTATAAGATTTTAGCAGTTAATTGGTGTGATTCTTTATATATATATATATATATATATATATATATATATATATATATATTCACTGGGATGGAAGTGGTTACTGAGTGGAAAAGAAAAAAAAAAAGGACAATAAAAAAAACAGTGTTCAAGAAGATGGAAGATGACGTTTGAAAGTGCATTTAAATTTTAGATAATAGTTAACAGCATAGTGTTCCACAAGTGAGAAGTTTGTGTGGCTGGGGGGAACTCTTAGCATAGAAAACAGGGTTACAAGTAGCAATTTCAACAGTGAAAATTATGGGACCTAACTGCCAATTTACTACTGCACTTTAATTTGTGAAATTGAGGTACCAAAGAGGAAATCTCATCAGAAAAATTACTGTGAAAATATTTCTAGAAAAGGCACTGGGTAAGATGCCAGGACTGATATTGTTGTTCTTTACTTTGTCTCTCGCAAGATGGCGGAAAGACCGTTCGATATAAAACTGGTCTGCGAGATATCGAAGATTGATCGGATTCTTCCTCTGCGATTGAATGGCGGTGCCCTTGCTGTGTATAGGCAGCTGAGTAAAGAACAGAAAAGTGACATTGAACAAATAATTACCATCGGAGGTAGGGCTAGCACCTCTTCAGATGGTGAAGACTCTGTGCGTGAGGTTGTCAGACCAGAAGAATCCTCAGAACATTCTTCAGATGATGAAGACTCTGCATGAGGTTGTCAGATCAGAAGAAACCTCAGAATATAACACACAATCTCCTCCAACAGTCGCCCCGCTCCGAGAAGCTTAAGAATAAAGAGGTCCGCCCATGAGTGTCACTTATGTGACAGGGGGGAAGTGTAGTGAACGAGATAACCAAGTACTCCCGGAAAAAAGTCCGTGTTTTGTGTGCGATCTGCTGGGGAGGGATTGCCGAAATAGCTTGAAGAGTAAGCGTTCTCAAAGCAAATTTGTGGCTTTCACAACACAAAGAAAGGAAAATTCGGGCAGTTTTGGCTGCGGCGTTCGTGAGTTATTTTCCTGACGCGTTACAAGTGATTTTCTTTCTTTGTGTTGTGAAAGCCACAAATTTGCTTTGAGAACGCTTACTCTTCAGGATTCTTGTTTGGATTTTGTCAAGGATCCATAGATATATAGCAGAAACATCCAACCAGATGTGATAGCCATGTTCAATGCGTAGAATTATAAATATGTAATATAGTTTTGGGTGAGAAAAATTGTCTAACACAACACAATGAACCAACTTTCATGGCAGCAAACCTAAGAGTTGATTTAATAATTGTTCCATCATGGATAGCTAAAATCACTTTAAAGAAAGATTTTAAACCTGTTGAAAAAGTGTTAATCTTAAAGAGAAGAAGAATTAGCAAAATCTGTTTGGAAAAAGTGAGCCGTTTATATGAGGTGTGTGTGTGGGGGGGTATCAAAGTGTGCAGTTAACTTGGTTGTGAGGGAATTATGGCTAATTATCTCCCTTGTACTTGTTCCTTAACCTGGCTGTATTAATGTTTTAGGTTTTTTGTGGCGAGTTTGTTCAGGAATGGAGGAAAAAAAAAAAAAAGCGGGAGAAAAAACAAACAAAAAAAAAAATTTTTATCGGAGTAGTCTCCCCTTTTGATATGGCATCCGAAGAGAACACAGTAAATTTACTAAGTATTAAACCAGTACAAACGCACAGAATGTCTTTTCACAACGAAAATGAACTTGGTGCACACTGATTGCTGTTCCTTTGTTTTTATTTTTATTATTTCATTTTCATTTCAGTAAAACTTACTCTCTGTATATGTATCATTGCTCATGTTAATACCACATGACCCCTGTGCCCAATCTAAATTTGATTGATAAAACCAGAAAGGAACAAAAAAAAAAAAAAAAAAACCTTTTTATTTATTTATTTATTTTTTTTTTTTCTAATCATTTCTCCCTAAGCAAGGTGGTAATACCACTAAGATGCAAGAGGTTGCTGAGAGGGAAACAGAATGAGAAGACTAGTGATGAGAAAGGACAATAAAAGAGGATTCAAGAGGACAGGATATAGCAATTGACATTACATTTAAATTTTTGAAGAATGTCAATTGCAGGGAAGCAAGAAATGAAGAGTTTCAGAAGCGAGAAGTACAAGAAAAGAAACTCTTAGAATAGAACTTAGTTACATCTAGCTATTTCAATGGTAAAACGATAAGAACTAGTTGCTGATCTGGAAGTATGCTTAAATTCAGGTGATTGGGATACCAAAGAGGAGAGGTCATTAGAACTGTCATGAAAAGATGGGGGAAAAGTGACTGAAGTTGAGATGCCAGATCAGGACATTGCTCACACTTCACTTTGGATTTTCTTGAGATATATACCAGGAGCACTAGACCAGATATGGTAGCAAGATTCAATGCACAGATGAATGGTAGATTTATGAATATACAAGATGGATACTGATGAGAAAAATTGTCTGGCACAACCCACTGAACCAAATTTCCTAGCAGCAGACTAAGCAGTTGATTCAGTAGAATCATTCCACTTCAGGTCATTGGCAAATGTTAAATGAAGAAGGTGCAATTAGTCCTTCTCCTGGAGCTTAGCATCAGCCATGCTGATAGAAGGCAAAAGAGTACTCTATGGTGATTAAGAGGAAAGTTTTATTCTGGTGGCATTCAAAATTACAAGCCATTTCTTGCTCCAGTTAACAACTGATTTATCTATTAATATCTGTTTACACTTGATTTATTCCATTTCCTAATCTCTTGTCTGCATAGGCAGTTGTCACTGTCTTTGTAACCCCTGTAGGATTTCATAATCTATATAGGTTTCTTTATTGTCTCTCAAACCTTGTGTGTGTCCAGGAAATGTTTATTCTGGAATGAACTTCCATCAGTGTTTTCCTCTCCCACTGATTTAAGCAACATACATCTGCAAGCTTCATCCAAGCTTCTTCCTCAATTTTAATAAATTCTAGTCTCTTAACATATTTAACAACTACCATCAGTACTATGCTTGGATGCCGCCATACAGGGCTGGCACATACTACCTCCTCCCTTTACAGTGATGTTTAGTGGGGGGCATCTAAGCCTAATTGGGGGATCCAGGCAGTTTTTTGGGACCCTTATTATATTATCTACACTTGCTATTTTTCTACCTACATTTATATACGTTACAAATTAAACTAAGTACAACTGACTATTAAAGGATGAAAAACTTTTGCAGTTTTTTATCAATTTTTTTTTTTTTTTCCATTCAAATCTGAATTTGTTTTTCTCATTCAAAATCTCTAAAAAACACTATAAAAATAAAATTCACTTTTTTTTTTTCTTTTTTTTTTTATCAATGTTGAATGTGTTAAAAGAATTCAACTTTTTAACAAGAAAAATCACAAGTTGATAAATATTGACACAAAATATTGTTGATTTATTCAAGATGGAATGATCTATATGGCTCTAATTTGTATTTAGATACATTGTATTTATTTTCAATTTTTCTAGTTGAATTGTTCACCTAGATTGCATATGATCCATTATTCATAATTAAGTTAGTCAAATTTGTATTTTTTTTTTTTTTTTTTTAAGAATACTACCTTTTATGAATATTTGAATGCTGCTTTGTGAGGCACTGATTTCTTTGTTTGTCCTGCATCAAGCTACAGAACAATTGATCTTTTGATACCATTCCACATTCCCATTACCACTCTGTTTCTATTCAGTCCAAAAAAGAAACTTTAATATTCCACTTTTCAAACCTCTCTTTTGACAGTTCTTAAATGAAGGGTATTACTATTATCTATTTTTTCACTAAAAAACAGCATATCATGATGACAAAGGCTTTAAACTTGATAAAAACGAAATTTTATCATCAAAATGTTTATTAAGAGGAAAGACCAAAGCAGTATTATCATTATTTAAAAAAAAAGTTTTTTACTTTCTAACATGTTTGAAATTTGGGTTAAAATAATTTTTTTTGTGTCAATGGTGAAACAGACCTGGTAATGAACATTTTCTGGTAAAATAACGCATTAATTTGGAAAGTCTTGCAAAAATCAAATAATTGTTGGATTTTAATGAAACTTTCAGGGCTTATTCACAAATGAATGAATTTATTTTTGAAATTATTTTTACAAAATCTTGGTAAAAATTTTTTTTTTTAACTCTTAACATAATACTAATTTCATTATTTAATTAGATAAGCTGTTAATTGCTTTTATAAATAATATATGTTAAGGACATTATAGTTTGAAAAAATTTTTTTCAATGAATAATGAAGTTTTACAAGAATTATTTGCATTTTTTCTTTTTCTAATTATAAAGATCCAAAAATGTTTTAAAAATTTCCCAAACATCTTCAGAGTGAAGCTATTAAGTAGAGTATATTTACTAAGTGACAATTGAAAAGCTAAATGTAAATCACCCTACCAAAAACTTTTACAATATTTATTTTTTTGTATCTGAATGTTTTTAGTATTGTTTCATAAATGACATTATGGTTAAAAGGTCACGTTTTTTGAGGGTTGTCCCTCTTATGCTCATGAACCTTTTAGTTTTACTTAGTTAAGAAAAGTAACTTGTTTTTTATTTTTTTTTTAGTTTGTTTCTTTATTCTTTTGTGAGTTATATTTTGATAAATGTTTGAAAGGCAACCCTTTATTTTAAACCTAATGTTTAGTTTAATTATTTTTATACTTTATTTCATTTACATTTGAATGTAGTTTTCTTTCCTCATTTTAATTGTGGTAGGTATCTCCACTAATTCTTCATACCTAAGTTTTAAAAAACAAAAATGAAAAATCTTTCTTGAAGCTTTCATTTTAGCTTTAATTGAAAGCTAAAGGATTAAACAATGTTTACTATTTCCAGTAAGCAAAATACTCTGTATTTCAAACAGAAATTATATATTGATTTAGAATGCTTCTTTTTTTTTTTTTTCCCCCCCAGTAAAAAAAGTGATATACATATTTTGCCATTTTTGTTAAACAAAAGTTAATTCTTGTTTTTAAAAATTTTGCAAAATACAATAAAATTTTCTTAAATGTTATCTGAGGAAAATTAGCAAATTTAAAGTTAACTTAATCTGATTTGAAACAAAAAAAATTTAAAATGTGTGCACTGCTGATGAAAAAAGAACAAATTGACCAAAGTTTCAAATGTGGTAGAAAGGATTAAAAAATTTAACTCAATTTATGAAATATTAATTTAAGAAATATTTATAGTATTTTAAATTGTTTTATTTTCAGAAAGCATCTTCAATTGTAAGATTAAGTATCAAAAAAAATTCAATAAAATATTAAATAATTGCTTAAAATATTTTTTTTAAAATGTTAAACAAAAACAGTTTTTACTTAGAATTCATAAGTTTATGTCAATTCTGGTCCACCATATTTAACCTGTTAACACCTTCAACTGAATATGTCGATGGAGACGTGAGAATAACAAGACCCCATAGTCAAGAAATGGTTGTATAAAAAATTTTATGATACAAGTATTTTTTTGATTCAGAACAGATTAATTTAACTTTAAATTTGCTAATTTTCTGCAAATAACATTTCAGATACAGGTCTACCTCACCCTAAGTCAAAATAACCACACTATAAACTGCAAAGAAGCACTCCCCATTGCTTATTACAGTATTGATATGTACATACAGTGTTCTGAATAAAATAATTAATTTCCACCTTATCTTCCAGCAATTTTAGTGTTTTGACATTTCTAATATTTTTAATGGTCGCTGTAAACTCTAGTAAAACTACCTAATAGGAGTTTTGTTATTCATATAACATTTAAGAAAAACTGACGTACATTTGAAAATTACTTAATTCGAAACTACTTAAGTACAGGTAATTCTCTTCATAGAGCCACCCATCCAAGTCCACATTTGATCAATGATAAATACAATTAGTGTCAGTAATGAGTCATGCCAACAGTCAATATCTTCCAGATGTTCTTCACCTGAATTTCTCCATTTTCATGTCCACTTGGCATGGGGACAGTTGATTGGCACCTGTTACAACTCTTTGCCATCTGTTGAACAGATACTTTCATAACATTGGTATGAACGTCTTTAGCCAGAAATAGTATATTTTCCACTTCTATATGATGTCTATCTGGCTATACAATTTGTTTCAAGCCTATATTTTTCCAGTAGTATGCCATAGTGCTTCCCTTTTCACAATCTTTGGCATTTTTGGCAATTCCAACTGCTTGGTAAAAGCATTAGCCTTATTTCTCTGAAAGAGTACAAATGTTATTTACACTATTACAATTTACAATTGTTTGGACTGCCGTTCTCATCTTTGTTGCCATATTCACAACGTTTTGGTCATTGTACGCTCTGGCCTTCTTAGAGTGTTTGGAACTTTGAACTGAACCCTTTATTTCATCCACTGGGGTAAATTGTTCTAGTTCCATGTGCCATGCCTCTTTCAGATGTCTTCAGTATCACTTATTTGTTTTTAGTTCAACTCTTGAAGTTTTTGTTCACCTCGGCTGTAACCAGGTATTGAACTCACAACTCTTTGGGTCAAGTCGTTGGATTCAACCAATGCATTTATGCACTAGGCCATGTGTCTATTAAATCTGAGATTTAATTTCCCACCTTTTGAAAAATCAACTTGTCTACAATGTTTTCTTTCAGTTTTAGTCCCAAAACTACTCCACCCTCCAAATGTTCTGGTGATTTTTTTTTTTTTTTTTTTTTTTTTTTCAGCAAGTACAAACTCTTGATGTAACCCCATATACAGATATATCTGTTTTGTCCACTTGTATGTCATTGTCATCTATATTAGAATTTGTGACCGTCTTTATTTTTACCTGCCTTTCCTAATATTGTCTTGAATACAATTATCATGATGTCTTAGTGCAAATATTCAAAATGAAGCCTAACCTGATCAGGTAATATTCCTGGACTTTGTGATTTATTAGTTGAGATTTTTCCTAGCTTATTTCATGCAAGTTTTTATCGATTCTCCAACACACGAAACTGAAGCTAAGCTTATTTTAAATTGACAAGAATTGTTGGCCCAACACACATCCATAACCTGACTGTGTCCATTCAGCTCTTGAAAATCTACTACCAGTCACACACTACTTTTTGTCTACTGGACATCAGCTATCAATGGTCGCACTCGATTTTATACCTTCCCCCAACCTTGCCAGCACCATACAATGTGAATTTCCTCACATTCCACCTTTCTACTTCTTTTCCAAACTCACTTTTCACATCTTTATCTTGGGAATCGTTATAATAATTTACTGTATCTTATAACAATGATGGCGCTCCTTTCTAGAAATGACTCAATCGTCCACTGCTGTCAAACTCTGTACACAAATCTATCAACAATCCCGTATGAAACATCCTCTTTTGTTTCAACATTTTTGCCAGTGACTTTCTTCAGTTGTATAATTGAAGTACATTATAACTCCTTTCCCCTAAGACTTCACTCCACCCTCGTTAACCATCACACTTTCCCCTGGTTAACTAATTACATCCTTAACTTATGTCAGTACTATTAACCATTTTTTTAGCAACTATTAATCGACTTTCACTGACATTCCTCTTAACTCCTTTATACGTTTTACGCTTACGTTTAATTTCTTTTCCATCTTTCATATTACTCATGGCACCCCATTTAGCACACCTGTCCCTTATTAGCAATGGGCTCTTTGAACAATCACCTTTGTCAGGATTTCAACTGCCAGTAGCAAATGTAATAATGCTGTGACTTTCTAGAAATGATAACTACTGTTATGAGTTATCTCCCTTGAGTGGCAACTTCTGCAACCTCCTGACAAAAGAGTTTTCTTAATCATACTTGTATTTTGCTCAGACATTCATATTTTCCCTCTTTCATTTTGAAATTCACAGCTAATGCATCAAGTATGTACAGTTGTATAAAAACATCTGAAATTGTTTTTAAAACAAGTTTTCTACAAGTTTCACTTTCATTAGTGTTGTATAGAAAGAAAATGAGTAACTATGGACACTGAGGTTTGAGTGTGACACTCTGGACTTATGAATGTTTTTCACCTGGTGTATAAATAACGGTGTCAGGCTACTGACTGAAGTGATTATTGAGTGACTATTGAGTGGAACTATCCAGTCAAATTATTGTGCGTTGATGATTTGGGTTTTGATTAGGATTTATTGGATGTTAAGCTAACAAGTTATTAACTGAAATGGTTAATTATTGACTGACTTTTACTTTTTTGTTCTTTAATATTTATTTGCAGTTGTAATTAAATACTGGTTTATTTTGACATTGAAGTCTTGAGTTATACTTAATTATTAATAGCCACAATACGTCAAAAAAAAATAGCCATTCAAGTTGGTTTCAAATTGCCATCAAATGGCTTTATCATAGACTGAAATTCTTATGGTTAGTTTGATCAGAAACCAAGGAAAAGAAAGTAGATTAAATTCCCTTTGTAATAATGCAGTCAATATTTATAAAGAAAGTACTTACTTAGTAGAGGTATCTGCGTAGTATCATTCAGCTCTTATGGCTGACCATATATGGAGAGAAAAGGGAGATCACCGCCCTCTGTGGGATCAGGTTGAAATCATAGATAAAGTACATCATTGGAAAATTCGTAAACTTAAGGAATCAGCACATATGCTAGGTCACAAAAATCTCCTGAGGTGACCAAGCATAGAAATGAACACATTATGGGAACCAGTAACGAAAATTGCAATATGAGCTCTGGTTTAAAAAAAAACAAAACAAAAAAAATTGCAAAAATTGCAATATGAGCACTGGTAAAAAATTGTTGCTGAAGACATTAAGTTTTTAAGTCCCAGAAATTCATACACAGATGTCCTTAAGGACTCATGGTGCAGTAGATAAAGGCGTTGATTTGATCCAGTGACAGGAACCAAAGAGTTGTGAGTTCAATACCTGGCTAAATGGAGAACTTGGAGAGGTGAATTAACAGGAGATAACTGATAACGGACATCCATTAGACATGGCATGTGAAACTAGAACAGCCTACCCCAGTTTGACATTCTAACCCCCCCTGAAGAAGGCCAGAGCATACAATGGCTGAAATGTTGTGATAAATATGAAGAATAAAATTGCAGCATAATATGAAGAAGAAAAGTGTAACAAGTTTGTTTTGTTTAATTGGCCTGCAAACTATTCATATTGACTCTATTTTTTATTATTTCAAGATTGTTGATGGAAATATGTTTTTTATTTACTTATTTATTTTTTTTACAATGATGTTTACACTGTACAAGGCCCAAGAATCACTCAAGGTAGAGTTGCAGAGTAAAAGGCACAACTTGTGTGAATATGTGAAGATAATGGTTAACCCTAAATTTGAACAGGTTAAGATTGTAGTGATCAAAAACCATTAATGATCCTCCCTTAAATGCTGCCAAAGGCAGATCTTAAGCTTGGCATCAAGACACTTACTAATTAATTTATATCTTTATTCCCAATCAAAAGTCCCTTAACCTATTAGGATCCTAATGGCACTCCATGTAGCAGAGTTGTAACAACAGTGGGTGAGTCTAGGGCAAGCCCATCTATCTTCAGTGTGGTTTTGAATTCTTCTAATCTGATTGCCCTAACAAGGCTAAAGAGCCCAGTTTACATTTCTGTTTAATCCCTGATTTAAAATTTTTTTATTGATGTTCAAATCAAGAGTAATTGTGAGTTTAATCCCAGGGCTAGTTATTATAGATATAATTGGACTATGGAAGCAATTAACTAAAATGAGATATCCCTAGACGTAGACAGCGGGTGAGATCATTATATCCCATTCCCTGTAGATTGAACAAAGAATCTTGGAAAGTTACCTAGATTGACAGGTATCTGAAGAAGTTTGATGGGGATAATGGCTGAGACATTTTAATAGTAACAAAAAAGGACATTATTCTGACTGTAAATAATTTTTTTTCTTTGTTCATACAGATAACATTTCTGAACTCCTACAAGCAGCTGCAAAAGCAAAAGAAAGTGCCTATTGTCCATACAGCAATTTTCGAGTTGGTGCTGCAGTGCTGTGTACAGACGGTACCATATTTTCAGGTGAGTGCAACATTAGATTTTCTTTTTTTTTTTTTTTGTCAGCTTAGCTTTAGTTACTTTCTCACTGCCGAAAGGTTACCTCTCTGTGCCTTTTCTATAAATACTTTCATGGTATTTACTTGGGTGAACCCTTTGCTATGGTACCTAGACTGTATGAATTTAAGCACAGTACTAGAATCTTCAATTTACAGTTGAATTGCCTAGATTTAATCATAAGTTCTATGCCAACAGTTTCTTCTCTCAAACTTCTTGCTTGTGGAACTCTGTCTTTCTGATTACCCTTCTTATACTGCTGTGGGTGTCAGTGCTGATGACACTGTCCTGTCCTTGGTGACCAGTGTGTCTGTGATTGAATCCTGCGGTTAACCATGAAGTTGGTCATTTGATCCAATCCTCTCCTTGCCCCATGTATTTGTTTTGATCACAAGGCAGGCAAGGATTACATCATTGCTAGATATTGCAGGATTGGTGTCATTCAGGCGGAACAATGTTACAAGACAAAAAACAAAAGTTGTGTAAATCAACAGGGTTTATACAGGAATACATTTTTGTATAGGAATCTACAAGCATGCAGACTAATGAACATTCCCTCAGAGTGTAATTTTGTGATACTTTGTTCTTTGTTTCCAAGTTAGATTTCTTCAGGCAGCAAATTATTGAATGCTGACAAAGCACTTGTCTCATGCTCTCTCTCTCTCTCTGTGTCTCCCTCTGTTGTTATATAGAGACTTTCAATTCTTCCACTTTGCAATTTCATCAGGGAACTCTGCTCAATTTATCTAATAATCTGGAACAAGGCCTGAGTCAAATCACATGGCATAATGGAAGTGTCACTGCCTCAACTGCTGCTCTCTCTGTCTTCCTTCTCACTGTCATTCCCTCTGGTTTAACACTTTTATGGAGTCCATTCTTCCAAAAACTGGGTTGGGGTTGGCTTGTTCTGGGATGCCTTCGAATCTCCTGTCACCCAATCAAATCTCTCCACTGGTGCTGTTGGCTGGTCCTTGTATGTTACTAATATGGGGAGCTCTCCCTGTGGAGGGATGGTCGTAGCAACACATCGATCCACCATCTAGTTCTCCTCCCTTCTCTGGCTTGCATCTTAAACCAGTACATTTCAGTAGGCATATTCATTTTCCTCCAGCTTCCTCATGTCAGCTCCTTATATTGCTGCCATCCAGGGAATTAGGTGTTCCTCCTCATCCCATGCCCTATGGATGCCTGACATCATCATGAATTTTTTTTTTTTTCTTAATTCCTAATTATGTTTGGTCTATAACTTTTCTTTTTTTTTCTACTAGGCCAGAAAATTTTGGTCAAGAAAATCTTGTTCCCAAATCCCTTCCAAGCTGTCCAGTGTTACTTCTTGTTTCTTTCTTTCAACATTTGAAGTAAAAAGAAAGAGAAAAAAACATCTTCTTCCTCTTCTCTCTGGGGTGGTCCCTTGGTCATCACTTTAACCAGATGCCCAAGTGTATTTCAGTCGTATTTTCCTGAGAGATCCTTATTCATGAAATGAGAAACAAAGTAAAAGTATATTTTCTCTTGTTTTCCATATGTCCTTCAAGCTAGCTACTACATTCTTTGTTTTTGTGTTCAGTTTCAATTTAATTTAAGCCATTTTACTTCAAATTATCAACATTCTTACAGTCACATTCTATTGTTCTGGCACATGGAATTGGATCAATCTACCCCTGTGGACTAAATAACGGGTTTGGTTTGAAATACCAACATATATCACCTGAAGTAGGCTGGAGCGTAAAATGGCTGAAATGTTGTGAATATGGCAATAAAAATGAGGACAACAGTCTGAACGATTTAAATAGTGTCAATTATTATAAGTAAAATTAAAATGTTACATTTCAGTATAAGAAGTGTGGTAAAAATTCAACATAATTTTTTTCATTTGTTAGAAACAGAAATATGGACTATACAAAATAAATAAAGCTGTTCATTAGTGGATTTCCTCCTTTTTATGAATAAAAATTTCATAGACAAGAATATTAAATTAACTTTAAGTGAAGAAAAATCTTAAATTAACTTCCAAGTAACAAGACCAAGTTTCCTAAATTACATTTTTTTTTTTTTTTTTTTTTTTTTTTTGCAATAAAATAATAAACAAAATACTATAGCAAGTCCAAAGGAAATAAAATAGATAAATCTTATACTTACTTCAGTTAAATAAGCTAAAGTTATTTCAAATGTAAAAGCAAAAATTACTTAAACCAACTAAGCAGCAAACTACTGCAAACCGAAAGTAAAAAAAAAAAAAAAAAAAAAAAACCCTCTCCCAGTGGAATGTCAAGATTTGAGATAGGCCTCCAATTCTGGACAAATGCATGATGACATGGGCTTAAAGAAAAATTGCTATGATATTAACAGTTAAATTAAAGTTACTTTGTTTGCATTTTCTATTATTAATTAAAAATTAAATCTTAATTTGTCTTTTATTTTTCACATGCCTCCAGAAACTTCTTGTAATTGAATTTTATAATTTTTGAAATTCTCAAAATATACCTCCAATCATCTCTGGCATGATTTATTTGCCTATTGTGGGATATCTTAACTCTCAAATATATATACAATTCTCTGACTTGGGATTTCAAATGATTTTTTTAAGCTTGATGTTACATAATCTTTATTTCATTTTCCTTTGTGCCTTACTAAACTAAGCTTGGTTAATGTAATGAAAACAGGACAAGAGATTCTGTCTAGTAATCGTTTATTCAATTAAGAATACTACTACTCATCTGACTTGACAGCGGAAGTATACAGCTTTTATAACTTGGATTATCTAAGAGGAGATAATCCATATTCACAACATTCTCCCCCACCAAATTTCTCACTGATAGGGAAGAAAGTCCCTTAAATGTCCAGGCTCTCTGAGTTCGCAGTGGCCGCCTCGGCAGTCCATGATTCGTGGTCGGAGTACTTTCGAACAGGGAGGCTCTTCAGTGCGAGCCTGTCTGTGGGCTCTAAAATACCTTGCTCGAAATGTTTCCTTCTCAGAGGAGCAGGCCGTTCAGCCAGTCAGTCTCTGGATGAACACGTTTATTGATTGCTAGCCCTTCATCTGTCAGGGTTTCAGGTGTTGGCCCATCCGGTGTCTGACGGGGCCTCAACGGAGACAGTGTCGTCAGACGGCGTGTCAGGAACAATTTCAGTGCCATGATCTTCGGAGGGGCTTCAGTGTCAGGAGTAGTTGGTCTGTCCTCAGGGGCTATCCACGGTCCGGCACGTCTCCGGCCGGTGCTAGGTCCCTGAGAGACACATTAGACTCTCTACCATCTGCATGTCGCATTAAGCGCATACTGAGGGTTCGCCTCTATAAGCTCTAGGGATGGTTCTTGGTGTAACGTGCATGTCGTCTCAGAAACACAGTGCCGGTCGAGAGAGCCAAGATGGAAGCGAAGTTCCGCCAAACTCCGCCGCTGAAAAGGTAGAAACCTTTTCGTATGGGGTGGCATTAGTGGGCGGTACACAATAGGGAAACGAATGGCCTATAATGCGACAGGAAGGAGATTTTCCCAATTTATCAATTGAACATCCGTTATTTGAGGCAGCCAATTGAATGGTCTTCCAAATAATGCCGTTATATCTTTCGCATTGGCTGTTACCCTTAGGGTTGTAGGGAGTTGTCCGGCTTATAGCTACTCCTCGTTCCTGTAGAAATTGCCGAAGCTGCTCTGACATGAAAGAAGCCCCTCGGTCCGAATGTATATATGCAGGGGCTCCAAAGATGGCGAGCAGAGGCATTGTATAATTGCAGCAGGCGATATGTCTGAACAAGGGAAGGCAAAAGGAAACCGTGAATATTCGTCGATAACCATTAATATATATCTGTTCCTTGTTTTACTTGGTAGCGGTCCTTTAAAATCAAGATTGAGTCTTTCAAATGGTTGTGTTGCTTTTATTAAAACGCCAGTTTGGGGTTTATAAAACCGAGGCTTTATTTCAGCACACGTTCGACAAGAATTTGTAATTCTTTTTACCTCCTCCACTGAGAAAGGCAAGTTTCTACACCTCACAGCATGAATCATTCGAGTAATGCCCGGGTGACAGATTGTTATGTAGCGCTCGGAGTTCGTCCCGCTTGATGCCGTACAGCATGCTCTTGACAGTGTATCAGCTGTTAAGTTCTCCTTGCCAGGTTGGTAGCTGACATCAAAGGAGAAACAAGATAGCTCAATTCTCCACCTCGCTATTTTCTCATTCTTTATTTTACTCGTAGTTTTAGAGTTGAACATAAAAGCAACTGATTTCTGGTCAGTAATAAGTTTAAAGTGGCGTCCGATCAGGTAGTGTCGCCATTTTTTTAATGCCTCGACTATGGCGTAGGCTTCCTTTTCAATTGCAGGGTGTCGTCGTTCGGCCTGTGAGAGGGTCCTCGAAAAGAAGGCTACAGGACGATCAGCTTGTTTCAAAGAAGCAGCAATAGCACAGTCTGACGCATCCGTTTCAACAACCAGAGAAATATTTTGGTCTATTGTTGTAATTGCAGATTTCGCAATATCCTTTTTCAGTCCCTCGAATGCCTCAACGGCTTGATGGGACAGAGGAAACGTCTCTACTTGTGTCAATGGATGTATTTTTTCTGAGAACGAAGCAATCCATTGAGAGTAATGAGCAAACATGCCCATAGCACGTTGAAGGGAAGGCTGGTTGTGAGGGACAGGCATCTGGAGTAAAGGTTTTAATCGCTCTGCGTCCGGTGCCATAAAACCTTTGCCTATGGTATACCTCAGTAGGTTTATTTTGTCCAGTCCAAATGGGCATTTGTCGTCGTTTAGGGTAAGGTTGTATTTGTCGACGTCTGAGATTTTCGTCGTGATCCTTTCTATTATGGCCACATACTGTGACGTTGTCGATGTACACAAATGTGCCTTCCAGTTTCTCATCCGTTATGATTTGGTCGACTATCCTTTGGAAGCTGGCTACCCCATTCGTAACGCCAAAAGGAATCCTGCGAAATTGATATAGTCGACCGTTCGTCTCGAAAGCAGTGTATGGCTTGTCTCTAGGTCTAATGGCGATCTGATGGTACGCGCTTTTCAAGTCCAGAGTGCTAAACATACGATATTTGGCTATTTCGCATATCATTTCATCTATCCTGGGTAGTGGGAAGGCGTCCAAAAGAGTAAATCTATTTATGGTTTGGGAGTAATCTATAACCATTCTCTTTTTATGGTTGCTAGAAGTGGTTATAACTACCTGAGCCCTCCAGGGTGATTTGCTAGGCTCAATTATACCCTCCTCAAGTAGTCTTTTTATCTCAGAGTCAATGAATTTTTTATTATTATAAGAAAAACGTCTGCTTCTCACTGCTATGGGTTTGCAGTTTTCAGTTAGGTTTTCGAAAAGTGACGGGTACTGGATTTTTGCTGTCGCCAATCCACAAATTTTCAATGCGGGCATTGAACCGCCAAACGGAATTTCAACCTGTGAGTGTTGCTGCAAAAAATCGTGTCCCGGTATTATTTCGCAACAAAGGTTTTTCATTACAGATAATTTAGTGGTTTTATAGGAGACGTCATTAATTAGTAAGTCCACCAAACAATAACCACTTACTTGCGCAGACAATGACGCGTTTGCCATTGTTACTCTGCTGGGGAGGGACAAAATACAATTTGTTGGTTTTTACCAAGCTTTCTTTGATAAAATTTCCTGAGCTCCCGGTATCGAGCAGGGCATTTGTATACCTCCCGTTAATTTTCACTTTTACAATAGTTTTTGAAAGGCAGTCGGGGAGGCGGCTAAAGTTGCAGAAGTATTTTGACGAGTGGATTTGTATAGAGTTTTAGAAGACTTGCATACCTTTGAAAAATGACCAAGTTTTCCACATTTATGACAACGAGTATCTCTGGCAGGGCATGAGACTCGTAAGTGTTTAGATAAGCCGCAAAAAATAGCAAGTGTCCTTTTAAAGCGGCAGTGACCGATTGTTCTTGAAGCTTCGCCGGACTATCGTCATGAGGGGGACAGTAAGAACAGGTGGGTTTAACGGGCGCCCACGGTGTCTGGCTGTAAATAAGAACTAGACTGCTGTATAGCACTTTCAAGATATAGGCTTGCTCGTAAGCTGTTCTAAGTGTAAGGGTCTTATTCTCAAGAAGACGTTGTCTTATCTGAGTATTGCATAAGCCGTTAATGAAGGCGTCCAAAATGTGTAGCTCTTGGGCCTCTAATGCTGTCATTGGGCAGAAGTTGCAATCTTTGCTCAGTGTCCGAAGGCTCTTAAGGAAATGGTCCAATGTCTCGCCTGATTCTTGTCGGCGAGTCGCAAGTAGGTGTCTAGAAAATATCTCATTTTGGGGCTTTATGTATGTAGTGTTCAGTACATCGATTGCTTCTTCGTAGGTAACGCAATCCGAGATAATTTCGTTGACTGTGAGACAGGTAGTTGGTTAGGAGCGCACGCTTATTGATGGGACATCCCGGTCTTTCTGAATGTAGAACCTCGATGAAATTTGTAAATGTCTCCCGCCAATGTTTCCAGCACTTGTCGGCTGAATCGCTTTCTGGATCTGTGTTAAGTCACTCAGGTCGCATAAATTGTTCCATTCTTAATTGAATAAAATGTAATGAAAACAGGACAAGAGATTCTGTCTAGTAATCGTTTATTCAATTAAGAATACTACTACTCATCTGACTTGACAGCGGAAGTATACAGCTTTTATAACTTGGATTATTTAAGAGGAGATAATCCATATTCACAACAGTTAATATTGTTATGTACTAAATAGTGACCTACCATTTAGTACATGTTAAGTCATTACTTGCAGCAATGGGTTCAATTATACTTGTATTTTATCTTCAATGTATTTGCTTTATGAAAATAGTTTCTCAAAAAAAAAAATTTTTTTTTTTTTGTTTTTTCAGCTTTTATAAAATTCATTTACATTTTTTTTGGAGAAAAAAAAATAGTTTTTAACTCTTTACTAAACATTATTTAGAAATTTCGAAACAGGTGCATTTCTCTTTTCTTTTTTTTTTTTTTTTTTTTTTTTTGTGTGTGTGTAGGTTAAAAGCAATTTAGGATGCTGAACTCTTAATATATTTTTTTTTGTCAGAAATTTATCTCTCTCTGAATTTTATATTTGTATTTTGTAATATCTCTGTTTTCTGCTTCATTGTCAATTTTAAAAAATGCAGTTTCGTCACTACACCTTTTCAATAAAATTTTAACTTTTATAACAGCCAGAAAGCATTTTGATAGTAAAGTTCATTCACATTTGATTAATTTTTTTTTCTTTTTGGTAATTTCGCACCATTCATAGTTTGCATTTCTGTAATTTTATAAATGTTGTATTTATATCAACTGTGGTTAAATCACTAAAAAATTTACCTGCATGGGTTCACCTGTCAGTTTTTCAAGCAACAGTCAAAATTTGTTAGTGTTGTTATTTCACAAATCCCTCAGACCTGTGTCCTTATTCTTGTCAATTTCCTCTTGGCATTATGATGAAACCAACAAGGACAATTTACTCCAAATAATTTATTGAATAATTTTCTTTCCAGATCAGAAATTATTTCAATTTTCATTGTAAAAAATGTTTGCTCACTTTCAAGTTTACACTTGACATTCTCTTTATTTTTCTAAATCTGCACTTGTTCCAAAAAACATTCCCTCAGAAAAGTAAGTGAAACTTTCTCTAATTAATTTTACTTTCTTCACTGATAAAACCTCATCTCGGCCATATTTGCTTAACTGATTAAAATTATTATTTTATAGAATCCACACCCTTATCCCTCTAAAGTTGGACAATAAAAAAAACTTCTATGTTTATTTATTGTTTTTTATAATTTCTGGTTAAAATGGTGTCTGAAAAAATGTTACTCACAGCTTCTAATTTGCTAATAGACTTTTTTGGGTGGTGGGGAGCAATTACTGTAATGTTTGTGTCTAAGAAAAACTTTTCTTAAAAATATCTCATGTTGGTTTTATTATTAATTATTGAAATAACATATTTATTAGTAAGACTTGTGGAAATTCTTTTAACATCATTTAGAGTGGTGATGGTAATTGATAATAATAAAAAAATAATAATAAAAATAATTGATAATAATGAATAATAATAGAATAAATAATAATAATTAATAATAATTAATAATAATAAAAATGAGTAATTATTTGCATTTGAACCAATATCCTTATCTTGTGTATGAAAAGGAACTTGTGTGTGTGTGGGGGGGGGGGAAACACCCTACAGGCAATATCAATAGCCAACCTTCTGTCTTTCACACCAGCAGTAGTACTGGTGGAATCTTCACTTTCATTCTCCACCCCACCAAAAAAAAAAAAGGAAAAAAGTAATATCTTGAGTATGCTTGGTTCCAACCACAGATTGACTGTGATTAGCCAATGATGAAACATTATTGTTTCCATACAAATCAGTAGTACAATCCATATGCAAATCTTGGCAACAGTGCCACCTGCATTCTCTCGCTGTTATGATGTTGATTTGGGGTTAGTAAAGACAAACGCCAAATAACACGTAACAATAAAAAGGGGTTTATTCGGTTGGTAAGTAGGTACAGAAATCGCCTGAGTAGTCTATAACTAACTCGGCCAAGAACTTCTCCGACTCTGTCTGTCTTTTGACATGCCACTATTTAACGTCTTTGTTTGTAGACAAGTTCATCTTCAAGAGGGGTGGTAGGTTTCCTACACAACACTCTCTATCCTCTCCAAACAGCTAATTATGAAAGAGGACAACTCTTGTTGGAGAAAGTATCAACTGGTCAATAATAAATGCTTCAAGAGATTATTCCTGTTGCACCAGATACACCCAAGTTGGGGTCTCTTCTCTTGCTTGTCTCGTTCAATTGTAAATGTTATTATCACAACATTTTTGGTTGTTGTGCCCTTTGGCCTTCAAGAAATTTTGAACTGGATCCTTCATTCAAACTGGATCCTTACTGGATTGACAGAAACCTGAAGAAATGCTAGAAGGTGGCTGAAACCTTGTGATAATAAAACCAAAGATGGGAATATTAGTCCAAATGTAAATAAGGCAAATAACCCTACTCAACCCAGAAATTCAGATGGAAATTCCTTTGTTGTTGCCACTCATAACAATTATATATTTATAAAATTATTGCAATGATTTTTATTGAAGAGATTAATTTGTAGAATGTCTATAATATTGTTTTACATATAATAGTTTTGGCTAACAACTCAATTTAAAAGATAAGAAAATAAATGTGAAAAAAAATGGAATTATCAGTCATGTAGTAAGATGTATCTGCATTGTAACGTAGGTTTTTTTTATCAGTTTCAACATTATTTAAGTCATATATTTTTACTTTCATTATATGTCAATTTAAATTCTGATTTATGAAAGATGACTTTTAATTATTTTATTGCAAACAAAACTGATAGTATCTTAAGTTGTCTTCTGAAGATGTGAATGTTTTTTTATTTCTGGACTATGTCTCATCATTTAAATACAAAGTAATGCTCGGGCACTAAGAGCAGACATTAAAATATACAATGAAACTATAATATATGCTTAAAGAACAAAATCAATAATATAGGTAATTTGTTGATATCCTTTCAAGGTAAATCATAATTTACAAGTAATATAAACAGCTTCAAATTAGCATTATCCATTTGAGAAATAATTATCAAGTATTGTATTTTCTTTACTATTTATAGATACGTATAAAGTGAGATTACTTGTTTTGGAATAAGAATGCAGAATGATTGTTTTGTCAGCCATGATGTGAAGATGGCTGATAAATGTATTAGTGTATTGTGTTCAATTAAAACAAAAGATGAAGAAAACATCTTTTTGATAGGTGATGTAAAAATCTAAAAACAGGATAAAAATATAAGGAATTAGTTCTTATTTGTTTTTTTGTTTTTTTTCTCTAATCTTCTTAGGCCTTGTCTATTTGTAACTTTGTTTCACAAATTGTCCTGAGTAGACTTGTGTGGGCTGAGGAAAGGTGGTTTTGGAAAAAAGCCCTGAACTGTAGGAGTGACATGTGGGACAACTAGCACCTTCATTCACCTATATATAACTACACAATACTTTTTAGCAATATAGGATTTTCCACCAGAACTCTAATTTTTACACAAGAATTAATACTCAACTGGTTTAAGTGGTTGCTTTTCATGTTTGTATCTAATAAACAAAAAAGACGTTTTATTGTAAGTAAACTTTGTAGAATTCTTGTATAAAATAATATAGTTAGTAACTCTTTTTGAACCCCCCTTTTTGTAAAAAAAAAAAAAAAATTTTTTTTCTTTTTACACTTAGAAACCAAAAACAATTAAGTAGTTGCTGTATTAGTAATACTAATGTCCTTTTTCAGTTTTTTTTCTTTTTTTTTTTTTTTTTTTCCAATTTATGTATCTATTTTTGTATTAACATTTATCTCTTTTCAGGTTGTAATGTTGAAAATTGTTCATATGGACTTTCCATATCTTGAAAAGAACCGCTTTGGTTAAAGCAGTGTCAGAAGGTTACCGAAAATTCAAAGCAGTTGCAATTGCCAGGTAATTAATACGTTATATCTGTAAAACTTTTTTTTTTTTTTTTTTTTTTTAAAAAGAATGTAAATAAATTTTCAATTTAATCCACAAAACACAAATATTAGAGAACACATTACCAGTCATGTATGTAAATGAAATAAATGATGATTAAAAGGAAAAGTGGACACTGTAAAATCTCACCATCATTAATTACAACTCTTCTTATTAATAATCTTATATTGTTTATATGTGGGTGTGTCTACAACAGAGATAACAGCTTTTTTTTTTTTCTTTTTTTTTGGTTACTGAGATGAATGAATCCTATTGCAAATACAGTAGTGTTTCAAGAAAATTTAAATATGTTGATGTTGTTAGCACTGCAAATAATGGTTAAAATGAATGTTGCACTGTCCTCTACTATGCGACAATCATGATTGATACACTAAAAAGAAATAACAGGAAATGTAGGCGTCCACTATAATTAGTGATAATAAAAATTTACTTATTTGACCAGCAAACAATAAAAATTTACTTATTTGACCAGCAAACAAGTTGACATAGATTGGATGCTTACTGTGCAGTTTGCACTATGAATAAATTTGCTCAATTTCATGTGAGTTTTGTCATTTTCTATGGATTCAAGTTGGAACCATTTTTCCTTTCCATAGATAAATTTCCACTTAGATTTTTGCAGAAATAATTTTGGAATATTAATAAACGCTTTTATTCAATTGCCTGTTAAAAAAAAAATGAACACTAATCAAGTTATTTTATTCGCTGTTGTTTTTGAAACAAGCTATAGTGTTATTTTGATAACTTTGCCCGTTGTAGGGCAAGGGAGATAACTCTAAAAAATAATTTTACAAAGATCTCCTCAATTCACTGTATTTGTTAATTTCTGCTGAGCAGTTTGTACCCTGGAATATTTAACATTTTTACAAATACTGCATATTGCTGTTCTTTTTTTTTATGTTAAATATGAAGGCAACACTGGAATTGTCTGGGCCATTTATATATTGTCTGATAGATGATATATACATTTTTATCTACCAGAACAATGTTAGGAAAATTAATGACAAAGTAAAAAAATATTTTTGTGTGGCGCATTTAGGGATTCATTGGACTAAAGTGATGTTTCTGTTGATGTAACTACATATGTGCATGAAGGGGAGGGGATTTGGAAATTTTAAACACTTAAATTTTTTCTTTTTTATTTACTTATCTTATTTTTTTATTCATGTGTTTGGACATATAGTCTAGCCAATTTTGTTTTAATTTAAAAGTTTAAAATTTCAGTGTCTCCCCCCTCCTTTTTGTGTACATGCATAGTTACATCAATGGAAACATCACCTTAGTCTGAATTCATAAAGATGAAATGTTATACAAAAGTTTTTTCTGATTTGTCATTAATTTTTCTTATATTGCCTGATATAATCAAAAGTTTGTATCATTTAGGATCATCCAAATTTGTGTTTTACATGAATTGTAAGATTAGTGCATCTCACTAAAAATACATTTAAATTGATATAAAACTGAATTAAATTTTCACTGACTGGAAAGAAAAAAAGAATGGCGACATATATTTGTAATTTTATGATTGTTTGGTGAGTTATAGAATGGAGAAATCTTATCTTCAGCTGTCGTCTCCATGAAAAGTTGAGAATCCACTGCATTTTTGAAATCTTTCTTGCAGCCAAATTTAATCAAATTGGTACTAGGTGGTTGCAAGCATCAATCAGATTATAACTAAAATGTATAATCAATAACTAAAACTTATGTTCAACTTTACAGTGGGTAGATGAATGAATGACTACATATAAACTATAAATCTGAGTGTACCATTTTTGTATCCCTGAGATACTTGGGTGAATGAGATTTCCTCCAACTGTCTCTCATGATAGGGGGGGGAGCAAAGATGATGAAAGAAAGATACATATGTCAACAAAGAAACTGAAGACACCAATCTGAATCAAGTTCTGATAATGAATTGAATATGCATCATTCCTTCCCTCGCTATTTAGTAATGGAGTCACTTGAAGAAACTCGGATTACAGAACCATCTCCTTGTAACTGAAAGAAAGAAATAATATACTCTCAAATTAATCCTATAACTGTAAAAAAAAAAAAAAAAAAAATCAAATAAAACAATAATTCAAGTAGGAAAAAAATCCTCAAAATGGTCAACATTTAATAATTTAAAAATCAAAACCTATCCACATCAAAGTATGAACACATTTAGAGGTGTAATCAAAAGTCCAGACCTGGCAGCTTGCTCTCTAGAAGAAATCAAAGATAACCTTAAAAAAAAACATGTAATAGATGTAACTAGAATAACAATTAAAAGAAATGGCCAAACCATAAACACCAAAATATATATATATAATTCAACACCTCCAAGCCACCAGCTGAAATGTAAATAGGGTATATCATCACAAAAGTGGAAATCTACATTCCATGACCTTTTAAGATGTCATAACTGCCACAGATTTGGGCATCATAAATACAGATGTACTAGAACCCCAGTGTGTCCAAAATGCAGCTGTACAAATAATCAAGAAATTGAGTGCAAAGGGGACATAAAATGCATAAACTGTAATGAGAACCACCCTGTATAACTCAAGTCTATGTAAAGTTTGTCAAAAAGAAAAAGAAATAATTGAGATCAAATATAAGAGAAATAGAACTTTTCCTGAAGCCAAGGAAATTGCTGAAAATGGTAGATAAAAGATTACAATAAATTATGAAAATGTCAGTAAAACCAAACAACACAGTGGTGAGAAATATGATTACTATGACTTAACAACACTAATTCAAGAGCTCAAGTAATTAATTGAAATAATGAAAACTGATATCAACAGGGAAAAGCAAAGAGTTACACCACATCCCATAATAAGAACAGATATACCCAATCAAAATATAGAAAATTTGACTTAGTCAAACATAGAAACTAAAAGACCAAAAGAAGCATCTAGTCACACGTCTCTATCTAGAGATTCCTCAATCAATAACCCAAAGAGGAAGATCACCACCAAAAAAAAAAAGCAAATACAAAAAGCAAGAAAACACAACTTAGTCAAAAAGAAAACTCTAACTAATTAGCCATAAAAATTGAATGTGGGAAAATGCCGATAATAGAAAAGAAGGGTTAAGAGATATCCTGAAGAATATACTGATCAACATACCTTTTTTTTTTTTTTTTTTTTTTTTTTTTTTGTTTTTCAAAGTCTATTTTTCTCAAGAAACGAAAGAATTGCGTCAATGATAATTTCCCGAAAAAGGCAATGTGGTGATCTCTGGCAATTGATTAATGATGGTTGTTAAAAGTGCTGGTTAAGAAAACACAAAATAACCAGAATTGACAAAGACATCGTTCAAGAGTGCATAGAAATTGTGTACACAGGTAATGTGACCGAGGAAATGGCCAGACGAGTGGACCATGTGTTATTTGCGTAAACAAAGTTCCAGTTGATAATTCTAAACTCCTCATGATCTGGGAACAGGATAAGAAATCCTGAATAAGCAGTGGTGTCAAAGAGTTAATTAATGAAGCAAGCTTAGCCACGCCAGCACGACCGAGACGCCATGTGTGGTAGCAGTGGTGTTAGGCGGAGGTAAAATAGTTATTAACATCCACTGAAAGGAATTGGTGTGTGAAGTACCAATGTGAGGAAGTTTAGGAGGATAACTATCCTGCAACCTCTCCTCATGGACGAAGGGATCCCCCCAGAAATAGGAAGTAATTAATTTTCCTGGCCAGACAACAAAGGGACCCTTATTGGAAATCTGAGAACTTGCCTAGATATAAACGTGTCACTCTCAGAAGAAACGTGTTGGTAAGAACATGCACTCTTGTATAGAACAGACTGATAAAAGATGATTTGCTTTCTTTAAACATAAGTTGGCATTGCCATATTACGCCAAACTTTGTTCATGTTCAAATAATTCAGCTTTCAACTGTGTTTTTCAACCTCAATACAGTTATATAATTTAAAGGAAAATGCCATTAAACTTCTTGGCATCTGCATAGAAAACAATTTCAAAGAACTCAAAATAAACTCTCCTCTAATACTTGAATCTATTCTCTCAAAAGCAGCCCATTGTAATATTAAGGCTGGAAAAACACTCCAAAATTGAAACTGATACAACTGTATTCATGGAAGAAATTCATTGTATTCTACAAAGACATACAAATTGTAAGCATAGATACACACCGAAAATATTGATAGTTGGATGTTAAACTATACCAAACAAAACCATATTTCAAAAGTGCCTACCTGACAAATTCTTAATTTCTAGTACAAGCTATGGCAATAGACTTATTACAGTTGTTGAGTCAGACAGGTTCATTATATTCTTAGACTCCTTATCTGTCCTTACATCACTGAAGCATAAAAACCTGACCAACCCTATTATTGTCAAACTTTTAAACAAAATCATTTTAGCTTGTAATCAAAAAAAATATCATTCTGCTGGATCCCTAGCCATATAGGCATCTAGGGAAATGGAAAGGCAGCTAAAGAATCACTAAAAATGAATTTATCAAAAACAAAAGTTCCTCATATAGATTTCAAAACAGTAATTAAATTAATACATATATCTTAAATAAGTGGCAAGCGTAATAGAATACTCTCCCAAATAATAAATTGCACAAAATCAAACCTACACTTGGAATAAGACACCATAACACCAGACTTTCCCAAAGAGATGAAGAAGTCTTACAAAGAATCACAATTGGCTATACCAACATCACATTCATTCCTTCTAAACAAAGAGGATACACGTAAATGCATCATATGCCAGGAGACATGCATGGTAAAACATTTTATGATGGATTGTGCCGAATTTGCTTCTATCCATAAATGCCCTTATAAGGAACTTAACATCTAAAATTGCTTAACTTATAAGGAACTTTTCAAAAACGTTAATGTAAAAATCATTTTGACCTACTTGAGGAAAACTAAATTATACACCAAAATTTAATTAAAAAACAACTTCACTTTTAGATGAATTATACAACGAGCTTCCAATTATATTTCACAAAGTTTAAAACTTAGAAATACGTTTTTCTGTATTAAATGACTCGAGAGGGTTGATGTGCTGGTAAAATCACCAAACCAAACCAAAATAGCCTTAATAGACTTCTCCCAAAAATAAAGCAAGAGAGAAAGTATAAGAAAGCTTAAATTATTTGTCTTTAGAAAAAGTAATAATAACAAAATCTAGAAATGATTACAGAATTTACATGTAAAATGTTTTGTGTGATGTCCCTCGACAAAAATATTGAATGAAAAATGTCATTAACATTTCATATCACTACAAGGTCATTTTCAATATTTTCTCAAATTCTAATATTGAGATTTGATAGTTTCATATAACATTAGTTTTTCTGAGGCACTCCTGGCTAAGTGATATAAATCCATTTAAAGATTAGGGAAATAATTTTATCATTTAAATTATTGATTTTTACTTTAGGGTGAGTTAAGAAAACTTTAAAAAATTGTTTATTTTTTTTTTTTTTTTAAATGTTAGTATCTATATTATTTAAATCTTGTTTTGATTGCAAATAAATTTTTTAATTTCAGTAATCTTAAAGGTGAGATTAGCCCGTGTGGATCTTGCCGCCAGTTTATAATTGAGGTAAGTATGTATGTATATGTGTGTGTTTGAATGCCTGACATTGCACTAGGGTGTGCAGGTCGTGCCTGAGAAGGCATATGAAAATGCACATTGGAAGTGATGATGATCAAAGTCAACTTCCACCACCTGGAGATGATTTGATATGCCACATATGTGACAAGAAATGCAGAGCTATGGCTGGATTTATGAGCCACTGTTGTTCACACAACCAATGTTATGCATGCAGTGTTGTGGGGCTGGGAGCTTAAGTGGAAGTTTGGACATGTCAGTAATGGTCACACTTTGAGTTGACAGCCACCATGTATTTTTATATATATATATATATATATATATATATATATATATATATATATATATATATATATATATTATAATTTCTGAACAAGAACTTTCTAAGAATATTTTTTTAAAAGTATAAAATTCCTTTGTTATAGAATTTAATTTTTTGAAACAATTGGTTGATTTTGAGAATATTTCTCTTACATAAACATATTATTCTCTCCCCCCCACTCTCCTTTGTTTCATACCCTATTCAGCTGTGAATGAGCCTTTTAAAAAATTGATTTATGAAATAAAAAATATATTTTCAAAATCTACTTCTGTCAGTAAATTTACATTTGCTGCATATTTTGAATGGTTGATGCAGTATAGATCCCAGCAATAATTAAATGACTTTATTTTTTCTATGATTTATCCTCAATTTGTGGACAAATTCATGCTTTATTTGCTATTGTTGATTTCTTAAGAATCTGTTGTTGCTCCATTTAAAATGACCATTAGGATTATATTGAATTTAATTAAAGTTTGGGAAACTATAATGAAACTGAATATTGAGTTATGTGATTTAATTTTATCAAACTCTGGCTTGTCCAATATCTCAAAGCCATATTGTCTATAAACGCCTTCTGTTGTTTTATTGCAAGGAGGTTGCTGGAAAGTTTTAAGTTTCTTGTTTGGCAATCTTGTGGCACACTATGTGCACCATTTCTCTGTATTTGATTCTTCCAAAAAGTGTGATTGTTTCTGTACATATGTGCAGATAGTCTGGCTGTTTGGTTCTATGAATACGAGAGAGAGAGAGAGAGAGAGAGCACACTGTGCGATGGATAAATTGTCTAAATTATGCAAAAATGAAAATAACACTGACAATCCATTTTAACATATTTTTATCAAAATTACAGAAAAATATCTTGAAATACTAATGAGTAAATGTATTCAATAAAATCGCCATTGGTTTAAACCATGACATCCAGATGACTTCAGAATCTCCTGCAACTCTTCTGGATGGTCTCCTTGTTTAAGTTAATGAATGCTGCCATAATCCTTGCCTTCAGTTCATCTTTTGTATTGCAAATAGTTTTGTTGGTCTCTTGCTCAACTGTGTTCCACACATAATAATCAATGTGTTTTGAAGTCTGGGGAGTTAGGTGGCCAGATGTAAGAGTTGATGTGGTTGCAGAAATTGTCTGACAGCTATGACTTGCATCCATGATCATTTAAATTCAAAAATTTAAATGCAGCATCAGTTACCATCTTCTGACTGTTTGAATCTTGTTTTTTTTTTTTTATTGTTCTATTTCTTCACTAATGTCTTCTCATTTTCTTTTCTCTTAGTGATCTTGCTTGGGGAGAAATGGTTAAAAAAAAAAAAAATTCTGTTTGGGGCTGTTGAAATATAATTTAGCATGAAAAGGTTTTAAGAGGCAAAAAAAAAACTTTTTAATGAAGCTGAATGAAAGAGACAGCTTTTTTTTCTTTTTCTTTTTTTTTTTTTTTTTTTTTTTTTTTTTTTAATAAAATCTGTAATCTTGTAGGAAGAGAAGTATCTAAGTTTCAAGGTAGATGTGTTTACACTTTTCTTTGGTCATCGAATTCATCTATCAGGTCACAAAATGTGCTAAAGATATAAAATAACTTTTAAGTTTTCAATTCCTTTAATAACTCCCTATATTCTATTTTTGACCAGGAAGGAAAAAAAACAAAACCAACATCTTGTTGGATGTAGTAAAAATTTGCTATGAATAAAAGCGGAATAAATAATCTTTACAGATGTATACATTTGGTAAGAAAAGTGACTAAAAGTAAACATTTTCTGTAAATTACTGATAAAACTCTGGACAAAAAAAATGAAATAATTTAAATTATTGAAATTCTAAACATAAATGACTTGAATTGGCAGAGCATGAAAAAAATATAATGCACACAATCTTAGAAAAAATGCATTGAAATTATTTCTGCAGAAACTATTGTAAAATATGATTAATATTATAATAATTAATTTTTTGTTTTTGTAATTTATCTTTAATATGCATAAAAAATGGCACATAGTAGTGCAACTTTTATTAGCACAATATCATTAAAATACTCTGTTCTGGCAAATAAAGCACTTTCCAGATTAATGAGGCAAAGTAATTTTTAATTTAGTATACAAAAAAAAAAAAACAAACAAGTTATTTCCAAGCAAGATAATTTCAGGTCTATTAACTGCTAATTCCAGTATAATTTTCTTTTCTCTGTTAGCCATAATAGTAACAATTCTAATAATTCCCCACAGTCCATATAACTGTGATAGATGGTAGATAAAAGTTATGTAGCTTTTCAGTTTTCATAATTTTCAGCATTTCACTTTCTGGGACACAAAAAAAACATTACCAATTAAATTTAAATCCTTGGAGGTCCCAAACTATCTACGGGAATTTATAATAAATTATTATTAAAAATGTTTGTTTTTCACCAAACTAATTAAAAACTAGTATATTTTCTATACAAGTTTTATTAAAAATTAATCTTAAGCATTCATTTTTAGTTTTTTGGATCATAGCTTAACCAATGTCATCAGATTTAACTATTTTAAAATGTTTGTTTTAATAGTTCAAATTAGTTGGGGTTCAAAATGCAGTAGGTGAGCATTTCAGCCCAGAAAAATAATTCATGTTTGCAAGAAAAGCTAAAACTGTCAAGTTCTTAATCTATTTAGAAAGAACTTATTCCCATTCCCTTTTCTCTAAGAATAATTTTTCAAACATTAAAAATTTCTTTCATTTCTAAAATGTAATCCCATTCCAAAAGAATCTCCTTTTAGTTGTGAAAACAAAACAGAATAAAACATCTTGTTCCTGTTATTGAGATAATTTGATATTAAACCATTAATGTCAACTGTAAAAAAACAACATTATTAGAAAAATGAGAATAAAATCCACTATTAATTATAGGTTTCTACCTGTTACCTATTAAAACCTACTGTCATGAAAAATGGGTTAACAATCTATGAGAACACAATTTGGCTATTCTGACTTTTTGAAGGTGTACTAATTTATTTCTCGGTCTAAGCTTGCTGATTATTGGCATCACAAAAAAAATGCTTAGATTTTATTTGTTGTATTTTACAGGTTTGTTGAATATGAAACACATTGTAAATACAATTAATGTGTTTTATTTAAAATTATATTGACTAGTTTTAATCTGAAAATTTCATGGTTTTCCTATTTGAATTTTATGATGAATCTTAATTCTTAAGTTAATGATTGAATAAGATCATGGTGAGTTCTATGACAATAAAATATCTATAAAAATTCACCTATCGCATTGTTAAGTATTTGGGCTTAACTGTAATAAAATATTGCAATAACAATCAGAAATATCAATGCTGGTCATTATTTTAAGAAATAAGGAGGTACAAATGAAACGATTTGAAATTAATAACTTTTCCATTTCACTGAAACAGCCATTGAACACTTCTATCTATCTTTCTTTTTCTCACTTAAACCAAATAGTGTCTTTATCCCAGTTTCCATGTGATCAAAACAATAGTTCATTATTTACAAGGTATTGGCAGAACATAATGGTTGTGTGAACTAACAAATGAAGGGACACACAATTAAAATCAGTCAGTTATGTGCCATGTGTGATACATGCTTAGGTGATCATGTATCTTTCGATACATGACTGATGAGGCAGATTTTTTCCTGCAGTAAGTTGTCATTTCTTTCTGCAGTAGACCAGTTGCCATTCAAGTCTGTCCTGCTATTTACCCATAGCTGGAGGGAGAAGAGAATTCATACCTTTCCCAAGAGCATAAATGAATATAATGGATTCAACTGGATTCTTCCATCTGAGCTGCTATCCATTACACAATCATACCTTCCTTTATAATATGATTTTTAAATAGTCATTTACAAGAAATGGAAGTTAGAAATAGTTAAATTCTTGAATTTATTATATATGAACGCACCACTTCTTGCAAGATTTTAATGTGTCTTTTAATGATGGTATATTTCATTAAGTTCTTACTTTTATTAAGTTTTCACATTTGAGTTAGGAATTAGATTATTATTATTTTTTTTTTTTTTTTTTTTTTTTTTATATTTTATTATATTCTTTCATATGTCAGTTTTTCATTTCTTACCTTTGTAAATATTTTAGGAACATTTTTATTTTTTTTTTTTTTTTTTTATCCATTATTTATTAAATGATGTCAGATGACATTATCAGTGCAATGTGTCTCTTCTTGCCCAAGACACATCACTTCTATTGCAGCTGGGGACATGTGGTACCCCCATGACTCTCAAGGGTTATGTGTTTTGTGATCATCAAACGTGTGACATTATAGAAATAATTTTTTTTTTTTTTTTTTTTTTTCACAAACAATATTTATTTGCATTTCTTTAATTTTCATTTTTTTTTTTTTTTTTTTTTTAATCTTTCAAAAAACAAGTTTTAAAGACTGTAATTATTCCTGTTTTTATTTCTACCAAAATTCTGACATCATTTTCATGTTTCTACATTTCCAGTTTGGTAGTGACTTGGATGTTTACATGACCAGTTCTGATCTCAGCTACAAGAAATTCAAAGTATCTGAACTTCTACCTCTGGGATTTAAACCATCTGACTTGGGTAATGTTCTAAAATAAATATCACACATTTATTTTGGTAAAAAAAAAAAAAAAATAAATTCAATAAAATTTATTCCACAGCCTGGAAATTCCATAAAAATCTATTTTTTTATATATATTTTTTTTTTTTTTTTTTTTTTTTTTTTTTTTTTTAAATTGAAGTTTGATTTAATAATTTTTTTTTATCATTGCTAAAGCAATCATTTAAGAAATTTATTTCCATTTTGTTACCAAAATATTCAGAAAAATGTTTATGCAGTGAATCTGTAGTAAAAGCCAAAAAAATGTAGATGAACTTTTGAAACTGAATTTATTCAAAGTCTATGCAGGAAAGAAAGCTGAGTTGATTCTGAAATCAATGACTATTTGCAAAAGCACCTGCTGCATCTATGGTGTACAAAAAAAGACATGCAATAAGATCTTGCTGAAATGAAGGAAAATCATTTCTTAATTCAGGGGTTAATTTAGAATTTGTTTAATGCAAATACCATTGTTATTTTCTGTATTCTCATTATAGGTTTTGTTTTATAGAAATATAACATAAAATTTTTTAAAAATAAAATATGGATTTGTTTGTCTGTTCTTTCTTTCTTTTTTTTTCCAAATGTATTTTAAAATAAAATTGTTGATATGAATTGTAATATTTTGCTTTCACTACTTGGATTTCTTCAGTCTGTTTGAACCAGACAAAAAAAAAAAACAAAACAAATATCAATGTTTAATAGTAAAATTGGTCAAAAGAAAATGTACTTTATTTATTTTAACTATTCTGTTTAGTTTTTAGGATGTCAGATTTTAGACAATGATTTTGTAGATAATTTATATGAAAAATTAACACATCTTTGAATGTTACATCACAAATAGTCTAAATGATGTGGAAATCATGTAAATATTATAAAACACATATTTAATTTTATAAAATTATATTGTGCATGCATTCTGCAGGAGTGAGATTTTTTTTCTTTTAACATTAAAACTTTTACTTTAAAGTTTGTGTGATTTTTCTGTACAATTAATAGAAATGAGTACCTTTTTTCATATTTGAATTTTTTTTTTTTTTTTTTTTTTTTTTTTTTTTTGAAAGTTTTAAAGATTATTATTTAAGCAATAATTTAGAATTCCCAACAAAAGATCTTTTTCACTAAAGTTGAACAGCAAAAAGGATTCCATCAGTTTACATAAGAACCAAAAAATAATCATTTTGCACTTGACTGTTTTAAAAACTAAAGAATTTTCTTTTTTGATTAAATTTTGAATCATAAGAAATGATTTACTAAACATTTTTTTTGTGATAGTGTGTTTTAATCCAAGAGAATTTTATTTATTTTATGCTTCACAGATTATAAAACTTTAACCAGTCTCCAGGAATAATTTATATATCCCACCTCATAATGACAAAATGTAACCCAGGTTCAGTGTCTTTGATAAAGGGTCACAAGTTTAGATCTTGCAAAAAGTACTAAATTCCCTTGATCTTACCCATTTTAGTTCAGTGAGGAGATGTTCATATACAAGACATGGGGGACCGGTTACTAGTCACCATGACAGTAATTTTTAAAATTTTTGTTAAGGTGGCAAGAAGCCAGTCTATGATGAACATTTAGGGAACAATATAACTTGAGTCATCATTTATTCTCATTCACTCACTCACTCAGAGAGAGAGTAATCAAGCAAATCTGATTGGCTTATCTTGAAATCCTGGTCACTTTTTGTAATCCTTTGTTATGTAGACAGTCCCTATTGTTTGGTAATCTTTGCATTTCCAAGGTCACATTACACAAGTCCTTTTCAGTCTATATTTAACTAGCAACAAATAATAGAAAGTTTAGAGAAACATTTGATTTGCTAATTACAGCAAAGTGTGTGTGTGTATTAAAAGAAATAACAAAGACAATTAAATCAAATCATCAGCAAGATGTTTTTCAGTGTAAAAGTTGAACAAAGCAAATCATTTTCTCCCACTCCCTTTTGTATAAAACTCAGATTTTTTTTAAGTCAAGGAAATTACATATCCTTAAAAATATTCTTAAAAGGATTCATCTGTAGGTGGGAGGGGTTGGAGTAAATAATTTTTATTATTCAACTTTGTTTTATGTGATGATCTTTTAATTGAAAACAATTTTGGAATTTTTTGTCTTTTCTGAATTTCACTTAAAAATATTGATTATCTGTAGTTTAAATTCTTCTCAAACCTAACAAACTAAACGTACATCTTAAACTATATTTTGCAAGTCTGGCACTACTTAAATTGATGGGTCCTACTAAAAAAATAATTTTTCTTTCTTCAATTTTTGTAGATTAGCATTCATTAGATGTTCTCCAAGCCATGGCATTGTTTTTTTTGTTTGTTTTTTTTTTTTTTTTATCATTTTAGAAGTGGTGGTCCTGTTCATAATATAAATACAATATCAAATCACTTACTGACTTCTTAAAGAGTTATCTGTACTTTGTTTTTATAAAGTCAGGGATTTTTGTATTATGAATAGACACCCACACTTCTAAAATGATTTTAAAAAAAAGAAATTTTGAATAAATATTTTTTTTATACTAATAAATTGAGACAGATCTAAGGAATGAATGAACCCCCTCCCACACCAAAAAACAGTGTCCCTTTTTTTTTTTTTTTTTTTTTTTTTTTGAGTTGACCACTGAGTTTAAGTAGTGCTGCAAGTGTCCATATAAGCAAGTGCCATGATGGTTATTAGCCCAGAAAATGGTATCAGTGAGTGGAGTTCAAATTCTAACAGTTTACTGCATTTACTTTGCACAGATACTCATGGGAAAGATATGAATTTATCTCTTAGCTATGGGTTAAATAGCATGATTGACTGGTTGTTTTTATCATTGGTTGGCAGCCAGTTTAGGAGAAAGAATACTTTGAATTCAAAGTAATGGAAAAGGAAAGGCCCTCTGTCTTTCCGATTCACAGATAATAAAGAAAATGAAGCTGTGAAGTAGGTTAGGCAAGAGAATATACCTTTCTGCTAGTACCGTATAATCTTATATATAAATTATATTCAACACCATCGCTTGATAAGGCACCAAAAGTGTTGAAACAAAATAGCTATTTTTGTAGTGATTTTATAACATTTTTATGTTATAATTTTCAAATAAAGGATTATATATATATATATATATACACACACACACACACAATCTTATATAGTTTATTTTAGCATTTCAAATCCATTTATAAAGAATGACATGAATGCGCATTGTCAGCAATTTTTTTCCCTCTCTCTATGCCATTTAATAAATTTCTGTATCATTGTAGTTGTTTTTTTTTTTTCTCTTTTTCCCTCTTGCTGTTAAAATCTGTTTTTCATTCTATGCAGCATCTTCCCCTTCTGCCTAGTTCTAATGCAAACATTGTCACATAAAAGCAAATATCTTGTAGATTTATTTACAAAGTTCCATTTAGTTTACTGCAAGGATCAAACTCATTAAAACTACAATAAGTGTTTTCATTAAACAAACCTGATAAACATTGTTCTATACCAACCACATTACATACAAGGTGACATCTTCCTTAGAACAGGATTTTTTTTTTTTTTTTAACAATACCCTTTTAACGAGCCTTTACGTTTTTTAGGTATTGGTAAATTACAAAAAAAAAAAAAAAATTAAATATACTTAAAATTATTTTTTATGGTGAATATATACATATAATACTTTGAGGAAATGGCATTAGAATCTATATCTCTAAAGCCAACTCTATGGTTAAGGTACCTAGATGCCACCTTCATACTCTAGCCAAACCAGGGAGATGTTAAGGTGGTGGAGAACTTGGAGAGGGGAATTAACAGGAGATAACTGACATCCATTAAACATGGCACGTAGAACTAAAACATTCTACCCCAGTGAGCGAAACAAAGGGTTCAGTTTATCATTCCAACCGCCTGAAGAAGGCCGGCGCATACAACAGCTGAAACATTGTGATAAATATGGCAGCAAAGATGAGGACAAATAGTCCGAATAATGTAAATAGTGTACATAATACCTCATCTCAGAAATATAGACAGAAATTATTTTTTATTTAATGATTTCCTTTACTTGTGAAATGACTTGACATTTTAATGTTGGAAATCTGCTGCTGACATATTGAGGGATATTTTTTCCAAAAAATACCTAAATCAGAGTATGATTGAAATTAGTTATTAAACTTGTCACCTGTAAAGATGACATTTGATGAAATACATAAGTAATGTGTTCTTGAATTTAGAAATGGTAATGCTGCAGAAACTTAGATTCTTTAAAGGAGACAAGTTGCCAAAGATGCTTTGAAAAGGTCACTTTAAAAAAATTCACCTCAAATGGGTTTATTGAGTTTTAAAAAAAAAAAAAAAAAAGAGGTTGATTCTGTTAAAGTCAAATGAACAAATTAAATAGAAATAAGGCTGTGGTTGAAAAATTAGTTCAACTTGGAAAGGTACCAAGATTAAAAAATAAACTTTTTTTTTTTTTTTTTTGATTTCCCCAGAAGTCAAATGCAAAACAGGAATAGGGATATACGTCTGTATTGTTGTGAATGGAATACATACTTTGGAGGGAGGAGGAGAAGCAGATAAACATGACTGGAGATAAAAATAGAGACTTAGCAATGAAGTCTTTGTGAGATTATGGTGGTGGTGCCACCAGCAAAAATATTTTACCAACAGTAAGCTCATTGGCTTGAAGGAAAAGAGGCAAAGTTTGATGAATTGCAAGTCAGTTTTATCCACTGTGTCATTACACATTAACCGCATCCAGCCAAGAAACATTTTAAGACCTTGGGTGAGGGGGGGGGATTTACAGAGTTGAAAAGTATCTTCTATACATTCTTTTTCTCTGTGTGTGTGAATGTGAGAGAGAGAGAGAAGCATTTTTTTTTTATTATAAAGACACCATTATAATGTTAGTGATTCATTGGAAAGTTATTGATAAGAGAATGTGGTATATTAACATAAATTTTGATGTTTTTGAATCAGAAGTTCAGAATGTAATTTGGTAAATCCTTTTATATATATATATATATATATATAAAATTTTTTTTTTTTTTTTTGTTCCTTGTCTCACTGAAAAAAAGACACCAACTTTAAAATTTTTCTCTCTTGTGCTTTGGTTTAGTCAAAAGACATATATAATAAATATAATAAATATATATATAATAAATATCTTACTGGCAAGAAGATTGATATTTGTTATATATTAGCCTTTTCACTAGAGAAAGAATTTAGTCAGAATTTTGAGACATGCCTGTGTCCATTTTCAATGAGATGAAAAAAAAAAAACAAACAAATTTGTTTTAATTATATTGAGGAGTAAGAAGATTGTTACACTCAAGGGAGAAGAAAACATCTGTCTAATAAAAAAATAAAAAAAAAATGTAAATTGAAAATAAATTTAAAGAAATAACAAAAACACGTGTTTCAATTCAGACTTTATTTTCAGAATAATTTTAAAGATCTTAGTATATTCAGGGAAAAATATTTTAAGATAACAGCAAAATAATAAAAACATTTCTCTTCAAAAAGAGAATTTGTTTGTATATCATTTTTTTAAGCTATGGACAATTCCATTTATGATTAGACTCACTATTAGGTCTTTCGGTGTATTTTTTTTTTTTTTTCAGTCTTAGTGTAAAAGTGATAACATTTCTAATGTTCGTTTCAATGAACAAAACAAAAGAATAAAGATGCAAAAATGGATTACTTGTAAAAGTGTTTCTATATATAATTGTGAACAATGGCAGATATTTGAGAGTTTTGTTGAGATTCAATTTTGTAAATCAGATGCAATTTTGGAGATTTTTTTTCACTCCCTAAAATATCAGTAGTTTAACAGTGCAACAGTTATCAGCACAGACAGTAAAATTGGTAGGCAGAGTTGAAGTTCTTGCTTTGTCTGTTGTGTTCACTTTTATACAAATACCCTTGGGAGAAGCAGGAAGCTCTATTCTCTTCTCAACTGAATTAAATAACAGGTTAGACTGGGCTGTCTCATTCTGGGTAGCAATAAGTTAAAGAAAAACTGAATTCCAAATTGTGGAAGGTAATGAAAAACCACTCCACATTCTTACCCAATAATGATAGTGGCAGATAAAGATCAAAAAATAATCCTCAAAGATCTATAATTGTCTATGACTTGAAGGGACATGGCAGAAAAAAAGCTACATATTGAAATAAGTGCATTTATTAGCAAAAGTCAATGACATTTTGATGGAAGGAACATTTTGGAAATTGTATCATATATGCCAAGAAAGCATTGTTCAGAAAAGCAAGTATTTCACATATATAAGTATTTACTTAGGTGCATATACTTAAAGACTCAAATACATGTTGGAATACAGAACAATTTCATTTTTTCTTTCTTTATATAAGCTGGAATTATTTTAAAATTATCACATATTGTCAGGTTTTCACAAAATAACTTGATTAAGATTAATAATTTTTTTTTTTTTAAGTTTAGAACTTTAAAAAGGTATTAAAATTATCATCTTTAGAAATCAGGGGTTTATTATTGTTTTAACGTATAACGTTAAGATGATATGAACCACAATCAAAATTTCTATTTCACTAGATGCTGAAGTCAAATGGAATACTTTAAGCAGCAAAAACACATTAATGCAATGAAATAAAGTTTTTAGATAAAATTACTTTGTGTTAAGTTTTTATGGCAGCATGATTGCAACATAAGCAAAAAGTTGCAAGGGCTATGTGGAAGAAAAAAAACAATTACTTTTCTTTATAAAGCTGATTATGTATTTATTTTTCCAACAGGTTCTTTGTTGTCAAAGACATCAATTATGTTTTTGGCAGCATTTAGAGACATATTATTCCGAGCCACCCAGGTATTGCTACCCATATGTGGTGTGACAATGCAATTAGGTAAATGGTTTAATGGATGGTCAGCGTGTAAGGGTTCAGGGTCTGTAACATCAAGACCAGCTGCAGCTATTTCTTTATTAACCAGTGCTTCATGCAAATCGTCGTGGTTGATAACACCTCCACGACTCGTATTTATCAAGATGGCATTCTTTTTCATTTTCTTGAAATTTTCCTTGTTAAACAAGAAATGGGTTTGTGGGGTCAAATTACAACAGATACAAATCAAATCAGACTCTTTCAGTAAGGTTTCCAAATCGACAAATTCAGCCCCCAATTCTTTAGCGTAAGGAGATTCAACAATGTCATTATATATTATCTTTGTAACATCAAATGCTTTGATGCGACGAGCAACTCCATATCCAATCCTGCCAAAACCAAGGATCCCAACAGTGTGTTTCGCTAAGCCTGTGCCCAAAATCCACATGGGTTTCCATGGACCCCATTCATCATTCTTCACCGCTTGGGCACCTGATAAAATTAAACAAATAAATTTATGTATAGATTGTATCTCCCATGGTAAAAATAATATTTATATTGGACACACTACAACAATGTTGTCTCAGCAGCTAAGTTTTCATTTGAATAATATGTCTAACATTTCTAAACATTTACAAACAATGAAAAATGAATCAGTAAAAACATCAGCAAGTATATGCAAAAGTTTCTGTCTGAATTTGTTGACATAGGTAATTGCGAGTTCAATCCCTAGGCAGGTAAATATGTATTGGACACAGTGGAAATGGAAACAAGCAATAACTGAGGAATACTAAGAACTAGATGAGATATGCCTGGACATGGATAGTGGAACAAGAACAATCTAACCCCATAAATTGAATAAAGGGTTCAGATGGAAATTCCTTGTAGGTTACCCAGATCCTCAAGCACTTGATGAAGGCCAAAGAACACAGCAGGCAAAATGTAATAATAGCAACAAAGATGAGGATATTAGTCTGTAATTGTTGTATCATCAAATGTTTCTTTATAGCGACAAAATTTTAACAGAGCAACCAGACAAAATTCTTTCTTGTTTTTACATATTTGACTTGGAATTAATCTGAAGTTGATTAGTCACCAAATAATTTCTTGGTATATGACTATAAATTTTATGCTCGAATCCTTGGTCTGTGTTGGTATTAACATTTTTTTGTCAAATGTTGGTAACATCTGTAAATTTTGAATTCCTTGTTACCAAATGTTGTATCATGAAATGGATAAGTCAATACACACATAAAAAGTAATAGTAATTTATTCTGAAAAATAATATAGTACTAACAGTCAAGAACAGTCTATTATAATAATAGTTAATCGTGAACTTCACCTCAATTTTGTTCAACTTTGGTATTTTCCCAAAGCTTGTCCACAAAGCTGGATGTAGCACAAGGCCAGTTTTTAATGTGAGGCATTCTACGCACATACACTGGGACAAAAATTCCCTGTAGACCCCGTGTACATGGTATATGTTGGCTGTCTACCTCCCCAGATGAGACTGCCCTTTGGCATAGCCTCATTTGGGTTCCTCTCTGCATGGAAGCAGAGAAATTGACAAGAAGTTCAGTTCAACTTCCACTTTCTCGGTAAGAGAGTGTGCCATTTATCTAAAAAGATAAATAGCACACTCTTACCGAGTCCATCTTGTGGAGGTGCTCTGGTACTCCACAGCATCTCCCTTTTTGAATTTACTGCTTCCTCTGGAAGTTGTATTTTTGTCTTTTTGGGTTTATTTGTATAATCCTTGACAATTTTCTTTTTCATTTACTCAAGCCGCTCTTGTCCAGGGCTACTAAAGGCATTGGTACTTCAAATAGGTCATAAATAACCTTCATCAGCTCTTTCTTTCAGTTATTCATATCATGCAAGTAACTTTTTCTAATCTGGTTGTGATATGTCTTAACCGTCTTTTCAGGTTTTTAATCATGTACGTCAACCTTCTGATGTGTTTATCTATGACACCAGCATTCCCGAACTCTTTACCGTAACTATATTCTTTGAAAGAAATCTTTTCTCCTGTTATATAGATTTTGTAATTGTGTTTTTTCTTCTTTTTTATTTTCCTTTGGTAACACCTTGTTGAATATAGATTTTACTTTCCTTGCAAACATTAATTCTGCTAGTGGCAACCTGAAATTTGTATGTGTGTTCGGTGTCACCTGATATACTATTAAGAATTGTAGTATCTCATCAACTGATTCGTTTCCATCTGAGTTTTTCAATGCTCACTTGAAAGTTTCCACAAATATTTCTGCTTGGCGATTAGATCATAGCTGATATGGAACAGCAGTCAGATATACAAATGAAAAAGATTACGAAAATCTTTTAACTCTTGTTACAAATTGCATGCCATTGTCCGACACAATCGTATCCGGAATACCGAAACTTGCAAAAAGTTAATGTAAAAATTTTATACCACTACATGTAGGATTTTAAAATTTTATCGCTTCTGGCCATTTTGAAAAACTGTCAACGACAATCAAATAGTATTGCCTCTTTTTTGGACATACAAAATCAATAGGCAGCCTTTGCCAAGGTCTGTCTATCTTTGGCCAAGGGTTAAATTTCACTGGTAGTGCCTTTGCTGCCATTGCATAACCTCTACATGTTTTTACATATTTCTCTATATCTTTGTCCAATTCAGCCAAAAAACAGCTTTTCATTAAATCTTTCATCCTTGATATACTAGGGTAAGTTCGGTATTAAAATCTTTAAGTATTTTTTTTTTTTAGTGCTTCCAGTATTACCACATGTTCACTGTACATTAATATACCATCACAGATAGAAAAAAAAAATTGTTCTTTTTATAATGTTGGCTACTAATTTTCTTTTATTTTCTCTGTGATATACTTGTCTATTTTTTTCTTTGATACTGATTTCCTAGAGTGTCACAAGTAATTCCTGTATGGTGTTGTATAGCATGCTTTTTATTTCCATTTCTAATCTTAACACTATCACAATTTCCTCTAATGGAAACTTACATAGGTTATCCAGGCTAATCCCCAAACTATCTGCATGAACCAACCTCTTTGATGGAAAGAACTGTCTTAAAACTCTAATTTGATAATCTCTGAAGTCGATTTGCTATATGTGTAGGAATCCCTTTTTTGAAACCCAAAATTGACAATAATGGTCAATGGTTCATTTGAAGTGTAAAAATCAATCCAGGTCTGAATCTATGGATTTATTTTTACTGCAAAAATTATTCCTAAAGCTTGTTTTTCAATTTGGCTGTATGCTTTTTCAGCTGCGTTCCTGACACATGTGAAATTGCTTTTACTTAGCTGTTGCTTTCGTTCTGTAATATTACAGCTCTTGAGCCCAAATTACTAGCATCACATGCAACAATAATATCCTTATTTGGATTGTAATGTGCCAGGCTTAAGTCTGATGTTAATATTGTTTTAATTTCTTCAAAAGCACTCTGACATTCCATACTCCAGTACCATTTGGAATCTTTTTTTAACAGTTTGTTTAGAGGAGCTCTCAATATGTGTATATTTGGGATAAAATTACTGTAGTAATATGTTAGACCCAACAATGCTTGTGCTGACACATTTGTTGAGGGTGGCATGTTTCTTATTGCATTCGATCTTGATGGGTTTGGTTTTCTGCCCTTCGCATCTATAACTTGTCCCAAATATTTAATGTTAGATAAAAAAATTCGCATTTATTTGAACCAAGTTTTAAGCCATATTTTATTTTTTCCAAAACTTCTTTAACATGTTCAGCATGTTGTTTTTGACTTTCACTCTTAATTAAGATGTTGTCAAGGTAGGTTACTGTGAAGTTCACGTTATTTGATAACGTATCCATGATTTGTTGAAAAAATACCTGGTGCGAATTTTATCTTGAATGACAGTCTGTTGAATCTATACAGACCCTTATGTATATTTATAGGTAAATACTTTGCACATTCTTTGTTGACAGGAATCTGGAAGTACGCCTCAGATAAATCAAATTTTGAGAACACTGCCACCATTCAATTTTGTGAATATGTATTCTGGACTCAGCAGAAGGTAATTGTATGTTTTCTAAATAATCGTTCAATCCTGTAGAAAAATCTGTGCAGATTCTAATTTTATTATTTTTCTTTTTCACATATTTGCTAGGGCTTTGCCCATTAACTCTACTCTTAACATACCAATTTTTTTTTTAAACAGTTCAACTTCTTACTAATGGAAGCTTTTGTTGCAAAAGTTACTTTTCTTTTTGGTCTAGATATAGGCTTCACATTATCTTTCAGTTTGAATGTCACTTTAGCCCTGGTGCACTTGCCAAGACCCTCAGAAAAAAAAAAAATTTAAGGAAATTTTATTGTTAATTCATTTTTAAAAATTTTTTCCCCTCTGTTTGAATTAACACTGACACTAAAGCAGAACAAATTAATTGGTTGGTTGAGAAAGTCAAATGACTTAATCTAATCCCTACTGAACAGGTTCTGTGTTTCATAATGAATCCTTTTTAATTTTATAGTTTTTCCCATAAATGTCACATTTGTGTAAAATTCTCCTTCAAAATTTAGTTTATTTCCTGCAATTCTTTTTGTGATCAATAAAGTTGGTCTGCCAATTTTTTCCAAGTTTGTGCATTTATCAATGTCAGATCTGAACCGGTACTCAATTGGAAATTAATATTTTCATTGTTCATCTGTACATTTACAAACTTTTTTACCATTTTTATTCCTTTGTTTTCCATTGAAGTTGAATTAAATGTATTTTTCATTTTTAACCCATTTTTTCTTTTGGGTTTTCTGCAATGTGTATACTCGTGTCCTTTTTTGCCATAATTAAAGCATTCTTTTTTCCTAAATGGACATTCCTTATAATAAGGAATCTGCCCACAGCCATAACAAGGATTTATTCTCTGGGTAACATTTTCTTTATGTTGTCTTTGCTTAACTGTCTGAATATTTGACAAGTCGCATGACTATTTTTGCCATATCGTGTTGAAGATTTTCTGTTCATCTGCATTTTTCTGCGACCATCTGCAGACTGATTTTTAGATTTTGTTCTAATTTAGACAAAATTTTTGTTCTAATCTCAGCATACTCTGAAACCATCAGTCCTTGTACAAAAATCAAGTACTTAAACATATAGGAGTAAGTTCTTTCAGTTTAAACTTCTCACACTCTCTATTGACAATCCCAACAAAAGTAATTTTTCCCAATTTTTTTTTTTAAGGTTTAAACATTGCCATCTAGCATTAAAAAGAGAACTTTTCACTCCAAAAATTTTTTCCAGAATTAAGACAGTTTCCTCGAAAGACACTTACCCAGGATTTCTCGGGAGTATGTAATTCACAGACTTTTTGTTTTCACTTGGACCAAATTTTCTAAGCAACAGATGTATTTTCTTTTTTGTCTGGCCAGGTAAGTGCAATCATTTTGAAAGACCTATTCATAATGGTGAAATACACCACAAAAGTTTCCTCCTCCTCAAGATTGTACTTAAATTTCCCAATTGCATTTATTACAAATCCTGAGAAAAAAATGAATCCAAAGTTGATTAGTCACCAAATAATTTCTTGGTATATGACTATAAATTTTTATACTTGAATCCTTGGCTCATGTTGATATTAACATTCAAATTTTGCATTGTCAAATGTTGATATCCACTGTAAATTTTGAATCCCTTGTTGCCAAATGTTGTATCATGTAATGGATAATTTGATACACATAAAAAGTAATAGTAACTTATTCTGAAGAATAATACAGTACTAACAGCCGAGAACACAGTCTACTGTAATAACAGCTAATTGTGAACTTCACCTCAGTTCTGTTCAACTTTGGTGTTTACCCAGCCTCATCACAAAGCTGGATGTGGCACAAAGCCGGTTTTTAACATGGGGCATTCTAAGCACATACACTGGGACAAAAATTCTCCTTAGATCCCACATACATGGTGTTAGGTGGCTGTCTACCTCCCCAGATGAGACTGCCCTTTGGCATAGCCTTGTTTGGGTTCCTCTTTGCCTCCAGGCAGAGACATCAACAAGAAGTTCTGTTCAACTTTCATTTTCTCAGTAAGAGAGTGTGCTATATATCTTTTTAGATAAGTCCATCTTGTGGAGGTGCTCTGGTACTCCACAACACTAACTATTCTGAAGTTGAATTGTCTACACAATATTGTGTATAGAAATTAAGAAATATTTAAGCTATGCAATGAATATGTTTTCCATTATTCATTTACAATAAAAATCTTTGAATTTCTTGGATGAGGTGTTAATATTCTTTACATTTGGACTAATGTTCTGATCTTTGTGCCTTCCAATCTTTTTCAGTTCTCTGTAGATTTAGGTAAGGGCTTCAAATTCCATTTGCACTCATTATATAATATGCAGTTATTTAGATTAAAATCTGTGTTATTTAATCTTCTTCCTCCCAACCCACAGAACAGCCACTTCATTTACAGACGGAATTTGAAACTAACCAATTAATTCTTGGGATAGGTGAAAGAACTATTATTAGTATAGCAGTAACTTGATAAACATCGCACTTAGTGAGGAAAAATTAGGATGGATCTTAAATTTCAGTAGTGGTGGCCATTATTTAAAAGAAAAATAATAATAATAATAGTCAACATTTAGAGGCGACAGTGTTTCATGCTAGATGCAATCGTCAGGCCTGATATTGAGCACTTTATCCCATAAATATAGCACATTTTAAGACTATATTTCTTTATATATAAGTGAACATTGAAAGGCTGTTTCATGCTAGACATAAACGTCAGGCCTGATGATTGCAGAAGGTGGCCTGACGATTGTCTAGCATGAAACAGCCTGTTGCCTTTGAGTGTTGACTTCAATGTTCATTTTTATATTTGCATACGCTCTATCTCTAATATTGACCACTTTATCCCCCTAAATATAGCATACCTAAAAACTATATTTCTTCATATATATATATATATATATATATATATATATAATATATATATATAATAAACATTTCCAAGAAACATTTGGGTTACTACTACACAAAATATACAATTAAACATTGAAAAACTTAAGGAAAATCAATTTTTTAGTAATATGTGGAAATATCCACTCTTTTGCCTGATGAAGGTCAACAGACCGGCAACACATGTAGCAAAAATATGGAAAATAAATCATAATATATTTTTAAAAAAATATCTACATTATAATCAAAAACGTTTGCAGTTTCTCTTGTCTTATATATATATATATATATATACATATATATATACACATACATACACACACACACACACACACACACACACACACACACAAAAAGGGTGCAATGGGTAAATGTCACCATTTTATATTTCTAATTTTTCATTATGTGCATTGTTTTTGATTTGTTGGCTGCACAGTATAGTAGGGTCAGTTGGCCACCATCTGTGAGAAAAAGAGCACCATGATGCAATTCACTATACCAAAAATTTGAAAATGGCATGCAGTACTACTTGGCATTTGTGCCAACAGCTCCAATACAAACATTTCAAAGTGTTTGGATGTCAGTACAGAGGATTTGGAAAGAGTTGGACGAGTCAAATGGTGATTATGAAGGTATGGCAGCTTGGACAAACTCACTGATAAGAACTCTCAAATTTGTTGATGAGGGCCTCAGACTCAACATGTTGGTCTACATCAAGTACGTTGAGGATGTAGTGATGCCTTGGGTCAAGAGGATGGCTACTGGAAGACCCTATATTTAACAGGAGGGCTCTGCACTATGTCACACAAGCAGGAGAACCCAGTCATGGTTGCCAGATAATTTCTGCAACCACATCACCCTTACATCTGGCCACCTAATTCCCCAGACTGCAACCCCCCTTGATTATGTGTGGGGCACAGTTGAGCAAGGGACCAACAAAACTCCTAACAGCAAAGACGAACTGAAGGTGAGGATTATGGCAGCATTCAGAACAGTTGCAGGATATTCCAAAGTTGTCTGGAGGCCATTTTAGTATTTCAAGATATTTTTGTGTAATTTTGGTAAATCTGTTAAAATGAGATGTTAGTATTAATTTCATTTTTGTATAATTTAGATTACAATCTATCCATCGAACCATATATTATAATAATAATAATAATGATAATAAGTTCAGATGATCCTTAAGATTCCATTCGATCATAATTTATTTCATGAATATACAAAAATATATTCATCTCTTCAGACCAACTTTTTTTTAATAAATGGAGTCAATTTATTGAGATGAAAGGAAAATGGAGAGGAAAACAGAAACAAGAAAAGGAACAAGTTTTAATATTAAAAGAGGGAGAAAGAAAAATAAAATTTCAATATAAGGTGTTAAAAATTTTGGAGTCAGGGTGAGAGAGAGAGAGAGAGAGAGAGAGAGAGGGAGGGATTGTGTGATTTCCTTGCCTACATCAATTATAATCTTAAAGTATTATTTTTATCCTTGTGTGTGTGTGTATATATATATATATATATATATATATATATATATATATTTTTTTTTAATTTTTATTTAACTTTCTTTTATTGATGTCAAATATTATTATTATTATTATTTGAAAATATGAAATTCTGATGATTATAATGTAATGATGATTGTTTCGCTGTTGAAAATGACAATTCAATGTATACTTTGAATCTGATTGCTCCCCTCCCTTGCCCTGTATCAGTCCTCAAAGAAAAAAAAAATCATTTCTAGGTTACCCTATCGGCTCATGTTTAATTCTTCTTTCTTTCCTTTCCCTCCCCACCAAATTTTTAAAACCTTATATTGAAAGCTTAGTTTTCTTTCTTCCTCTTAATAAAACTTTTTCCTTTTATTTCTTTTTTTCCTCTCCCTTTTCCTTTCGTCTGGATAAATGACTCCATTTATTAAAAAAAAAACTGTCATTTCGAAGAGATGAATATATTTTTGTATATTCATTAAATAAATTATAACCAAATGAATTTTTCTGTGTTCATTCTTACATTGAGCTCACTTTGGATTAATGTCCTGCTTGGAATTGTCCTTATTAATCATCAATTGAGATACATACATACATATATATATATATTTTAAAAGAGTTCTCAATAGTAGGGATAAGATTGTTTGTAGATATAAACAGTGTGGATATAGAAATCACTGCATGGTGACTGGCAGTTTCATGCCTCAATATAATGCGAGGACCAACATTACAAGATGGAATGTAGTGTTGATCCCCATGTCTACATTGTCTAAATATATAGATGTTCTGTCTGATTATTGAATAAATAAATATAAATCTAGGAAGTTTTAAACAAAAAGTGTGAAAGGAAGTCTGCACTTACCTTCAAAAATCCTTCTACTTACAGCTAAAGCAAGTGCCACAGTAAACTCGGACACACACCCTGTAGACACTTTAGACAGATTGCAAGCAATGATATTCCTTTTTTTGCATTCTGCAACATCAATATGATCATAACCGACAGACATGGTCGAGACAACTTTCAGTTTGGGTCCTGAAGAAAAATAGATTTTCATTATTGAAACTTATTTACAAATCAGTCAAATGCTCATCATGTTAGAAAATCTTTTAAGAAGAAATTAATACTTAACAAGAAGTTAAATTGTAAATTTCACATGAATTTTAAAATTATTTGTATTGAAGAAAAATTAAGTATTCCTGATTTTTTCTTTATTCTCAATAGAATTAACCTGACCATCTGCCATGACTATCAAGATATGATAGTCATGGCATATGGTCAGGTTAATGGATGGAGTTGAACAAGAGGCGCAGTGGCCAAAAATTTTCTAATCCCCCCCCCACCTCCTCATATGACTATAGATTAAACACTCTAGATTACAAATATAAACTGATTTTTTTTCTTTATTGAAAATGCTTTTCCAGTTAAATTTGATAAAAGTTTATATGGCCCAGTTTACTATGCAAATTTATTGTATATTAATCCCCCCCCCTCTATGGAAGCTAAACAAAATAGACACCTATTATGGGATTTTTTTTTAAATGTAAATATTGCAATTTTTACTCTGGAGTTCTTTTTTATAATCTATTATTGATTAAGCCCTCAAATTTAAAATATTTTTTTTACATTTTATGGATTCATGTATTATGGGCATGGTTTGGCTTCTGTAGGAAGATCAATTTACGTAACAAAATAGAATCCCCTCTTAACTTTTATAAAATTTAATAAGAACTGTTTTGATATTTATGATCTAAAGTGTTTAATTCACAGAAATATAAAAATGATTATTTCTAGTTGCAGTGACTATAATACAACTAAAGAAAGAAAAATATGCTATCTGGATAGGATGCTAAATCAATAAATTGAAAATTTGGGATGTGGGTGCTAAGGAGGCCAAAGACCTATAAAATTGAATAAATAAACAAATGTGGTGCAAGTGGGCAATATTCTGTATGTATATTCTGTTAACATTTATTAAATACATGAAAAAAAAATTAAAGAAGAAAGAAAAAAAAAAAATTAAAGGAAAAAGAAGAGAAAAAAGAAAGAAAAGAGGAAGAAAGAAAAGAAGAGGAAGAGGGAAAAAGAAAGGAAGAAAGAAAAGAAAAAGGGAAAAAAGAAAGGAAAAGGAAAAAAAAGAAGAAGAAAGGAAAAGGAAAAAAAAGAAGAAGAAAGGAAAAGGAAAAAAAAGAAGAAGAAAGGAAAAGGAAAAAAAAGAAGAAGAAAGGAAAAGGAAAAAAAAGAAGAAGAAAGGAAAAAAAAAAGAAGAAAAAGGAAAAGGAAAAAAGAAGAAAAAGGAAAAGGAAAAAAAAAGAAGAAAAGGAAAGGAAAAAAGAAGAAGAATGAAAAAGGTAAAAAGAAGAAGAAAGAAAAAGGAAAAAAAAGAAGAAGAAAGGAAAAGGAAAAAAAAGAAGAAGAAAGGAAAAGGAAAAAAAAGAAGAAGAAAGGAAAAGGAAAAAGAAGAAGAAGAAAGGAAAAAAGAAGAAGAAGAAGAAGAAGAAAGGAAAAAAGAAGAAGAAGAAAGGAAAAGGAAAAAAGAAGAAGAAAGGAAAAGGAAAAAAAAAAGAAGAAAGGAAGGAAAAGAAGAAGAAGAAAGAAAGGAAAAGAAGAAGAAGAAAGAAAGGAAAAGAAGAAGAAGAAAGAAAGGAAAAGAAGAAGAAGAAAGAAAGGAAGGAAAAGAAGAAGAAAGAAAGGAAAAGAAAAAAGAAAAAAGAAGAAAAAAGAAAGAAGAAAGAAAAAGGAAGAAGAAAAAAAGGAAAAAGAAAAATGGGAAGAAAGGGGTAAAAATTTGATTCTTAAAATGCAGCATTGTTCTGCATTTTGTGAAGTGGTTGGCACTCCTATATAGATTTTTTTAAATGCCAGAAAAAAAAAAAAAAAAAAAAAAAATTATATATATATATATATATATATATATACATATACACACAAATTTAAAAAGTATTTTTAAAAAAAATGAAAATCTTTGAGGGTCTAATTCTAGTTTTTTTAATTCCAAATTAATAGACTATAATATTTTCAATATACAAATTGGAATTTTCTTTTCACTCCTTATCAGTACATCCATAAAATCATCCATGTTGACATATTTGTCAACAACATAATTCTCTTTATTAAAAGATCTTTCAAAAATAAAAATATACTTTTCTGAATCATTTGAGAAAAATTAGTGGATTTAAAGTTCAATCAATCAGAAATGAAACAAATATTACTTTTAGTTTAAAATATTACAGAAAAAATCTTTTTTAACATGGAATTTTTTGTATGTTGAATGATTTGACAGCGTGATGTTTGATAAATTTAAGTAAGGGGGACATAACTGAAAAATGAATAAAATATGAATACTAATAATTTTTTTAAGTACCTAATTTAAAAATTTTAAATATTTTAAAGATTCTATCATTTTATTTATCTACATTAGCCTGGTCTTGCTTATGAAGATGCTTACTGAGAAAATGCTAAAAATAATGTCCAATAGATTTTACATTTACTGTTAGATACATCTTATTTACTGATAAAAAAAATGTATATGGATGTCTATATTTCCATAATTAAAAAAAAAATTGATTTAAATTCTCCAAGGACTTGTCCTTATAACAAATATAAACATTAAATGCTGAAAGAGAAAATAAAAAGAATTAAATAAATGTGTGTGGGGAGGAGGTAACAGATGTGTAGAAAAAGAAAAAAAATTCAAAGATTTTCTAAAAGATAATTTTCAAACTTTTAAATAAGTTCAGAAACGTTCATTAAAATCCAGCAATTATCTGATTTTTGCAAGAATTTCTAAATCTGTTTTTTACCACAAAAATTTTCCTGTACAAATTTATGGTCCTGAATTGACACCAGAAAAATAAAGTTTCATAACTAAAATTTGAAAGATTGTAAGGATAAAAAAAAATAATTTTTGCATTAAGAAATCTTTATCTTTCCTCTTAAACCTTAAGATTTGAGATAAAATTGTTTTTATTATTCTTTGGACATTTTATTTTTAATTGTATTTCCTCTTTTTCTATTGAATTCTTGGAGGAACCTAGTTTTATACAAAAGGCTTTTATTGATTGTTATTCATTACTTTATTATTGAATCAGTTTGTCTTTCACTTTCTCAAATACAACATTTATTAACCTAAAGATTCACATCTTGGCATTCAATATAAAAATGTAGCTTTGGTAATTGATCATTTGTTCTAAACATTGTAAAAAAAAAAAAAAAAAAAAAAAAGACAGTATTTTTGTATGATATGCCATTATTTCTTTCATGATAAAAATATTTTTCATTAAGGTTATACTCTGCTGCAATTAGATCTCTTTCTGATTCACATTACATGTCGGCCAGATGTGAATGCTAAGAAAGCAAATCACAAAATAAAAAAAAAATTGTTTTCTGTACAGGGGTTCAGAGCATCACATCTGGTCCACAAAATCCCCACAATAAAATACTATATCCAATCATTAATATTCTTGCTGCAAAAAGCATGACCCTGGGGACCACCAGAGTTGCTTAAAAGAAAGCCCCTCGTAAATGACCAACACATTTGCAGGCCAAAAGGCCACCTGTTAGCATGCAGGTGTGCTGTCGTAGTCACCACCTTGATCTCACCGAAACTTCACTAATCTGTCAATAGGCCAGCTTTATCACTGCTGGGTTCCCAATGCCATCATTGTGATTTTTAACACCTCAACATCTTCACTAGCCAGCTCCAGGCCTCCCTAGTTGTTAATACCTCTTTCAACTAGAATCCAACAGAGACATTCCACTAGATCAACTATCACTATCCACTCCAGGCTTCCCTCATTACTACTGTAGTAACCTCAGCAACCAACTCGCTTTACCATGTATCAACCTACCACAGTGGCCCTGATTGATCAAACTGCCAACCCACCTTACACAGGAAATTCTGCTTCAGCACATGACTGCCAAGCCATCAAATACCTCACTGGTGTTGATTTCAACGATGAAGAAGTGTGTACACCAAACTAGTGATGAGAGGAGGCAGGGACAGCCAGCACAATTGTGTCGGGCATTGAAACCCGAGGGGCCTCAAGAAAACACCTTTAGGAGTTGGGGTTTTTAGTTCTTTGCAAAAAGTAGCAAAATTACAACTCGGTATTTTATTGAAAAAAATACAGACTAAAACCAGTTCCAAAGTGGCTTAAAAGTGCATTTTTGAAATTTTATTGAAGGAAAATGTGTGATGAGCTCCTCAAAGTCTAATTCTCATGCCAAATCACACTCGATTGCAAGGGTTGCCAAGTTGGTAGTGGTCTTGAAGCATTGCTGTGTGTTAATAGTTCTTTATTAGTTTTAAGTGATTAAAAGAGCGCTCTGCAGATGCAACTGTGGCAGGAATGACAGTAGATTTAGAGAGAAACGAAAATATTAGGGAAAATTCTTGACAAACCCAACACACTGATCCTGTTCAACAATTCAGTTGACATTGGAATATTCTTGATGGGAAAAATAGAAATGAAGACCTTAATAAAAAAAAAAATAAAAAAAAAAAAAAAAGAAGATATTTAACATATCACAACCCTACCAGATATACATGCTTACAGACAGTCTTGTAAGACATGCTAGATCAAGTTTGTCTGTCCCAGCATCTCCTTTTCTGACCAGAGGGCCACAAAATAATCTGAATGCAGGGCCTCGGAAATTCTCTCCTCGGTACTGCATCAAACCCTATCAACTTGGCTTCACTAATCAGTGCCAGATTTCTCTCCTGATCCCAACTGTGACTTCAGCCAATCAATGAAAGAAATCAGTCAACTCCCAGCCCTACTGACAATGCCTTTATGCTGAATTGCTTTCCTCACCAACAGCAACTGAAGAACTACACATGAACAATTTTGCCACCTTTCAAATGACTACATATTCTGAATTTTGATGAATACAGGCTGCTGAAAGTTTAATCTTTGTTCCTTTCCTTTGCAACCAAATGCTCGTTATAGCATGAATGAATATTATGATTCATAATGATATTTCATCATACCAGAAATCAAAATCTAAAATTTCTTCACTATAAAAACAACCCTTCCACCACTATCAGTGTGGCAGTAAGAAGAACAATACAGATGTATCGTCTTTTCTCTGTGAAAATCCAGAGTTGACGGTTTCAAAAGCTTCTCTTAACCATGAAATTCTCAGAACAAGTAAGAAGCCCAAACTTTTAAAGAAACAAGAAAAGAGACAATAACCCCGAGAACATTTGTCACACACAAAATCCAATATAACATCATGAAAAGAAAAATACACATTCTTGTGATTAATTTCAACGTGTCTCAAAGTCTTATTGTTTGTACGTTTTATTCATTTTCAGTATATATATATATATATATATATATATATATATATATATAAAAAGACAGAAAAAGAATCCTCTGTCAACTAATTACATAACACGGGGTAATTACATTAACTACCCAACCTTCAACCCCATTATTACAAATAGAGGGTTTTATTGACAAATGTAGGTAGGAAAAGGTTATACAAATAAAAAGAAAAAAAGTGACAAAAAAAAAAAAAAAAAAAAAAAAAAAACAGCATTTGCAGTTTTTTCAGGAGAGAAAAGAAAACAAAGGAGTTATGTACAAAAAAATTAATACCTGAAATGGATTTTTTTTGCTACTGGACTTTTGTTCTGCAGCTAATTAATAAAGATTGTTCATTTAAAAAAAAAAAAAAAAAAAATTAGAAAGTAATCCATTAATAAGCGTTGCATTGTTGTTCATCTTTTAAAAGTTAAAACAACAACAACGAAATAAAAGCAACAAAAAACAAAAACAACCCCTCCCCCCCAAAAAAAGTAAAAATTACTGCGATACTAAAAAAGAACCTAAATTAAAAAAGTATGTACTTAGAGTGCTTGACCTGACCCATTAAAAAAGTCAATGACCAAAAAAACAAAAATAAATGGGGCCGAATACTTTTCAGCACCCCACGTACTGACATATGTACAACATCCTTCAAAAAAAAAAAAAAAAAAAAAAAAGATTACATGATCATCTTTTACGATTGGATCCGCCATCTCTCGCACATAACTTTTTAAATTTGAATTATTTAGTTATCTAAAAATATAATTGAACTTGAACATTATTTTTTGTGCCATTAAAAAAATAATAGCTCTTCTTAGAGAAGAAGAATCAATCATTTAAAAGTAAAACATTTTTGTCTGGAATATAAAAAAAAAAGACTTCTTTTATCCAGTTATCCAACAAAATGTAAATATTTATTTAATTATAAAATAAACGTTTCATATGTTGGTCAAAAAACGATTAACTTCAAACAAGAAGGCTTTTACTACAGTTTACACTTGTTTTTAGCTACTCAATCATTTAAACAAGTTTGCCAACATATGGAAGACTAAGGCTTGTTTGAACTTATCTCTGACAAGCAGCCTCTATGTCTGCAAAAAAAAGTTAAAATAGCATAAGCAACCTAGAAGAAGAGCATGCAGACAAATGGAGAGCCTCCAACAAATTTTATCTGGAAAGTGCAGGGAAGTAAAATAACTGCTAATTATCATAATTCACCTTGCCTTACTCCTCCGACTCATCATAACCCTCTTTAGTCTTTTGGCTTTAAGCTACAAATAACCTTGACCGGTTGAACGTCCTTGCGGTATCGATGGAAACAATGGTTTAAAACTCCACCCACTGACGGACAAGTTTTCTTGAAAGGCAATTTTGGAAGACGGGCATATTTAGCTAGTAGTCTGAGCATGTAAAGAAAAAAAAGTGATCACGAGAAGCATCACTTGTTTTGTTAGTAATTGAGATTTCATTTGTTTATTTTTTTTAAAACATTTAAAATCTGACAACAAAAATCTATGAAATTTTAAGCAATTCACACAGAATCTGAATCTGATTTAGGAATTATAGAACATTAGGAATATCCTTGACCCTCTTAAATTCTTGGCACATTTTTCTTTTTTTTGTAGCAGCTTTCTAAATCTTCATAAAATTTTAGCTAGATTTGTGGTTTCTTTTTAAAATCTGAAAAGTTAAGGAATCTCTCTTGCCATTTTAGCAGGTTTGAAGAAAAGTATGGATCGTGTTGAAAACTTGTAGGATTTAAAAATATTCAGTTTTACATTTTGGAGGCAGATAATCGAGAGAGAAAAATCCTTTAATAAGATTTCATTTTTTTTTTTAACAGACGTAAAACTATCAAATATGGGTATGCGAGAGCTCAAATGTGAGAGGTTTTATTGTGTTCTTCAAATTCTGTTCTAATGATGAAGTTTTAATATTGAACTTTCATTTTCTTTTAGTTTTTAAATTTATAATTCAAGAAAATGGAAAACAATAAAAAAAATCTTTGTACTCGGTGAAAATAAAGCAAATTTAAATAGCAATCACTTATTTTCAATGGATTCTTTTAGCCAGATTTTTTTCACTCAACAAAGGGTTCAAATATGTAAATAAAAATAAAAAAATAAAAATACATTTCTGTTTTCATTAAGTTTGGGTTTAAAGACACTACTCGATTGTGAATGGGTTCGAACTGTACACTAGTCAAACGGTTTAACTAAAAACCTAAAAATTAAAAAAAGAATCAGAATTGAAAGAAATAAAAAACCAGTTTTGCTTTTGAGCCCAAAATGGGTAAAGAAAGATAAATCAATTTCAATACAGTACTTGAAGTTTATTTTTAACAATTGTTTTTTTTGAATCATTGTCAATACAAACAATTATTTATTTTATCAACTATTCAGATATTTTTTTTAAATTTCCATTTTATATTTTTTTAACAAGAAATCTATTCTTCGAATTTAATAACGTTAAAACTAAATTTTTTTCATTAAAATTAAATTATAAAAGACAAAACATTCGATTTGCTTACAACAAAAGTCGCTTATTTCATTTTTTCAATTATTTCAATTGGAAAGGAGGGAAAATATAATTTAAAGTCTGTTTTATTATTTAATCGGATCTAAAATAATCAATAACAACGAGGAAAATATTGTCATTGTTGACCAACGACAAGGTTAAGGTTGTTTAATTAAAAAAAAAAAAAAAAGCCCAGGATGTATGAAAAGAAAAAAAAAATGAAATCTTGTTTTAAATACTTAATTCTAATGAGTGAACAAAAAAAAAAATTATGAACTTTGTTAAATAAAAGATGAACAATATTCTTCAGGAAAAAATATTTATTTTGTGTTGCATGGTTAAAAAAATGCAATTTGTTTCACATCATGATCCGGAAAACAGATTTCCAAGTGACATTCTTAAACGTCCTTGATCTTGAATGTTGGAAAACCTTAACCTTGGTCGGTTGATATTCCGCACGTAGGCATGGCAAACCTTGTTCTTCTTACCAATAATTGTTTTTTTCTTGCGTCAGATTTATAAATAAGGGTTTTTTTTCAGTTTGTAGCCAATTGCCAGATCAATTTGCAGAATTTGATTTTTTTTTTTTTACAATAAATCAAATGTACAAGAATAATAACAAATACACACACCCACAACAAAAAGAAAGAAATCAGTTGAACAATATTAAAGTGAAAGTAGTTAAAAATGAAATGAATTATCGACCTCGCCGCTAAAAACGTGTGTGCTTGTGTTTAATAAAGAAATTAAGACGCCTAATTTGAATGCGAATTGAAAGTTTTGTCTGGTACCATAAGAGAAAATAAATAGGAATTATTAACAATTTTCAGGCGGATGGCGTGATAAAAGATTTTTTCTGAATTAAAAGTACATTTCCATATAAAGTAATAAAAAAAAATACTAATCAAAATCTGCTGAAGGAAAAGGAACAGTTAGTGAGAAGACTGCTGTTAGGACCTAAGGTAGTAGTTAAGCTGTCGTCAAAGTAACAATTAAATGAAATAATAAATGCAATGCTTAAAGTCTGAGAAAAAAAAAAAAAAAAAGATTACAATGTAACAATACATTTCAAATGATTTATTTTTTAGTTTCTTGTACTTCTCCGCGATGTGTACAACGGGTCATAAAATTTCCAATTTAACAGAATTGATAAGAACTTCAAAATTTAAAATTAAAAAGAATCTGTTTAATTAGCAACGACAAACTCCGAAAAAAAAAAAAAAAAAAAAAAAGTCCAGATTTCATCAGGTAACGGATTCATTTGCCGAGTTTGATTAATTAACAAACTTAGCAACTCAATTATAGAAATGAAAAGTATTTCTTTGAGGAACGAAATATTTTTACATTAAAAAAAAAAGAAAAATCAGGACCAGGAATTAATTCAAGTTTTACACGGGAGTTTATGAATTATTGTACAGATCACTTTTTAGTCTTTTTTTTTTTACTCTTTTAGTTCAAATGGCATCATCAGACACCGGTCTCATACCAACCAGCTGGTTCAGTTAAAAAATCACACACACACACACACACACACACACACACAAAAGAATAAAATTAGACTTCGTTATTTCCTCCGCTTAATCTGTTAACTAAGAAATGTTGCGTGAAGAAAGATCAAATTTGTAAATTAAAAGCCTTTTATTTTTATTCATTAGACGTTTTAGCCGATATTTCAAACAACGAAGAGAACAATAATGAAAGGAACGAGAAAAAACAAAATGCCACTTGAAAATGAATGAAGGAGAGAAAGAACCCACACTAACCTGCTGCATCCAACACTTGTACGTCGATATTGTCGGTGAGAAGACACAACAAACCATCATAGTTTTTCCCTTGTAGATTTTTCACCAGTTCTTCATGGGGAATAGCTTCATCGGAATCCCAGATAGTCAGTTCGACCCCTTTCTCCTTAAATAAATCAATTCCAGTTTGAGGAATCTTTCGAGTCACATACACACGGTAGACAGTCATGTTGGTAGTTTCAGCAATGACAGGGGAAAGATATCTAGGCTGCTGTTGTTGTAGTCGGATGCTTAAAAAAACCCAAAACAATAGCAGTAACTTCAGGTTCACAATTATTTTTTTTCTTTTTCAAACGATTAGGATCTGCTGGTCAGTAGCACGCACCGGCTCTGGCTTTTATACTTGAATGTAAACTGTAAAAGCATGCTCCGCCTTTTTCTTGTCCCGAAACTCCACCTACAAGTGGATAGACCTTTTCCTCATGGAATATTGAATAAACTAAAAACATAAAAAATTCGCTCATCAAATTACCAGTTCTTTTCCTTAAAATTCTCCTGTCTCTCAATTTTCCCATCTCACCCATCAAAATATCAAGAATTCACTGTAAATTAAATAACATTCGTGTTGAATTTGTTTCAGTCGTCCATAATAATCCACGTCCCGAAGGAACACGACAGAGCGACAATAAAATAATATAAAATAAGGAATCTTTCTCAACATTTTTTTCTATGCATTTTATTTTAAATTAAATACTCTTAATAAAAACAATCAAACTTTCTTAAAATTAAAAATAATCGCGTTTTGAGTTTCTTAAATAAGGACAAACGGAAAATATGATCACACTTTCAAAAATTGTGGTTCCAAGACTCGAGTTTGGAGACATTTCACACAATTTCAAGAAAATAAGGAAGAAATTGTTGTTTAGAACATTTTGTGTTTAAGATTTTAAAAATTGGCAGAGAAAAATCAATATTTGCAGCAAGCACGATAGATACTTAAATAGATTTGTTTACTTATTTTTATCACAAGGATATAAATGTTGAGTGCCTATTAAGTTTTTAAATAAAAACATTTAGACAAGACAAATTCTCTAACCAGTGACCCATGGTAAAGACCCAAAGTATAATTGGGATGTATTAAATTCAGGGGTCCATCTATGTTCTCAGCCTGTTCATATCTATCTATCTATCTATCTATCTATCTATCTATCTATCTCAGTCTGTTCATATCTATCTATCTATCTATCTATCTATCTATCTATCTATCTATCTATCTATCTATCTATTTTCCTTTGTATATTAAACTTCAACCATTACAAGATTTGAAAGACACTTAAGGTAAAATGCTATTGTTACGATAGTTATAGTTAATGAATTTTGTGATATGAGTGTAAAAGGAGTTGGTTGGAAATGAAGATTATCAGGATAAGAATAGATAATAATTGAAAATATCTATCTATCTATCTATCTATCTATCTATCTATCTATCTATCTATCTATCTAATCATACTTATTATAAAACCCAGGTTGTGTGTGTGTGTGTGTGTGTGTGTGTGTGTTCGTTTATACATAGGATCGGATTTCCTACATGTTTCAACCGATTTCAACAAAACTTCACAGGACTACGTAAAATTACATTGCGGTGGTTCTGACAGTGCGAAAAATTGGAAAAACTATTGTTTTGCACGAAATCAATTTGAAAACACGATTAAGAGGCATTAATGAAAGGGGACAACTCATATCGAGTTATACTTATTATAAAACCCAAGTTGTGTGTGTGTGTGTGTTCGTTTATACATAGGATCGGATTTCCTACATTTTTCAACCGATTTCAACAAAACTTCACTTTTTTTTTTGGCAGGTAGTGTTTCTTATTGTCTTGCACACTTTTTTTTTTTCTTTTACATTCAGAATGCTTTAAAATTCCATTTACAAGACAATTGTTTATAATAAAATTCTATTCAGTCAGTAGACTCATAACGATTGAAAACAATGTTTTTGTTTGAGTTTGGGTTTGACCAATTCGTAAAAAAAAACAAAAAACAAAACAAAACAAGAAAAACAAAACAAAACAAAAACAGTAATTAAGACATGCGTGTCCGTCAACCTTAAACAATAATCGTTGTCAATTTTATTTTTCAGTCTTTATGATGGTCGATACTTGATCTATCGCTTACTGTTACATCCCTGGGCAACGTCGGGATCTACTGCTAGTATGTCATATGAATGTGAAAGGAGTTGGTTGGAAATGAAGATTATGAGGATAAGGAGGATAGATAATAACTGAAAATATGTATCTATCTATCTATCTATCTATCTATTTTCCTTTGTATATTAAACTTCAACCATTACAAGATTTGAAAGACACTTAAGGTAAAATGCTATTGTTACGATAGTTATAGTGAATGAATTGTGTGATATGAATGTAAAAGGAGTTGGTTGGAAATGAAGATTATCAGGATAAGAAGGATAGATAATGACTGAAAATATCTATCTATCTATCAATCTATCTATGTTAGTCTTTCATCGCTATATATCTATCTCAGTCTTTCCTTGTTATCTATTGAGCTATTTAATATGTGACATGAATGTGAAAGCAGTTTGTTAGAACAGAAGGTTATCAGGATAAGGAGGATAGATAATGATTGAAAATTATCTATCTACCTAACTATGTCAGACTTTCTTTGCTATCTATCTATCTAAATTGTTTTTTGATATCTATCTATCTATATCTACTTACTTTTTTAAGTAAACTTCAACAAATACAAGATTTGAAAGTCACTCAATGTAAAATGATATTGTTGCGATAGTTATAGTGAATGAATTGTGTGATATGAATGTAAAAGGAGTTGGTTGGAAATGAAGATTATAAAGATAAGAAGGATAGATAATGACTGAAAATATCTATCTATCTATCTATCTATCTATCTATCTATCTATCTATCTATCTATCTATCTCAGTCTTTCTTTGTTATCTATCTATCTATCTATTTTCCTTTGTATATTAAACTTCAACCATTACAAGATTTGAAGGACACTTAAGGCAAAATGCTATTGTTACGATAGTTATAGTTAATGTATTTTGTGATATGAGTGCAAAAGCAGTTGGTTGGAAATGAAGATTATCAGGATAAGAAGGATAGATAATAATTGAAAATATCTATCTATCTATCTATCTATCTATCTATCTATCTATCTATCTATCTAATCATACTTATTATAAAACCCAGGTTGTGTGTGTGTGTGTGTGTGTGTGTGTGTGTGTCCGTTTATATATTGGATCGGATTTCCTACATGTTTCAACCGATTTCAACAAAACTTCACAGGACTACGTAAAAATTACCTTGCGGTGGTTCTGACAGTGCGAAAAATTGGAAAACTATTGTTTTTGCACGAAATCAATTTGAAAACACGATTAAGAGGCATTAATGAAAGGGGGACAACTCATATCGAGTTATACTTATTATAAAACCCAAGTTGTGTGTGTGTGTGTGTTCGTTTATACATAGGATCGGATTTCCTACATTTTTCAACCGATTTCAACAAAACTTCACTTTTTTTTGGCAGGTAGTGTTTCTTATTGTCTTGCATACTTTTTTCTTTCTTTTTACATTCAGAATGCTTTAAAAATTCCATTTACAAGACAATTGTTTATAATAAAATTCTATTCAGTCAGTAGACTCATAACGATTGAAAACAATGTTTTTGGTTGAGTTTGGGTTTGACCAATTCGTAAAAAAACAAAAAACAAAACAAAACAAGAAAAACAAAACAAAACAAAGAAACTAATTAAGACATGCGTGTCCGTCAACCTTAAACAATAATCGTTGTCAATTTTATTTTTCAGTCTTTATGATGGTCGATACTTGATCTATCTCTTACTGTTACATCCCTGGGCAACGCCGGGATCTACTGCTAGTATGTCATATGAATGTGAAAGGAGTTGGTTGGAAATGAAGATTATGAGGATAAGGAGGATAGATAATGACTGAAAATATGTATCTATCTATCTATCTATCTATTTTCCTTTGTATATTAAACTTCAACCATTACAAGATTTGAAAGACACTTAAGGTAAAATGCTATTGTTACGATAGTTATAGTGAATGAATTGTGTGATATGAATGTAAAAGGAGTTGGTTGAAATGAAGATTATCAGGATAAGAAGGATAGATAATGACTGAAAATATCTATCTATCTATCTATCTATCTATCTATGTTAGTCTTTCATCGCTATATATCTATCTCAGTCTTTCCTTGTTATCTATCGAGCTATTTAATATGTGACATGAATGTGAAAGCAGTTTGTTAGAACAGAAGGTTATCAGGATAAGGAGGATAGATAATGATTGAAAATTATCTATCTACCTAACTATGTCAGACTTTCTTTGCTATCTATCTATCTAAATTGTTTTTTGATATCTATCTATCTATATCTACTTACTTTTTTAATTAAACTTCAACAAATACAAGATTTGAAAGTCACTCAATGTAAAATGATATTGTTGCGATAGTTATAGTGAATGAATTGTGTGATATGAATGTAAAAGGAGTTGGTTGGAAATGAAGATTATAAAGATAAGAAGGATAGATAATAACTGAAAATATCTATCTATCTATCTATCTATCTATCTATCTATCTATCTATCTATCTATCTAAGTCTTTATTTGTTATCTATCTATCTATCTACCTATTTATCTATTTTCCTTTGTATATTAAACTTCAACCATTACAAGATTTGAAAGACACTTATGGTAAAATGCTATTGTTACGATAGATATAGTGAATGAATTGTGTGATATGAATGTAAAAGAAGTTGCTTGGAAATGAAGATTATCAGGATAAGAAGGATAGATAATGACTGAAAATATCTATCTATCTATCTATCTATCTATCTATGTTAGTCTTTCATCGCTATATATCTATCTCAGTCTTTCCTTGTTATCTATTGAGCTATTTAATATGTGACATGAATGTGAAAGCATTTGGTTAAAACAGAAGGTTATCAGGATAAGGAGGATAGATAATGATTGAAAATTATCTATCTACCTATCTATGTCAGACTTTCTTTGCTATCTATCTATCTATATATCTCAATTGTTTTTTGGTATCTATCTATCTATCTATCTATATCTACTTACTTTTTATATTAAACTTCAACAAATACAAGATTTGAAAGACACTCAAGGTAAAATGATATTGTTGCGATAGTTATAGTGAATGAATTGTGTGATATAAATGTGAAAGGAGTTGGTTGTAAATGAAGATTATCAGGATAAGAAGGATAGATAATAACTGAAAATATCTATCTATCTATCTATCTATCTATCTATCTATCTATCTATCTATCTATTTTTCCTTTGTATATTAATCTTCAACCATTACAAGATTTCTTTGTCTTTCTTTGTTATCTATCTATCTCTCTAATTTTGTCTATCTATCTATCTTTCTTAGTTATTCTTTGTTATCTATCTATCTATCTAATTCTGTCTGTCTATCTATCTATCTATCTATCTATCTATCTATCTATCTATCTCAGTTTGTTCATATCTATCTATCTATCTATCTATCTATCTATCTATCTATCTATCTATCTATCTATCTTATACATTAATTATTTATATCATTTGATTGCAAATAGCATATATATATATATATATATATATATATATATATATATACACCTGAATTGGATATACAAATATATCTACCAAGGAATTTATACATATAATTACATTGTGGGTAACAACAAAACCTTACCTTATTGGTGGAAATACATCTATGATTATTATTTAATCCCGCCCCCACTATGCAAAAAAACTCAGCCACATTTACTTCTGGGTTTCTTTTCAAGCAAGATGTTATCATTCTTCAACATTTAAATGAGTTTTAAGCATTACAGTCAGGTACCGCTTCAAGTTTTTGCATTTCTAAAATTCAAGCAGCTTCAGTTAAATTTGAAATTAGTCATTGAAATAATACATCTCTCTTCCAGTCTGGACCATTCCTACCCTAGGATCCGCTAAAATCATAAATTTGGAGACAAGACAAAATAAATACCTGTTAATTAAAAAACTCTAAAAAATCAGATAATTATAAGATTTTGCTGAACTCTTCAGGAATTATTTAGCAATAAACAGAATTATATTTTTATGTTTTTATAATCCCATGAGTTGATCCTGGTCAACATTAATCAATAATGTAGCCCACACTCCTGCATTTGTCTTCAAGTTCCTTCAGACTACCATGGTTACCATCTAGCTGATTCCTCACTTGTTAATACGTCGCTTGTTTGTTGCTGGTATCATGACGTTGGGTACGGTTTCACTCAACTTAGCTGGTGCTTGTTCATGGCCATTTACTTTTCTGCCATGTTGTGATTTTTGATCTCAGAGAATGAGAAGATCACTGATGATGCAAACTGAAGTGAAGCTGGGAAATACACAAAAAAGAATCTTTTGGATTAAAGAATTAACTTGGGTTAAAAATGTAACAACAATTTGGTTTATATACAATTTGTTGTATGCAGCAGTTTTAACCCTTCCCACTTGTTCTAATCAAATTACACTGGGATTCCCTTTGGAGTCTGCAGCTTGTGTTAATAGTAACTTACATTTCTAAGTCATTCTCTTCAAGTCGGGCACAAGGTCTTGGTCAGTAGGTCTTGACAAAAGATGTGGATTCCAGTAGCAGTAATGGGGGGACTCTTCTAGTTGTCCAAACCAGCACCTTAAATGGAGACCTGTGTCTGACAGGAGTGGGGTCGACCTGGGTTCTGCGTTCGGTTGTCTTCCACCCTTAGCATCAAATGTTTTCTAAAATTCCTTATTCTCAAAACATGTTTACTTGAGTGGTTTTCAAACTTGGGGTTGTCCAGCTGCCTTTTGAGGGTGGTCAGATTAATCAAGCCATCCCTTAACACCAACTTCCTTCACATTTCATCTCGCATTATCGCTCCATATAGGCAGTACTAATCTCACTTTTCATTCTCTCACTTTCTCAGGATTCAACCTCAGCCCACCACAAGGGCTGGTACACTGTCTTTGTGATGAATCCAAACTTTCAGATGGTGTAGGCGAAAAAAGGATTTCAATATTTCTTTATCAGCTTGTATCATCCTGTGATTTCTTGATTGACCAGACTCCTCAATAATCGTCATAGGTGAGAAAGAAAAGGAAATAAAATTATTCTCAATCTCTTTAGTGATAAGAACAAAAGTTTATGTTACCTCTGTTTATGCATTTTTATGATCAGCAAGACAACACAGGCTATCTATATACAGTCACTTCAAAATAATAATTAATTTTTCTTTATCACTTCTATTCAAAGTAATCTGAATTATTGCTGGATATAAAATTTATCTTGATGAATATCACAGAAATTATAACATACAAGCCTGTCAAACTCATTGTAGGGACACTTTTATTCTGGGTGGCTGATTCAAACCAGGTTTTTTTTCCTGGCTCTTTCTCCAGAGGAATCATAAAAAAATTGTAGAGATATATGGTAGTAACAGACATTGTTTTAAGATCAGCATCTCATCCATAACTCTTAACCTTCTTTATAGTAATATCAATAATAATACGTATATGGAGTCATAGATAGTCTTTATGTGTACAAATAAACAATATCATACTTTTGTGATGATATATCATAATATATATATGATATATCATAATATATGATATATCATAATATATGATCATAATCATAATTGGAACTATTGGTAGTTTTTAGCTGATTTAGAGTAAAGTTTTGTAAAAGATGAAAACACATTTGATGCGTCCCGTTTTTTAATCATTTCAACCCAAGTAAGGCAACAAAACTATTAAGACATAAAGGGTTACTGAGTTTTAGATGTGACACGTAGGGTCAGTCGTAGTCTACAGCAACCAATTATGACCCTTTTCGCTTGTCGATTATGGATCAATTCTTATGCTGGTCAATATTACCGATCAATTCTTATGCTGGTCAATAGTTCTGCCCCTCGTTGTGTCGTTTGATGACGGATTCGGCAAAGACCAAGTTGTTGTCAACAATTGTAGCACTGGTTCGATCATGACGAAGCTATGTCCCAAAGGAAAAAAAAATGTTCTTTGCAGAAGAAATAAAGAAAAGACAAAAAATTCTTCAGGGTTTATTTTTTATGTGGTTTATATCTTTCTTTGTATAGCAATATTAACCCTTCTTACTTTGAATTCTATCGTGACACTTTGTTCAATTTAGCTAAGTTTGGAACAAGGCTTAAGTCGGTAGTTCTCTTTAGCAGTAAGTCACGTGGGACTCGGCAGCTGCTCCTTCTGTCTGATCTCGTCTGCGTCTCTGGTTAGTGACTCTGGAACTGGATTTTGGTCACTTCAGTGTTCTGCTTATATTGACTATTATCCAGGACTGGGGATCAACATGGTTAGGGGACCCGATGTTTTCTCTATCTTCCACCAAAAATTCTTTGTTGTCTGGCTTTGAAGAATTAATTATCTCCCCAAATTTGGGAGATCCCTTTTTACTATGGGCAGTGGTCGCAGGTATTGGCGTAATGGGCGTAGGCAATTCGTCTGTCCTTCTTGGTATCTCACCTACGCCTGTCACCTCGGTTCTCATTTTGACAAATCTGCTTTTCAAACGGCGTCGCATGTCTTAACTTCTGGTCATTAATTAGAATAATCATTTTAATTTCTTGTCAGCATTTTTTTCCCAGCCTGCTGTTGTTCATAGAATCAGAAATTTACTGTTTCCTCCGGTCAGCTATCTCCATATGTTGTTAGGGTTATCGCAGTTTAAGAACCCTGGGCTGGGTGTTTACATAAAGAAATTCTACTTCTCCATTTGTTTACAAATTCCACTTTTTGATAGGTGGAATAAATCTTTTTTTCTTTAATTCTGCCTTTAAAAATTACCAGATATAATCTTTTCAGTCGACTTTCTTTCCGTTTGGTCCCTAGGAGATGTTTTCGTAACTTCCACTTTAAGGCAGAGCCAGCAATTAATTGTCAACCCAGCTTGACCAGATGGCCTTTGTGGTAACAACTTTTCTCCAAAACAGCAAAGTCACTTTCTTCAAGCCGCCTCTGCTTAAAAAATAGACTTTCAAAATCAAAAGCAATTTCAGTTCATTCTTTAACCCTTTTCGTCTTGTTCCAAGTTATATTTTAATTTTAACCCTTTCTTTCCGTTTGCCAGTGTCACATAGTGTCACATATAAGAAAAATATACTATTAAGGAGAGAAGACACTGAATGAACAACAATTAAGATGACAGATAACAATTGCATTTAAAACGTTGCATTTAAATCTTTGAAGATCAAGGTTGACTGAGAAGCAAGAAGCCGGAAGAGAGTTCCACAAGCGAGAAGTGTGAGAGAAGAAACTCTTAGAACAGAACTTACGGTTGCATCTAGCTGTCATTTCAACTGTAAACTGATGAGACCTTGCCATCAATGTTGTACTGCACTTAAATTCATAAAGTCTAGGTATATTCGAATGAATTTCATCAGAACAAGTACCATGAAATTATTTATAGAACAGGCAGAGGGAAACAACGGCGAGGAGGGGACTGAGGCCGAGTTGCCAAGTCACACTTAATACGTTTTGGTTTATTTAACAAAGATGGAAAAACTCCTACATCATTGTGAAAAATGATATTTCTACTTAGAAATTACCCAGTGGTTATGTCGATAAGGTTAGCTGTAGATTAATTACACGTGTACATGTTTCGTTGCTGTTAGTTTTTAGGGAGTGTGTATGCAGAAGAAATCAAATAAAATCCTTGTATAGTCTGAATCAGGCCACTTTTTGAGCGATAAAAAACTGAACGAGGTCTGATAAGAAGATATGAGCAATTCAAATATCATTCTCTTCTTTCATTTGCATGCAAATTAATTTTGCAGTACGATAATGTGAAATTCACTTGATTTGTAAAAATTTGACAATTTCCTGTTTTAAGCGTGTAATTGATAACAGTTACAATTACAATTCCGTATCCGCGTGATCTTTCGAGAAATTTCTGGAGAAGTCGAGAGATTTTGAGAAAACTCAGTAGATTGTGCATATGCGCGTGTGTATTGATTATTCTTCCATATGTCTGTAGCTTAAGTAAATCCGGTATGAATATCGCTAATTTTGGAAAGATTTAAACTCGTTAAAGTTGCTAAAGATTTTTGTTGGAATGTCGATTTTAACATGGAAAGAAGAATAAAAGCCCACAAACATCTGCAAAAAAAAAAAAAAAAAAAAAAAAAAAAGAAACAGTAAGTTCGTTATTGTCAGGATATCGCATGAGAAAAAAAAATGGACAAATATTTTTTTTATAAAAAATAAATCTGTAATAATTGTTTTTATTTTAATAATCTTAACACTTTTTTTTTACAATAATGTTCACCCTGTACAAGGCCCAAGGACCACTTGGGGTAGAGTGCTACAATGCAAACGAGACAGTTTATGAGAATATATGGAGAAGATAACTGTTAATTTTAGACTTGAACAGATTAAGATAGTAGTTAGCGGTTCCTGAGAAGAAACTGCCCCAATGGAGAACGAAAGGAATGACGGTGGTTCCCTACAATGGGCGTGGCAGGGTGTGTCTTAGCCGTGGTGGTTAGAACTGGTGAAACTCAGGAATGTAGTTCGTCTGAACACTTTCCATGGAAATATCGATAGAGCAGCGTGAGGCTTGCGACGTTTCGTCTCTGAAGAAAATAGAAAATACGTCATCACCCACAAGGACGCGGAGACGCTTTCGCTCTTTATCAAGACTGAAAAGAGAGTACTGGTCAGCTCTTGACCATATATAGAACAGAGGAAAGAGGGTTTGGAGAATCTGACATCCACAGGACATATCAAAAGGAAGTGAGGAAAGAGGTCTTGGAGAATTTGACATCTACAGGACACATCAAAGGTAAACTGGACGGGGTAGTCAGTGGGCCATCTACCTGATAAGTTTATGTAAATGGTTGGTGAAACGGAGAGTGGCGGAGGAGCAAACGCTGTTGAGGGCCACAAATAATGGGAGGTTGTCGAGAGTCATAATCGCCCACGTCCTGAGGGGACACGCCAGAAGAAGACCAAATGATAAATTTGGATTCTTCAATTGAAATATTTCACAATTGAAAAGTACAGGCGATTAAAAGACTTAAACGGAGCGGGGTAGTCTGAACCGAGTAGTATTTTTTGTCAGTGTAGCATTTAGCATCTCGATAAAATAGTATACTGTTGCAATGAACAAAATGTCCAGTTTTGGAATGTTGTTTAGATGGGCGGCAAATTCTACGACCGCTCCGGGCAGCACAAACGCTAGAGACGTTACTGAATATAGATATATTTTTTAAGTTGCAAATTTCGTCAAATATCTCTATATATGCAAATAAATGTTTGGAAAGAATCGCAAATATCCTGAGTAATGAACATATTTGTCCAAGTATCTGTGTAGATAAATTTTAAAAGATACACTTGATTAAATGGAATAATATGAAAAGTGGTAATATGTTTTTAAAAATTTACTTCAGCATCTGCTACGTTAGGAAAACTTTATTTCCTTACCCTAGTCAGTATGCACCACAATCGACATAATTAACCATTCAGTAGAGTTCTGTTTTTACTGGAAGCCAGAGATTTCATGGACGCCAGAGAGGAAAGATGTATCCTTGGTTTATGAGGAAAGACATCTCTTTACAGCATATTCTACTTTTCTTTCCATGATCGGAGAGAAAAAAAGCATCTAATATATTTATATGCTTAGTTGACATATTTTAATTTTTTAGAAATTAAAACTTACTGTTATGGGACCTTACCTATAATAACATAATGGACTATTCCATACGTAATAAATACTGCGCCTCAAGAGGAAGCAGAGGCACTTTTCTTCCTCTCTGTATATATTCCTGTTTGTAATATATCTGTGTTATTCCATATCCGCCTTCGAGTTCTTCTTTAATGGTTTTACCTTGGACTATCACCGTGATACAAGGAACCGGGCCATAACACTTACTTTTTGCAACTTCTCTCTAGATATCTTCATTATAATTGATTGCGTAAGTATCTGCTTCAGCGTCTAGTTATCGGCAAGCCCACTCAACATTTATTTGGTGACCCAACAATTACATAATTAATGTCTGTGAACAGGGCCGGTGCGCACTCGATCGCGTGTGGGCCAAGCCTGATTGGCGGTTTCTGGACAGAGCTTTGTGACGCTCACTATCTTATCAACATTTGCTATTTTTCTACCTACATTTATATAAGTTACAAATTAAAACTAAACACAACTGATTAATAAAGGACGAAACGTTTTCGCCCATTTTGACGTCATTCTGATATTTTTGTTTTTCGTTCAAATCCGTGAATTGGTTTTGTTTATGCAAAGTCTCGAAAAAACACTGAATAAAATTTACTATTTTTTATCCATAATGTTGAATGTGTTAAAATTCTTCAAATTTTTAGCAAAAAAATATCAAGATGTTAATTAATTGCCCACAAGATATTGATTTATTTAGGATAGAATAATCTATTATATGCCTAATATGTATTTAGATACATTGTATCTTGTAGTAAACAAAACAAGATCTAGATTTAAAATTCAAATGCTAAGCACTGACTCAGTGATTTTGTTAGAAATTAAAAAAGACTCGAATTTACAAACTTTGCTTAACATACACGGAAAAGCGAATCCAAAATAAAACTCGTGAAATTTCAAACCTTGATGCGAAATGTTTTTCGGCCAATAGAAAACTAGGAAACATTTAAAAACAAAATTCAAATAATCTTCAATTCTCAGAAACAAATTCTTTTACGGACCTTTTCGCGAGCCGACGCGAAGTTTGTTCGTCGTCCAATGAAAAGGCCCGAATCATATCCGGGAGTGAATTCCAAAATCACCATTTCAAGCCCCACAAACAAAATAAAAGACGGGAAATTTCGCCTGTCACCAGAGAAGGAGACGAGCGTATTAACACGTCCCTTGACATACGTCAAGAAATCGTTATTATTATCTCTGCCTTTCTCCCTCACCTCTTTTATACTTGATAAACGAACGGAACATTTTAAGACTGAGCGATTACTTCAAAGACATTCCTACCTACGATAACGCTAATACATACATACATACATCCACACATACGTTCCTGCCTACCTAGACATAAACTCATTCTTGCAAGGACTACTATGAACATTTTGACGACCTTGTATCAACCAAAATACATTAATTTTATTTGTAGAGACCTTAATTGATTTATATGTATATAAATTTGTTGTTTCACTTTACAATTTGATTTTCTTGTTTTATACCCCTCTTATGGTGGGCTATCTAACTAACAAGGCCAAATCAAACTAATCTGTTTCAGCACTCATACACTTCACTATAACTGATAACTCACTATAATCTAAATACAAATTATGTCATCTGCATTTTAGTAAGATCCCAGTGAATATCAAATATTTTGGTATATGTTGGATCGAATGGTGATGGGTGAGTTCGTGTGGTGATAGAGTAAATTGTAATGAATGAATTGGTCGCGAACCAGATTAGCTAGGTTTAGGTTGAGTAATGGATAGCGGTTCGGATTGAGGAATCGGAGAGCCGAGTTCGAATTCCAGTCGAATCTATTACATTCACTTACGTGCTAATACCTTTGGGAAATGTATGAATCCTCTTCTTCTCCATTCCCAGCTATGGATAACTAGCAGGATAGACCGGGTTCTATAACTTTGGATGGCAACTGGTCTACCGCAGAAAGAAATGACAACCCACTGAGCGAAAAAATCTGCCTTGTCAGTCATGTATTGAAAGATATATGATCGCCTAAGCGTGTATCACGCATGGCACATAACTGACTAAGTGTTGACCAGCCTCACCCCACTTCCCTTCGTCCTTGTGCCAAAATTGCAGTTATATAACAATAAATAATCCTTGTATTTATTTTCACTTGTTCTAGTTGAATTGTTCACCTATATTGCTTATGATCCATTATTGTACATAATTAGGTTACAATATAATTTCTATTTTATATAAATATTACCATATGAAAATTGAGATGTAGAATGGTTGGTCCGGTGGTGGAGCCACACGACCCTTGCACCAGTTCTGTCTGACTCTGCATGTAATAATTTTCACATCTTGCAAGTGCTTCATAAATAATGTAATGTCATATTAGTAATGTTTGTGAAGAATACGAGACTAATTTTTTATACATAAAATAATTCTTTATTCACTTCTGGACCCAGTCCAATTAACGTTGACCAATGAAATGGTATGTGGTTTCGTGTCTTTCTTCGAACGTTCGATCTTCTTGCGCTGGTGCGACAGATTCTGGTGTCTACCTCGTATATTGGGTGTTTATATAACTTTCTGTCATTCGATTTCTTTGCGTGTGTATACGAGGGTCGGCTGAAAAGTTGATAGGCTGACCAAGATACTCTCATGGAATGTGAGGTTTATATTTCAATATAGTCCTCCTTGCGGTCCATACATTTTTTTTATTGGTGTTGCAGTGATTGGATCCAATTGATGAAGAAGCTTTCATCCTATTGGTAAAAAAAAAAGTCTTAATAATATTTCAAGATAATTCTAAGTAACGAAATTCTTTTTTCTTTCACCTTTCAATAGATTCATAAAAAATCAATCGATATTTTATAATTTGCAAAAATGAGCCTAGCATCAACAACTTGTTCATTGATACTTTAAACTTAATTTACAAAATAGTTTTCGCCGTTTTGTGACCAGGAAGTTGTTATTCATTATTTGAAGAAATTAATGTGTAGATATTTGATCTTTTTTCCATCTACTTTGTTGAAAGTTTTTCTGTTAATGCTCATTAAATGGGAACGCCGACAATAAATTGAAAAAGAGAACAAATGCAACATGCGGTGTACCAAATATGAATGACATTGTCAACAGAGTATAAGCAGCCAACCATATAGGGTCGAGAGAGAGAGAGAGAGAGAGAGAGAGAGAGAGAGAGAGAGAGAGACAGACAGACAGAGAGACAGACAGAGACAGAGAGTTTGAAGAGTTAATACCTGTTCACATTTATGTAGATCAGGGGTGGGCAAACTATTCAGTGTAAGGGCCACATTCAAAAACTCACAATTTTATTGGGCCGCATAGTATTAACTCAAAATAATTAACATTTAAAATGGGGAAAAAAGGTTTTTAAAGAAAAAATACAATTAATTTTTTATTAATTAATATTTTAAAGTACTGTAGAAGATTCACATGAAACGCATTTATTTGAAAGACAAACTCAGTTTAAAGTATTTTAAAGAAAAATATTAATAAGTATTTTTAAGTATTTTTAAATATTAATAATATTAATAAGTATTAAAAATATTAATAAGTATTTTTAAGTATTTTTAAATATTAATAAGTATTTTTTATTTTTAAGCTTTACATGAAACACATTTGAAAGACAAAATAGTTTTAAAAAAAAAAATTAATAAATATGATAAACTAGAAAACATACTTATTTGAAAAACAAATTAACTCTGCGTAAAGAAATAAAAAACAATTTTTGCTAATATTTTAAAGTAGAAACTTCAAATAAAACACATGTAAAATAACTAAATTTAAACAAAAATTAATTTAGATTTTAAAGTAGTAATTTCACATGAAAGAGATTTATTTGCAAAACAAAATAACTAAGCAACAGAAGCATCTCAATGACTCAATAAGAATAATGTATCTGACTGCAGTCATTTATCAGTTTGTTAAAATTAGGCGTCAAGTTGCTTGTCATAATTATTTGGCGTTGCTTGGTAACTTTCTCTTTCAAATTTACTAACATGGCGGGCTGCATGAATTCTGCATGTGGCTCGCAGTCTATAGTTTGCCTAACCCTAATGTATATAGATGCACGACTCTTATATGAAAATTGGATACTGCCTGACTAATGATTATAATGGGAAAGAAGCAGGAAAAATGGTCGATTCTCTGTACCGCTTCAGAAAGTACCTGACTCCTCCCTGTCTTTACAAGAACCAGATCAGGCAAGAAATGAAGTTCTACTGTCATATATGAGTAGGAGCTATCAAGTCTCGACAGAGTTCAAAAGCGTCTCTGAGTTCGTGTGGTGACGAGATATTTTCCAACCTACAACCGCTTTCTCACAGACGAAACATCACAAGCCTGTCGCTGCCCTGTTGCTATTTCGAAGGAAAGTGCTCAGACGAGCTACATTCCTTTGTTTCACCAGTTCTAACCTTCACGGCTAAAACCTGCCACATTGTAATGAACCACCCTCATTCCTTTCGTATTCCATTCGTCAGGTGTAAGTTCTATTCGAGCAGTTTCTTCCCACGAACCTTGCGTTGTGGAACCGACTCCGAAGAGGAAGCTTCCCCGATCGTTCCAATTTTAATCAGTTCAAATCTAGAGTCAACTGTTATCTTTCTTACATATCCACAAATTGTACCTATTACTTTGTAACCATTTCGAGTGGCTCTTGGGCATTGTACACGGTGAACATCATTAATAAAACCCAACACAAACCTATGTCTTAAACAGAAATGTAAACCGGGCTCTTTAGCTTTTTTAGAGCAAACCAGATTAAAATAATTCAAAACCATTCTTGTTCTACATACCGAGTACGCATGCGTATCTCAAGACAGCCAGATAAACGCTTTACGGCAGTTAAGACTCTGAAGAAATAAATGAGCAAAAATAATACATGACAAAAGTAGTCAGAGTCTTGAACATAGAATCAAGAGCATCTATCTAAATGGGTAAAGTAAGGTAGCGAATACACTGATTACATGAATATGCATAAAGTTGCTTTGATAAACTTTCTCAAAAGGAAGAAAGCTATATGAAAGTTACATTTGGGAACAGTGTGTAAACAGTGAACACGTGGTGAAAAAATTCTACATAGATACAAACATAAAATAAATGTATAAAAGATGGCTACCTTGAAAAATGATAAAATAATGACATTAAAGGAGATCAATGCAAAGAGAGAAGATTATAAATGTTACATGTCGGCGATGCTATTGTTGGGTGTATAATTTAGGAGGATAAGAAAAATATGGACTACGTGTTTGGGCCCATGCATTTATTATGCCCATTTTAGTGATAAGGAATAACACCAAGTGTCCTAAAACTTTGACTAACTTTAAAAGTACTTAAACTGAAAAGAGGAACAAAGGGTCAGTAAAACAATACAGATTTGTACTGTGCTAACAGAACAACCCTGAAGATGGCTGGGTTTGCTCTAGTCTCATCGGCTGTTGTTACGGCTCCGTTACATATGGTGTCATTACGATCCTAATGAGTTAAGGAGCTTGTGATTGGAAATAAGGATATAAATAGCAAGTGTCTTGATATCGAACTTAATGTCTGCCTTTGGAAGCATTTAAGCGAGTAAATGCAACGTTTTTTGTTGATTCTTGTATTGTACACATCTAGATTACCACTCTGATTTTGTGGATATTAAGTGTCACACGCAGTTAGTGGAGCAGAAAAAGGACATCATTTTTATAAAAACAACTTGCTTTCTATTTATAACAACATTATCATGATAGCCTGCCACTTGTCATGACAATATATATGATGGCAGGCACGTCTCCATCCATGTAAATGTTCAAAGAGAGTTGCAAAAGAGGATGTGACTACTTTTCTTTTTGTGTTCTGGGCAAGCAAGTTAATCTAGTCAGATTAAGCCATTGATTTCTTTTTAAGAAAAAAAAAAAGATTATTTTTAGATGAAGGACATTCAAAAAGTAATCTCTGTTCTTTAATTAATTAAAACAGAATATAATATTAAAAGCAAAAAAAAAAAAAAAAAAAACATACTAAAAGGAAAAATAAAACCTAAGATTCCAAATAACATTATAATTCCCCTTTGAATGAGGAGATGTATATTCGCCTTTATAGTTTACCAGATGGAAGAAACGGTTAGCATAGAACTTACTGTTACATTTAGCCATTTATGCTGTAAAAAGATGAGATCTTGTCACTAATTTAGAATTACGTTTAAATTCAAAGAACATCCTAAACGAAATGTGCAGAAATTATTCCTGAATTTTTCAGTCACATCTGTCATCACCAGTTTTCAACGGTTATCTCAAGTCTTTTTGAATTTACCACTTTTTTACTGGATATCCTGTAGTTCAGACAGACTGCAAAATGACAGAGGCAATATTAAAACAACAACAACAACTTAATTTTGTCCTTCACTGATTGTAAAGTATGCTGCTCCAGTTAAGTATCTACCAAACACTTGCCAAGAAATTTCCAAAGGCACTGGCACCACGGAATTCAACCGAACATAAATCCCCACCATTAAAAAAAAAGGAGATAACATCCGATTCCTGTGAAAACCCGGCCGTATTCTAAATTGGACGATAACTCTTTTACAATTCTGTCCCAAGATTGTGGTACTGGGGCCGTGCGTATTACCCCGGACCCTCAAACGGTTGGGGTGGGGTGGGGTCATAAGACCCTTGCATCGGTCCTGGATGGTACCTTTAAACGGAATAGACATCATCTTATGAGGGCCAGAGAAAAACTTGAATCAGAAACGTCTAAGGAGGAAAATGACCACCCACACTAGATACACAGGTTCCCTCAACCACTGACACGCTTACATTGGAGTTATGGTAGACCCTCCCAGCATGTCACTACACTTGACTCAACTCTATACGTCACCCGAAGTGAGTGAATATTCAAATCTAAACAAATCTTCGACATTTACCAACACTAAATAGAATGAAATGGTAAAAACATTAAATCCATAAAGTATTTTTTCATTCATTTCATCCCAAGCAAGGCAATAAAGCCATCGAGACGCAAGAGAGAAGAAACTATTAATTAAGCCCTTACGGTTCAATTTAGCAATTTCAACAGGGAAATTATAGAACTTAGCTGTCAATCTAAGACTGTGTTTAAATTTGTGAAGTCGAAGTACCAAACAGGAAAACAATGTTTATTTTTAGTAATACAAAAATGTGGCACAAGGCCAAAAGGTGGGAGAGAGAGAAGGCTGCTCTTCAATTTGTCTTATAGTGCAGATGATTTCGAGAGTGCTATCCGGGATATCAGACTCACCCTTGAGGGTATAAAAATAACATCTAAGGAGGAATTACACATTCTTGGTTCTCCGGTCTATCCAATGGCCATTCGAGAGTGTTTGGATACTAAGCTTGTCATTCTAACAAGAATGACTGAGAAATTGCAATTAATTGATGCACATCCACCCCTCTTCCTCTTGAAGAACAGTTTTTCGCTACCGAGTTTCCTCTATACTCTCCGAAGTGCCCCTTGCTACCGCGAACAGGATTTCTTAAATGAGATAGATATCACAGTTACGAGATGCGCGGAGCTAATTTGAAACGTCAATTTCGACGTGACAGGCTGGAGGCAGTCAAATCTACCTTTGAGTTTCGGAGGACTGGGCCTTCGATCAGCGGTAGATTTGGCCCTTCCAGCATATCTTTCTTCACTTTCGTCCAGTCGCGAATTAACTGATGAGATACTCTGTGGATCGTCTCAGTGTTTCTCGAGTAGTTCTTTCGAACAAGCTTGCAGCGTCTAGGCCCAAGAATTACTTTCTATCCCACTAGACACATCAAAACAAAAAAGCTGGGATAAAATAAAATGCGAGGCCAATTTTACTAATTTGAGGCTCTCTCTGGATCATCATCGCCTGGTTGTCTACTATCTGCTTCACAACCGAGTAGTGGCGCCTGGCTCAACGCAGTGCCCTCTTCATCTACCGGTACCCTTCATGATGAGTGCACTCGAGTCGGAGTCGGGATCCATCTTGGACTCAAATTATGCGAGCGTCACAGATGCAAATGTGGAGCTTCCATCGATGAGCTTGGTTTGCATCCTCTCTCCTGTCGTCATAGTGCCGGCCGCTTTCCACGGCATGCAGGAATAAACGACATCATCAGAAGAGGTTTGGATGCAGCTAGGTTCCCTTCCCAAATCGAACCCGTAGGCCGCGACCGTAGTGATGGAAAGCGGCCAGATGGCATTACCATTTACCCTATTAAAATGGGGAAGTTGATGATTTGGGAGGCGACCTGTGCAGATACATTTTCGGCCAGTAATTTGATCAGGTCCGCGGTTGAGCCGGGGTCCGTCGTCCGGGACGCAGAGATTAAAAAAATAGTTAAATATTCTTATCTTGCTGATAAATTTTTTTTTACTCCTGTGGCAGTGGAGACTTCTGGGGTTATTGGCCCTTGTTCGATGGCGTTCCTTCGGAGGATTGGCACGATTGCGTCTCAATTAAGAGACGAGCCTCGTGAAACGGAGTGGCTCTTGCAGCGTGTCTGACTGGCGATGATTCGAGGTAATGTTTTCTCCATTATTGCGGCTGGCAGAGGATAGCAAAAAAACATTGTTTATAGTTTCTGGAATTGTCATCACTGGTCAACTGAACTAAATTTTTCTTATAATTAAACTTAGCCAACCACAATTACTGACCCAAACATACCACAGAATTCCTTACACCAAGACAACAAATTTCTCTGTGGGGAGGGGGTTGTTGTTATTATTATTATTATTATTAAAAAAGAAATCCCAATGAAGGTTTGCGATGATTACTAAGGAGGAAAGCGATATTTATTCTTCTATGTGCAGAAATGTGGCACAAGGCGAAAATAGGGAATGGAGAAAAGGAAGGTCTTCTTCGATCTTAAATTTAAACGTAGCTAGCCACAAACACTGACCCAATTATACAACAATATTCCTTATACGAAATAATGCATTCTTACTTACCTTATAAGGGGGAAAGCACATCAGAACAATTAATGTAAAAATATTTATGGAAAATATAATTAGGCTGTATCATCTGTCTAAAATCTTTACGGCTATTAGATTTCAAAATAAATCGGTAAATTTGCTTTTTAACGCTCGCGCTAAATATTTCTTAAAATTCTCCCAAATCGTCATAATTCCGTATAAATCTACATGCTGAACTAGAAATAACAATTAAATTATGAAAAAACCTACCGTATTGGAGAAATCGACAAGAAAAACTCGGACTTCTTGTTGGTCATTCGTCCACCATTACTGTCATACTGTTTAGTAATTTACTGTGAAATATTACCATTACTTCTTCTAGGTACCTCTAACGATTCACCAGAAAAATACATTAAATTTAATAAGAATAGTTTTATAGTCAAAATTATTAAGTTATTATTAAGAGGTAAGACCAAAGGATTTTTTTTAATTATAAAATAATAAATTTTTAAATCCTTATTACAACCTTCAAATTTTGGTTAAAAATTTTGTTTTTCTTGATCAAGGGGTGACCACAAATTAGTAAGGCAAATCTGAGCGTCTTTTTCCGCTGAAAAAAAACAAAAAAACATTGATTTGGAAATTCTGGTAAAATCAGATAATTGTCGTATTTTAATGAAACTTTCAGGACTTATTCACAAATGAATGAAATTATTTTTAAAAAATTTTCCTTTTTAGAAAATCTTTATAAAAATATGTTTCACATCTGTTATCCCTATTGATTTAATTTCAAGAAATTCATGTTTGAAGCTCTTAATGTTTAATTAGTTATAAGCACAAGTCTTCGGACAATTTAAATTATAATTCTTTGCTTTTTTGGTGTGTGTGGGGGGCAGTTAAGCATCGAATTACATAAAATTTGCCCTGAATTGTAAAATAAATGCAAATGTAAGGCATTATTTATTTAGGAATTTTTTAATTGCTTTTAAAATAAAATATAGTCTGGATACTATTGTCTTAAGAAAAAAGATTTTTTGGTGAAAAATGAAATTTTAGAATAATTGTTTCCATTTTTAAAGAAAATGAATTAAAATAATTCATAAACTTTTAAATCTTTGAAGTTTCTATGCTAATTTGTAGCGATCAAGTGATAGGGTTAATTAAATTAAAACTGTATTATTTATTTAAATGGAAAAGATCACTACTACCCAATATTTAAAAAAAAAGAATTTTAGATTTATTTTATGTGTATATAAACATGTCGACTTTTGTAAATACGGACGTTCAAACATGACATTTTCAGATTTTTTATTTGAATCGCCATAAAAAAAGAAACTAAATAGATAAATAAATAAAACAGAATAACAATTATATTTTAATATTTGGGTAAATTTGCTTTTTAACGCCCGCGCAAAATATCTCTTTAAATTTTTGCAAATCGTCATAATCTCTATCTAAAAAAGGACAGTGTGTGTGTGTGTGTGTGTGTGTGTGTGTGTGTGTGTGTGCGTGCGTGTGTGACGAATACAACGGCCGCAATTTTTGATGGTTTTGCACCAAAATTTACATGCACTTGCTCCAAGACCGACTTTGCATTTCCCAACTCCCATCGATAGTGAAAATAATCGATTTTTTCATGCTTCTACGGCTGTTTTCATGTAGTTTGCGGACATTTCCTACTGGCCAGAGTGACAGCCTATAATTGGCAGGAAGATTCTATTGACCAGCGTGAGAGCCAACAGTTGACTGACACGAATGTTAACTAGCATGCTAGCATGCAAAAAAATCGATAGCTGCATTCGTCACAAGTGGGAAAAACTTTAATCTGCATGGCACTTTACTCCAATTGGCTCATTCGCTTGCTTAAACTCAACATTGATTCTGATTCCGCAGAACTGGGTTGGGTGTGAAAAAGTATGTGTTGTTAACATTCTTTTTTCATTCGGTTTTTACAGTTACCAGTCCTTTTTTAAAGCTGATCTTTGTGTGTTCATTTTGTGTTCATTTTGTGTAGTTTTTTTTTTCGTAACGGATTTAATGTTTAGTATAGAGCTTAGAAAAAATCGCAGTGTGAGATAGGCAAGAAGTAAGGCATGTAGCAACATCAGCACGACCAAGGGCACTCCTTTAAAGGCAAGGAAGTGAAAAAATATTTTAATTCAAGTGATAGCGATTGCTGTATCAGTCGTACGATTTTTGAATCAAGCACGGGCAACGCCGGGCCATGTTGCTAGTTCGGTATAAATGTACATGCTGAACTAGAATTAACAATTAAATTATGAAAAAAACCTACCGTTTTGGAGTTATCGACAAGAAAAAAATCAGACTTTGTTGGTCATTCGTCCACCATTACTGCCATACTTTTTATTAATTTACCGTGGGATAGATGAGGCGGTTAAAGCACAAATTTTGACCAATTTACTTCTTTTACAGACTTTCAGTGCAAAACATCACTAAGCACTACCCTAAAGCAATGTGTTTGGCTTCTTTCTGTGTAGAAAAGGGGGCAAATTAAAAAATTAAAACCATTAAATAATACAATAAACCCGGTGATATAAAATATATATTTAAAAAAATCCTCAACGTGTTGAATTCATTTGTTTTGAAAGTCTTCAACAGCATCCATTGCAAAGGGTAATCAACCTTCACGCTAGAAGTGGTGCCCCAAGACGTGATACCAGCAGGCAGCACGTAACTACAACAGATTCAAAAGAAATAAATACATTTTCTGAAAATAGACACTTTCAAACGAAAGAATAAACGATTTCAATGTACATGGAGAAAAATATATTAAATAATACAATAAACCCGGTTAAGTTTAGAGTTAGGTGTTAGGGTTAGGGTTAGGGTTTGGCTTCATTCTGTGTAGAAAAGGGGACAAATTTAAAAAAAAGTTAAATAATACAATAAACCCTTATTTCGTTTCTACTTTACCAAGTTTAAAATATAAAAAATGCTTCATTTTCTTATTTAATTTGTTCTTTTAATTTGTCATTGCTATTCTACACAGAAAAAAAGTTTTATTGCATTATCGAACTTGTTTTTGTTTCTAGTTTTCTGTTATAACTACACTTATAAAAGAAATTGCTTTATGATAGTGCGTAGTGATTTTTTTTGCACCGAAAGTGTGTAAAAGAAGTAAATTGACAAAAATTATAGCAGTATAGCAGTAATAGTGGACGAATGACCAACAAGAAGTCCGATTTTTTATTGTCGATAACTCCAAAACGGTAGGTTTCTTCATAATTTAATTGTTAATTCGAGTTCAGTATGTACATTTATACGGAATTATGACGATTTGGGAAAATTTTAACAGATGTTTAACGCTGGCGTTAAAAAGCAAATTTACCAATAAATCTTTAGTGCCATTAAATTTCAAAATAAATAAGAAAACATTTTTTTCAATTTTTTTTTTCGAAAAATTGTAAAAATTTTATAGAAACTTTTATATACGAAAAGGATTATGTCAATAAGAACCAGTGAGATAAGAAACAAAATTGTGCATTAAAATAACAAAACTAAAAAAATAATGTTTATAGTAGGATAATTCTTCTTCTTCTTCTTCTTCTTCTTCTTCTTCTTCTTGTATGTGCCGTGTCTCGTTAGCAAGTAGGCGACCATTGCTCTCCACGATTTCCTCTACGTTATAGTTCTTAGTAAATTGTGTGTGTTTTTTTTTTTACTATCTCTCCTCATCCCTGTCCTACCAACCATTTACACAAAGGTTCATTAAGTAGATTATGCGCTGCTTATTCTCTGTCCATCTTGCCTTCAATCTGTCCTGTGAGTGTCAAATTTTCTAAGCTCACTTTCCTCTCTTTGTCTTAGATTTCAACTGTCTCTTTCTTATGTTAAATAAAAGTGTCATTTTTTATTCCATTTTCTCTGAAGCTTTGTCATGGCTCATATGTTCAGCCCACGGTATTCGAGAAATATTCATTTAATGAGATTTTAAAAATGTAGAATCAGGAATCTTTAGTATCCGAGGTACCACTTAGTTGAAAAGTGTCTTTTACTTTTAGCAGAAAGGTGCAAGAATCTTTTACCATTTTTTGAAGGTCTTTGAATTGGAGAGATTCAAATTCAAATTTTGTTTGGCGTCAATCTTTTGTTGAATGGCTTCTGAAAATTCAGATATAAAGAAACGTACTGGGCACTTCGAGGCGGTGTAATGGTTAGCAAGCTTGTCTCGCTAGAACAATTACGACTGAGTAGTGAGTATGATTCTCACTGAGTGTCCCTTACTTTCGGCATTGTGCCACATCTAAGCTACGCTTAGAAAATCACTATAACCAATAAAAATTAAATTTGCACTCATTGTCAAAATAGCTTATTTTCTGAGTATTTTTAAAAATAAATACTGTCTTATAAATAAATACCATCAAAACAAGGTTAATAATCAAGAGATGAGATTGTTGAGGACCGTGTGGGTATGTGTGTTGTTGAATTAGAGACACGTGCTGTTTTCCTGCTGGAAGGTCCAACTACAAGAACAGTGCCGGACTCAAGTTGAGTCCAACCGAAGATGTCAAGAAAACAGACAAGACTGATATATATATATATATTTATTAAAGACATTTTTATGTTTAACGTTCTTTTTTTATAGATACAAGTATTTAAGTAAATGCTCTGTTTATAATAAACAGTATTAAATAACATTTACCGGCCTGAATGTCCGAGAGATTTTCATAGAAAATATTCGTCCTTTGACAGGATTCGAACCTGCATCCTATACGGAACCGTCATTTACGCTGACGTGCCTTACCGTCGGCCACAAAGGAGCGTTCGGTAGACAAGGTCGAATTTACTGCTTATAAACTTCAATCTTACATGAATCTCGTACATTCATAACTGTTCTGGCGTATCAAATGTAAACAAATGACGTCATATATTAAGAAATGGACAAGGTCCGACAATTTATTTATGAAAGACATTTTTATGTTTAACGTTCTTTTTTATAGATACAAGTATTTAAGTAAATGCTCTGTTTATAGACGTCATGACGTTGACGTCATATATTATTTACTGCTTATATAAACTTTTACATTTCTCGGACATTCAGGCCGGTAAATGTTATTTAATACTGTTTATTATAAACAGAGCATTTACTTAAATACTTGTATCTATAAAAAATAAAAAATAAAATTTCTCGGACATTCAGGCCGGTAAATGTCATTTAATACTGTTTATTATAAACAGAGTATTTACTTAAATACTTGTATCTATAAAAAAAGAACGTTAAACATAAAAATGTCTTTAAATAAATTGTCGGACTGTCCATTTCTTAATATATATATATATATATATATATATATATATATATATATATATATATGTTAACAAATATATGTATTAAACAACAAATTTATAAGTGACATAAACATTAACATTTGTGTTTGTGTATGAACGTAAAGAGTTTGTATTTTGGTGAATGTTCGTACGCACGTGTATGTGTGCTTCGTGGCGTTTTCCCACAAGTGGGCAAAAGGCGGATTTATACGAGATATTACATTTTTAAATGTATCCACTGAAATGCAAAGTGAAAAAGAGAACGTCGCCCAGTATTTATAGTGTAGGGAGGGCGACCCCTAGTGAATAATTAGGGAATTAAGGAGGAGATAACTCCGACAAGATCAACTAGTAAAAGACAATTTCAGAACATCTACAGATATCAAAGAAAAAAGCCACGACTAAAGGAAAAAGTCACATTTATGACTAAAACAAGGTCACTATTTACATTATTCGGACTATTATCCTCATCTTTGTTGCTATATTACAACGTTTCGGCCGTTGTACGCTCCGGCCTACTTTAGATGGTTGGAATGTCGAACTGAACCCTTTATTTCGCTTTCTGGAGTAGACTGTTCTAGTTCCACGTGTCATGTTTAATGGATGTCCGTTATCAGTTATCTCCTGTTAATTCCCCTCTCCAAGTTCTCCACTGCCTTAACCGGGTATTGAACACACACTGTTTGGGTCCTGTCACTGGATTTAACCAACGCCTTTATCCACTGTGCCGTGTGTCCTCGAGTACAACGGCCGAAAACGTTGTAATAAATATGGCGACAAAGATGAGGACAATAGTCCGAATAATGTAAATAGTATACATAATACCTCATCTCAGAAATATAGACAGATACTAAAACAAGGTCAATTAATTTAATTTTTTTTTTTTGCCAAATTACTTCACACCGCTAGGTGACTTGATAATAAAGAACATCGCTGAAAAGAGGAGCGAAAATAATATAATGATGTATTTATTTAACGGCACCATCTATCCAGTTAATGTCATCTGGGTTTTATCAAGAGAGTCTTCATTGCCTTGAAGAGAACTATCAGATAATTCCAGGGTTTAAATACTTAATACAAAAAAAAAAAAAATATGTCGACAAGCACTGGAACAGAGTTTTCCCTATTGAGTCAGTAAGGTTCATTTTGTCCGTTGGCCGTGAGAAATAGGAAGCTACCTTCCACTAGAATTAGAAGAACGGAGTAGTGTTTAATTGGAAGACATTGACTCTAAAAAAAGGTACTGGGAATGAAGTCGCTATTATTGTTAGATTGACCATTAAGAATAAAGGGTCTAAAAAGAAAGGAACTTTTGTGTAGAGACTAGCGTTTGCTCCAGCTACAAACAAAAAGATGAAATAAGACAGAATTGTGTAGTAATTGCCAATAGTAAATAGGTCAAAATTAGATTATGAAAACGGCCTTGTTATTTGAATTTATTTTCAGCTAAAATGTTTGCCATGAACCAGTCGGATATCCAATTGGACAAGTGAACACAACACAAGGGGCATCCCTAGGCGGTGCAATGGTTAGCAAGCTAGTCTTGCTAGAAGAGTTACGACTGAGTAGTGAGTTCGATCCTTACTGGGTGCCCCCATATTTTAGGCTTTGTGCCACATCTAAGCTAGGCTTGGAAATTCACTAAGGCACCTTGAGGCGGTGTAATGGTTAGGAAGCTTTTCTCGCTAGGACTGAGTAGTGAGTTCGATCCTCACTGGATACCTCATGCTTTCGGCCTTGTGCCACATCTAAGCCACGCTTAGAAAATCACTTTGCCACAATTTCTGTATTGTATACGCAATAAATGTCTTGAAAACAACACAAATTGCAACATAGCAGAACACAGATGACCACTGTTGTGGCCGTCGTTCTCCTAAGAAGCAGTGAGGCCTGCCAGAGATAAAAGTAAGGTGGCTTGGTAATCAGCGGTATAAAAGCAAATGATATAAACATTAATTTTATCGTTTGATCTCACAACTCCATGATGCGACAGTAGTATGTAGCTTTAATTTCAACTAAGACATGATAAACATACAAACACGCAGACACGCACAAACACATACACACACACACACGCGCGCGCAGACACACACACATTTTCTAACAGTTAAATATTTCCGTTTCTATGCTTTTTAGATTAGTCTCCTGTGTACACACGAATATATTTTTCTCCTTTCAAACAATATTGTTCTATATAAAATATATATTTTTAAAAAATACTCCACCTGTTGAATTCAGTTGTTTTGAAAGTCTTCAACAGCATCCATTGCAAAAGGTAATCAACCTTCACGCTACAAGTGGTGACGCAAGGCTTGATATCAGCAGGCAACACGTAACTACAACAGATTCAAAAGAAATAAATACATCTGAAAATAGACACTTTCAAACGAAAGAATAAACGATTTCAACGTGATTCAGTGCACATGGAGAAAATATAGATAACCATTACTTCTTCTAGGTACCACTAAAGATTCACCAGAAAAATACATTAAATTTAATAAGAATAGTTTTATAGTCAAAATTATTAAGTTATTATTAAGAGGTAAGACCAAAGGATTTTTTTTAATTATAAAATAATAAATTTTTAAATCCTTATTACAACCTTCAAATTTTGGTTAAAAGTTTTGTTTTTCTTGATCAAGGGGTGACCACAAATTAGTACGGCAAATCTGAGCGTCTTTTTCCGCTGAAAAAAACCAAAAAAAAACATTGATTTGGAAATTCTGGTAAAATCAGATAATTGTCGTATTTTAATGAAACTTTCAGGACTTATTCGCAAATGAATGAAATTATTTAAAAAAACTTTTCCTTTTTAGAAAATCTTTATAAAAATATGTTTCACATCTGTTATCCCTATTGATTTAATTTCAAGAAATTCATGTTTGAAGCTCTTAATGTTTAATTAGTTATAAGGACAAGTCTTCGGACAATTTAAATTATAATTCTTTTCTTTTTTTGGTGGGTGGGTGGCGGGTAGATAAGCACCGAATTATATAAAATTTGCCCTGAATTGTAAAATAAATGCAAATGTGAGGCATTATTTATTTAGGAATTTTTTAATTGCTTTTAAAAATAAAATATATTCTGGATACTATTGTCTTAAGAAAAAAGATTTTTTGGTGAAAAATGAAATTTTAGAATAATTGTTTCCATTTTTAAAGAAAATGAATTAAAATAATTCATAAACTTTTAAATCTTTGAAATTTCTATGCTAATTTGTAGCGATCAAGTGATAGGGTTATTAAATTAAAACTGTATTATTTATTTAAATGGAAAAGATCACTACTACCCAATATTTAAAAAAAAGAATTTTAGATTTATTTTATGTGTATATAAACATGTCGACTTTTGTAAATACGGACGTTCAAACATGACATTATCAGAATTTTTATTTGACTCGACATAACAAAAATAAATAAATAAAACAGAATAACAATTATATTTCAATATTTGGGTAAATTTGCTTTCAAACACGACATTATCAGAATTTTTTTTTATCTGAATTGCTATTAAAAAAAACAAAAACAAACCAAAAAAACGGATTCACAATTATATTTTAATATTTCAACCAGACATGCTTGTCGGAATATTTAAATGTGAAATTATCATTATTCAATGCTTCAATATTCAGACCAGCATGTTCATCTTGGTAGTCATAGCCACAGCAATAACCTTCTGTTATTTCTGGATGTCATCTAATTGAATTATATCGAATTTCATAGATAGTGTTGCATTAATGGTCAATGGCTGGGATTACGAACAAATATGTTGGTACTGGTACTTCTTGTTTACAATGGGCGGCCATTATTTATACTAACAGAATAATCCGGAATAGGAAATATAAGGGAGCATTCACTAATGCAACATCGTAGTGAACTCGGTAACCTTTTTTTATTATTCAATCTACATAAATGAATTGTTCTCGTTCCTATTTCTATACTTAGACGATATTTCTCACTTAGGCTTCACTATTAACAAACTAAATATTCCCGGTACTAAAGAATAAAAAAAAATGAATTTTGCAGTTTTTTTAATAAAATGTTATTTTATCAAGTTTTTCACTCATGTTGTTTGTGGCATTGAAAATCAGAAAGAAAGGTATTGTCAGTAGTCAGGAATTATTACAAGCATTACTGAGAGAATAAGACTATTAAATGTTTAATGTAATGCCTGTTTCTACGAACATTTCAAATAATAAAACTATTTTCTTTTGAATGGTAAATATATAAGAAAACAACTTGTACGTATTTTTACATGCAAAAACTTAGATATAATAAGTTTATCAGAATTCTTAGAAGTTTATTTACTATGTTAAACTTGATTATGGATTATCTACTAAGTCCACTACTTGTTATATTCAAACGTTAAAAACTAAATTCAATTAATCCTTCAAATACTACATTAATTTAAAGGCGGCTTTACCATTAAAAAGAAAAAAAGTGGAAGCGACAAAACAGCAATTGGAAATAAAACGTGTTAAAAGAGTTTTTATTTCCTGTGACCTATAAGGTTCGATCCTTTGCATATTTCGTGGTATCGTATATCAGTCGTGGGAAAGTTCATTCGGGGTATAATCCAAGGTAGTAGTCAAGATAGACACGTGGAGAAAATCAACACGCATATGTAGTTGAATGAGTTTTGTTTTTCTTTATCGTTTCACCCCCCACCCCCAAGCAAGGCGGGGATGCTACTAGTACGCAGGGGGTTACAGAAAGTGAAGGTGAGAGAAAAAAACTGGGTATAGTGGAGACCGATGAAGGGATAAAAGCTGAACGGGGTTCAAGAAAATGGTGATTGACGTTGCATTTAAATTTCTGAAGATTATAGTTATCAGGGAAGAAAAAGAAACAGAACGGGGTTCCACAGGCGAAAATTGCGAGAAAAGAAACTGTTGGACTAGAAGTGGCTGTTACATTTAATTATTTCAACAATAAAAGGGTGGGACCTAGATGCCAATCTACTAGCACATTTAAATCCACGTAATCCGGGCACCAGAGAAAAAGCAAGACAAAGCAGTAACCATGAAAATATTTGTAGAAAAGACAGAGGGAAGTCACGTCACGTCGGTGAGAAAGTGCCCGAAGTCAAGATGCCAAGTCAGGATCGATATATTGCAGATCCTTCTTTGGATTTTGTCAAGAGACCCGAGATGAACAGCAGGAGCACCTGACCAGATATGGCAAGAGTATTCAATGCACGAACGAATGGTAGATTTGTAAATGTGCAAGATGGACTCTGACAAGCAAAACCTTTTGGCACGGCACAGTGACACAACTTTCCTTGCAGTAGATGCAGCTATTGATTCGATGTACTCGTTTCACTTCAAGTCAGTTGAAAATGTGAGGCCAAGAAGGCGCAGAGTTTTGCTCTCCATGAGTCTAGCATCAGCCATGCTGATGGTGGACAGGAAAGTTTCTCTATGGTGGTTAAATGTAAATAGTTTCATTTTAGGGATATTAAAATTTACGAGCCATTTCATGCCCCAGTTAACCACTAATTAGAGGCCCTTTTCAAAAACAGCGGCCAGATTAACTTTGTCAACTCTGACGGGTTTGCTAATGAGACAGGAGTAAATGGTAGTGCCATTTGCATAAATGCCTACTTGGAAACTCATGACATCAGAAACAGCGTAGGACCCAGGATAGAACCTTGGTGGGTACTCGCCTTCGTGTGAAAGGATCTGAAAGCAAGCCCATTCAAAACGACCTTCATTTCAGGGTTTGATAGGAACGATTGGATTAAATCAAACAAACGTCCAGTTATGCCGTTGCTCTGGAGCATACGCAGAAGACCAACGTGCCAAGCACTGTCCAATGCTTTCGAGATATCTAGAGCCACAGCTAGAGCTTCGCAGTTATTATCAAGAGCTTGATATACATATTCAACGATGGCTGTTAGTACATCCGCAGTAGACCTGGCAAAATATTGTTTGTCAGAGAGAAGATCGTGAGTGGTAAGACACTTAACCAATTCGGCGTTGATTAAAGCCTCGAATACATTACGGAAAAGCGGTAGGAGTCTAACAAGTCGATAGAGTGGTCAGAAGGTTATCTAGAGTTCTTAAAAACAGGAACGACTAAGGAGGACTTCAACAAGCAGGAAGCAGCGAGGCAATAGTTGTAGAGTTTGGAGAGAACTGGAGCCAGCTCGGGAGTACATTTCTTTAGGACGGCAGCTGGTATCCCGTCACCTCCGCTTGTGTTATGGGAGTCTAATTTATAAATAATGTCCGAAACCTGTGACGGGGTTATGCACATATCACTCAGTAGAACCTCTGTTCTAGGACGGAAATCAAGTGTGGGTGCTGCAGTCGAGTGTTGAGTTGGAAGAGAATTGTCGAGCAAAGCATTAAACCTTATCTGCTGTAGATGTCAGGACTTTGAAGTGATTGAATAGAAGGGGGATTGAAGATTTTCTGCTGTTCAGCCTCCTCTTGAAGAGCCGCCAATAGTCTCTGGAACCGAACTTGCGAGATGCTATACGTTGTTTCATTCTCTCAGCAAACAGTAACTTCGCTTCATTGACGACACGCTTGCACTCATTACGAACAGAGACAAAGAAGCATCTGTTGCAATCAGACATGTCGCTCTGGTATAGTAGGAAGAAGTGATTTATGTGGGCTAGATTCGTGGGAAGAATATTCCACGAATTATTATTATGATCTTCATATTTTTGAACCGTATTCCAGAAGTGGATGTGCAAAGCCGGGCGAAAATAAGGTCTGTTTTTGTCATATGAGCTGTGCTTATCGAAATGAGCATAATTTTAAATGCAACTTTTTTTTTAATAAAAAAAATAAATAAAAAGCATTCAGGTATTCATTTACCTTTAAAATTGAGCTGAGCGTACTGTCATCCTAGGTGTGACCCTTAGCTTCACATCACTTCGTTCGGAATAAGAAAATTCTTGAAAGAAAAGAATAGCGAATCGATACATTATAGTTTTATTTGTCTATATTTCTGAGATGAAATGACTGGGTATTGAACTCACACTCTTTGAGGTCCTCTCACTGGATCTAACGTCTTTATCCACTGTGCCATGTGTCCTTGAGGTTAAGGCAGTGGAGAACTTGGCGAGGGGAATTAATAGGAGATAAATGATAACTGACATCCATTAAAATCATGGCACGTAGAACTAGAACAGTCTACCCCAGTGAGCGAAGTAAAGGATTCAGTTCGATATTCCAACCACCTAAAGAAGGCCGGAGCGTACAACGGCCGAAACGTTGTAATAAATATGGCGACAAAATGAGGACAATAGTCCGAATAATTTAAATAGTATAATCTTATTGTTTTGAATAAATTGTTTACCGTAATTCCATATGTATAATACGACTCCAACCATAATACGCACAACTAAAATTGTACTGAAAGTATGGAAAAATGCTTCAACTCAAGCATAATACGCACCTCTTGTTTGGTAATCAAACCCTAAATTTTGTACCTCCTCAATTTCATTACGGCCAGCGTTTCTTACTCTTATTTAAAAAATGTTTTTAACCTGGCCGTGGGCCTCGAGCATGACCTTCAATCTGTTGTTGATTGGTTTGTTGAATGGTTTGTAAACTTTAATGCCTCTAAAACGAAACTGCTCTCAGTTACCCACCATAGAGAACCCTCCTGCATCCCATCAGGGTGGCTGATGCCCAACTCCACGAGAACGCCTCACTGCGCCTTCTTGGTCTCACGCTTTCCACTGACCTGAAGTGGAACAACTACATTGAATCTATAGCTTCATCTACCGTAAGGAAAGTTGGTCCTCTGTGTCGCACCAAAAGGTTTTTCTCACCTGGGTCCATCCTTCAAATCTACAAATCAACCATTCGTCCTTGTATGTATGGTCTGGTGCTTCCGTTGTTCATCTCAAGGTCCTCGACAAAATCCTGAGATGGATAAGCAACTTGACTGGTTCTGATCTGGCATCCCGTTTGCAGTTGCAATTTCACAAACGTGCTGTGGCTTCCCTCTGTCTTTTCTACAAGTACTTTCATGGCGACTGCTACGACGAGTTACTTCTGCTGGTTCCCAAACTGCATGAATTTAAACGTGCTACTAGGTTGGCATTTCGGTCCCACCCTTTCACTGTCGAAACGTCTAAGTTTAGCCATCTCTTCTACTTCTTATCTCGCACCTCCCGTCAGTAGAACTCCCTTCCTATCTCTTGCTTCCCTGATAGCTATGATATTCAAATGTAATGTCAATCGACATCTGATACCTTGACCTTGATCCCTGTTCTTCTCTTTATCCTTTTCCCAAACACTCCTCTTGTTCTCTCACTCTCTAACACCGTGTGTGCCAGTGGCACTCCCGCCTTTCTTGGAGCGATTTGCTTTAAAAAAAGAACAAACAAAAAACATACAATAATATTATTCTAATATAGTTTTATGACAATTATTTTACGGTAATTTTTTAAAGATTTTTTTGTAGCTGTGCATAATACGCACCCCTGATTTTGCTTATTATTTTTTTTAGAAAAAAAATGCGTATTATACATGGGGAATTACGACAAATTATTTTTCTTCGATTATTTTTTTTTCTTTCACACTCACTCAGAATTCCTGTCGGTACCATCTTGGTTAACTTGTGCCAAAGATTTTGATAAAACCTTATAACATTTTCGGATAAATTATGTTTTGACGGACATTTTTACTACCTTGATAAATTCGAGATGGCCAGTGTAATAAAAAAAGTAAAAACAATTTTATATTAAATAAAAATTATAAGAAATAATGATAAGAATGAAGCCCTTGGGAGTCGGTTTTGAAATTAAAAAGAGGTTGGAGTGAGGATAGAAAAAATAGGGAGAATATGAACTTGTGAAATTGTTGTTCTCAAATTAAATTCCAACGTATGGCCATGTTCATAATTAGTGTTATTAAAGGTTGGTTTCTTATTTTTTTATATATGGTATTCCATCACTTTTTTTTTTTTGCTTTATGGAGGCGGCATTTTGTGGGTTGTTTAGGGTTAAAAAAATTGAAGACGCGAGCATTCTAACATTTTATCTGAAAGAGCCGGAAAAATTTTACATTCATTATATCCAGAAAAGAAGAGGCTTGACTCAAAAATTACGTCTATTTTATATTTATTGAAGGTTTGTTTTTAATGAGCATAAGATACTATTGAACAATATTGTTGCCTGTGCATCTGATAGAGTACCTGCTATGGTAGATAGATACAAAGTTTTCTCTTTTCTCTTAAAATATAAACATTCGCACCATGTTTTAACAGTTCACTGTGTGGCTTACCGGCAGTAATTAGTAAACATATTTTGTTTTTTTAATTCAAATTTATTTTTCACTTTCATTCCTATTTGTTTGGAAGATCACAAAACACATGACATGCCGACCTGTTGGCGACCTTAGCTTTTAATAAGCTCGATCGACTGTCTGAGATGTCGTTACTTTGATCTGGCCCTGCTGTGAGCGACTTCTTGCTGAATCTACAAGACCACACCTGGACATTCCAAGAGACAGCCACACTATATTGTATATTTTGTACAACCAATATATATGTTTTACGCGACCCTATGTTTTTATATTGCGATAATCAACCTAAATCATTTTTGGATCATTTTAAAATTATGTTTAATAAAAATAAAATGTCCGAAAATGATTTTTTTTTTCAATGATTTCAAAATCAATTGTGAACATATTGAAATTTTGATTAAATTTTTGGTATTTTATTCATTAATAATGAATAGCTTCTTTGATTTAAAAAAGCTTGAGAAAATATTTTTTATCACTTAACAGGAGGGTTCAACGTTTGGTCATTTGAATAAAAAATCCCAATCGCTAATTTTTACATTTCTAGAAAGATCAAAAACGAGAAGACCAATATAAAAAAGAATTATATTTACGATGTTAACACATTGAAAAAGTTATTTGAAAATTTTCATTTTGTTTTTAAAAAATTTTATACCGTGTTTTTTCTAGTGGAGTTTTAAAAACAATTATTTTTTCTTTGAGTTGATCCAAAAATAAATTTCTTCTGATGCAATTACCTACATTTTATTTACTTAAAAATTTTACAATGAATTTTGAAAGTGTTGAAACTTGACTAATGCATGGAATAATAATGCAACACAAAATGTACTTAGAACAAAATGTATTGAAACAAGAAAGTGTACACAATATTTACATATAGTCTTTTGTATATTCCTTGTAAGACCGTTCCTGGAGAATGTGTTGACTGAGTCGCAGTCGGACAGAGTCTCTGGTTGAATCTCTTGATTCCTCCCTCTCTTCCCGGTACCAACCATATTTATATGGTCGGTACTCCACTATGCAAATTAGGTGGATCCTACCACAACAGAAAGCTTTCGAACCCTTCTGACTAAGATGAAATATTTGTAATTAAGTAAATATTTATTTAATCTATCTAAAAATGTATGATTAAAATTTCTCAATGTAGGATAGCATATTTTCCGAGATTTTAATATATTTAAAAAAAAATTACGAACAATTTTTCATTCCTTGAAGAAATAAAGAAAAGTCATCTTCTTTGATGTTTTAAGATTTTTAAGATTATAATTATTGAGAAATAAAATTAGTCTTTTATTTAAATTGCCCTCCTTCCTAAACCAGAAGTTTTTTGGTCGGAAAATTTAAAAAAAAAAAAATCTCATTTTTTACAGATGTTTTTGTTAGATTATAGTTTCTCTTATTGTCCATGAAATTTGAAAATATTTGCTTTATTATTAATATGTTTATTAAATTTTTTATTACATATCACGGGACATTAAATTTAAGAGCAAAATCATTGAATTAAAATAAGCATTATAGTTGATTTTGATAGTAAATGATAACGCACATGGGTTTTAAGAAATATTTGGATTTTATTGTTTTATTACCTCGGTGATATTTACCTATGATATATTTTATGTGGTTGTGATGCCAATCCTGGAACAGATCCCCATATACACTCAGATCATCTACATAAAGCATTGGAATGACTAGTTATCTTTGGTAAAAACCTGTTAACTTTAAAACGTAAGCTTAATTCATTTTCTTTTTTAAATTTTAATTGAAACATTTTAAAGCAAAAAAACCTTCATTTAAATTTAAAAATTAGGAAGAGGCTATTTTGCCGATCCCTACACAATAACGCCCCCACCTCGTTATTTTTTCAACATAACTTTTATGACGTTATGAAAGAGGTCTAAACTATTTATTAAAAAAAAAAAAAATCAACATTTTACTTATGTGATAAGATACGCAACCCCAAAACTTTCAGCTTATTTTTTTTAAAGAATGCTCTCTTTATAGTAGCAACAGGAGCCAACCTCATACGTGATCTGTTTTTTTCTGAAAATTCTGAAATAATATTTGATTTGTTTTGAATTCATTGTTAAAAAGTTTTCAATACATTATTAAAAAAGAAGTTTTCAAATTTTATTATTAAAAAGTTCATTGATACATATTTAGTGAAAAACGGCTAAATGTATTTATTATAAAGGAAAATTATTTAAGAATTCAGATGAAAAATTTATTTTCCCGAAAAAGGCAGATCAAAAGAGCGTACGAGGCTGAATCTTGCTGCTAATTTGGAGGCGGCATTTCTTTAAAAATGCTGGAAAATTCGGATGTGCGTATCTTGAAGATAACCAATTATTTGCTTTTTCATTGGAAAACGTTGGTATAAAACACTGGATCAGCTGAAGAATCCCCCCAGATGATCAACTGTAAAATCTCCACCCAACTTAACTCAACTGTAGAATCTCATCTCAGACTGATCTTGTTGAACTTATGAGCAAGTATGATCCAGTTCTTGGGAAGCGATACTTGAAAAAGTAAATGATAACCGGCGGTAGCTGTCACCGAAAATCTAAAATGAATTCATTCATATCATGGAAAAACACATACAGGAAAATATATTGGATCGAATTCGAAAAGCCAATCATTTTGTGAACATATTAGACAGCAGGCCGGACATTTTTCAGATTGATTAGATGTGTTTCATTTGTCGATATGTCGTTGAAGACAAAGAAGTGGAGGTGCGGGAGTCTTTTCTTGGTTTTATCACTGAGAATGGGAAGACAGTTCATGATATCAAAAAGATGATTTGGGATCGACTGGAGAAAGAGAAACTTGATTTCAAAAAATGTAGAGGGAAAGGGTTTGACAATGCGGCTAGTATGGCTGGAGTTCATGGTGATGTTCAACGTCTTCTACGAAAAAATAAATGTGCCTTGTTCTAATCATTGTCTGAATTTATGCGGTGTTCATACCTCACCTGTGATTGAAAGTACCGTTACGTTTTTCGGAGTGATTTAGAGACTCTATACTTTTTTCTCCTCTTCCTATCACTAGTGGGAAGTTTTATCTGGGCATGTGAAGATCATGATGAAAGTGAACGTTATGAAGCCGTTCGTGCAGTGAAAACCGGATTTCAAGGAGTGATTCAGGCAATCGATTTATTAACCCCAGCTTCAGAAAATCTTCAAACGAGAGGGGATACACAAATCATTTTGCTTTCAATTGAAAACTTCATACTACATTTGTTTTACTGGGAAGAAATTCTGGAACAAATCTCATCCAAAAGAAACTTCAAGAACCTGGTATTGATTTGGATGTGTGTGTAACCCACATGGATGCGACAATAATTTTCTTTAACCTAAACAGGGACAGGCTGGTGTCTGAATCGGTTAATGAAAGTAAAACAAAGTCCGAGGAAATGGAAAATGCAGTTGAAAAGCGGATTAGAAGAAAGAGAAAGTTACCTGGGGAAAAGGAAGATATTGTATGTCAATCACTTGAGCAGGAAGTAACGAGAAATCTTTACGAATATCATGATCGACTTGTAAATGAACTGGAAGCACGATTTGACTCCATGTCTCATCTGCAAATTGTCTTCGATGGATTATCATTGCAAGCAATCCTGGAAGATACTGAAGGCGAGTTGGCGCGAAATTTTTTAATTCTCTGTAGCGAATACGGTGCTGACTTAGACGTATCTAGGATGCCTTTGGAAGTTCTCCGACTTCCGGATTTTTTTAGCGGCAGCTTCCAAAGTGGAACGTAACATGACCATGATGACCAAATCATTGGCTATAAAATGGCTTAGATGGAATTATCGATGGTAAGTTCATGAAACAGTGCCAAATATTGTGATTGCTCTACGGCCGTTTTTTGACGATTACAGATTCTGTTGCTACTGCAGAGAAGCTTCTCAAAACTGAAGCTCATTAAAAGTCACTTGAGATGGAGTATGTCGCAAGATTGCTTGTCCAATTTGTCTCTCTTTTCAATTGAACATGAAACTGTGGGGAAGATAGACACTGACGAAGTAATTTTGCTTCTGCAAAAGCTCGAAAGGTTAAAATATGATAATGTTTGTTCAGCTATTTTTGAATTTGTTGATTTTCAAATACTAGTCAACGCCATTATGGGTATTTCATTTATATTTTCCCTCCAAAAAAAGGGGGTGCCATTATGAATACGGGCCCCGGACGGCACTTTGCCTCGGTACGCCCCTGTCTGGAACGCAGTTCCTTATGAGGATTAAATAATGTTGGTCTAGTGTAGTCTTTCTTTTGTCGGTGTGGTGTTATTTTTGTAGTAGATAAGTAATTTGATATGTTTGCTTTTGTTCAACAGGAGTGGTAAAGTTTTTATAATGTTTCTTAAAGCCAATTCATCTTGTTTTGTCATATTTTGTGTAGCAATTATAAAAGAAAATATGTCCCCCTTCTATCACAGATACCGACTCAATCCACAGAGATCATTTCCGTTTATACTGCAACTAGACATGATCGGACATTAGTTACGGTTTCTAGGAGAGAGCATGCATAATATGGCGTGATAAATTCCTTGAACAAGTCCAATACGCTCAAAGCTTGTGACTTCATGCGAATACAATCATTGACGACTTCAGAACGGTTACGTCAACACAATTTTACTCACAAGGCTTGGGTTAAACCGGGATATGGTTTTCAGACATTTTCCAAAGTATATATATATATATATATATATATATATATATGTGTGTGTGTGTGTGTGTGTAGTTTGTGTGTGTATGTGGCTAAAATAGAATTTTTAATTATATTATTTACAGAGAGATATTCCGTATTTGACAGCTATAAGATGGCACTTTTCCACAGCAAATGTCTAAAAAAATCGCCAACATCCTATGTACGAATTTGAAACCTCCTATAGACTAATTTTATCTCCAAAACTCACTAACCTAGACAGAATTTTACTTGAAACGGTTACTTCTACCAAGTTCAATTTCATAATAATATTATTTACTTAAACTACGTTGTTATTATTATTATTATTATTATTAATAATAATAATATATTTCCTTTGATTTCTGGTGTATACGCATTTCTTTCAGGGTCCCAACAAACGACCTAAGGTCAGCGATGGCATCATGACATTTTCCACTGAGCATTTTTGGAATAAAAAACCCATCAAAACCTAAGATCACACATACATGGATAAAACCCTTCGTAATATGTGGGCTGTACTCGTGAGTACAATGTTTTTGTATTTCTTTAAGACTTTGGCTACCCAGGAATCGCTTCACTGAGTCTATCGGAACCTTTTCCAATAAACCCGAGGGCTCCAACTACAACTGTAGTTGTTGATGTTCTCATGTTCCACATTTTTGAGAGTTCGATTTCAAGGACAAGTCCTTGTATTTTGATAGTGTTTTGAAGATCTTCAAAGATACATCACAGTCTGCAGGGACTGTCATGTCAATACGATGTTATGTTTTTTTTTTTCTCTGACTACGGTGTCTGGGCGATTAGCTTTGATTGTTCTCTATGTGTTTAAGTCCTATGAAATTGTTACAGCCCCATATCTCTTTAACCGGGTCTAGGTGGTGTTCATATCAATTTCTTGAAGTTTCCTTTCCGTAAAAATTGCAGGTTTTCCAATGCAGATATTAGCCCACTCTGTCATGTCGGGTTTTATATTCAGTGGGTGCCAATACCATGCAACCTTGTTCAAGGTGGTCAATTGTTTCTGAATATTTATCACAGAATCTGCATTTTGGGCGAATACAATTTTCAGTATGTGTACTTGGTAATTTCTAGTTAGCAAACATTGGTCCTGTTCAGCAAGAAGAAAACCTCCGGTTTCAGCTTTTAACCCTGCTCTATGTAGCCACTGATGGATACATCAGCTTTGTCTACATCAACTTTGTTGAGGGGTTCTCCCCTTTTTACACAAATGGACTCACCCAGTATATACATATAATACGGCTACGTGAAGACCCGAGAGAGCAAGAGAGAGGAGTCGAGTCCAGAGTGACAGAGTAAAAGGTTGTTGGTAACCGGAAGAGTGAGGGTGAGGTAACAGCGTTCTAGGAGTCACAGTGAGCGAGCACGTAGACTCAGTAAGAAGTCATACAGCGATACTTCAATACTAAAGACTGTATATATATTTTGCTACTAATCCGCATTCCTGGAACTACTAACCTGCATTACCAGTTTGTATTATTAAATTAATACATTATTTTCCTATATTCATTCTTGGCATTTGTTATTTATTGGTACCGGATTCCAACCCGGAATCCACAACAAACTTGTTTGGCGGAGTATTGACCGTGAAGAGGTTTATCTTACCATCGTTTTTGTAACTGGTCTATTGCATTTGCTTTTTTAAGGTTTTTGCTGCTGCATTGGGTGTATTATGTTTTACTTGTATTTCTTCACCCACCTAAAATTCTTTTTTCAATTTGTTGCCTTCCTTTATTACTGAATATAATTTCTTTCATGTTCTTTGACACAGACCATCATCCAGTCTTCTGTAGTTTCCGGGTATCTTTGAAGGCCAGTTGTTGTAGTTTTGTAAGACAGTTCTAGTTGAACTAATCCTATGGTCCACTTAAAGATCTTGCACAACCAGTATTAATTGTATCAGTATTGCAACACCGGCACAGCCAAGGTGTTTATGTCTGATATTTCGTTTTTGAATTCAACTTGGTATTCGCATACGCCTATAGTATTCTTTTCTTACTTTTGTGGTGAGTCACTCACATCATAGCAACAAAATTAGCCTCGTTGTTATGGAGATAAAAGCATACTTGACAGGAAATAAAACGTACATAAATAACAGGAAAGTAAATTGGATCTTAATTCATACAATTAATTTATATTTTTTTATGTATTGGTGTGTGTATTTTTTTTAGGTTACAATTGTATCGTGTTACATGTAACGAGAGGAAAAAGTTACTTCATGTTATTACACGCCATATCACAGAGAGAAGTCGGACACGTGTTGCCCGTACCAAGGTTCGTGACGAAGAAATTGAATTTAACGTCTTTTGGCGCGATGCCCGTATTTCCGGTAGGAACAGTTTTGGTTGTATGCTGGGAGTATTTTATTATTTTATTGAATTTATTTTAAACAACTTTTAAATATTTTTATTTTTTTATTTATAATTATTATTATTATTATTTTATATTTTATTTTTATTTATTCATAATAATAATAATAATAATGTCCCTACACTTTCTCCTTCATTTCGGTATGCTGTTTTCAATCTCTTTCGCTGAATTCTAGGTACCTATAGGCTTCTTGTTGTTCCAGTTCCCTAATCTTTTTGACAAAATCTCGATCTATTGAGTGTGTATCTGTAATTCGTCCTTTCTTAAATGTTACTTCTGCCCATTTATCTAAACCAAAATCCATGCCTATATTGTCACTGAAACATTTTACAGTATCGTGGAGACCCTACAACTCATTGTCGTCTTTGGCAAAGATCATCCATGTAGAGTAGGTGATTGAATACTTTCTTGTTTACTTCGTATTCATAGCTATTGTTGTTTAGTTCATGCGTAAGGGGGATTAAGGATAGACATAACAGAAAGGGTGACAGGGTGTCTCATTGAAATATTCCTTGTCGGATATTCAGGCGGTTGGAAGTGGCAGTGCCTTTTGTGTGACTTAAGCATAATGTGTTTTTCCACATTCCCATGCTGTGTTTAAGGAAATTTACTATCACCGAGATTTTGTACATTTCCAAAGTCCTAAGGATCCAAGAGTGTAGCACATTATCAAAGGCTTTACGGTAATCTATCCGTGCTGTGCTGAGATTTCTACATCTTTTATGCAATTTTCCAAGATCATTTTGTTTATCAATAGTTGATCTTTGCAACCATATGAACCTCTCCGGCATCCCTTCTGTTGTTTTATTCGAGAAAAGAGTATGTACAGTTCGTCAGGACAGACGTGATCAATTTATATTTGATAGGCAAACATGTTATTGGCCTATAATTTTTCGTATCATCTGTTTCACCTGTTCCTGGCAGAAGATATATAATACTTTCAGTGACCCATTCTGGGACTTCAACAGGATTATTAATTAGCACTGATAAAGTTTGTGCAAAGGTTTTATGGATTTATGACAGATAAGAGCGCCAAAAATTGGGTACCTTGTCATTTCTTGATCTTGTTGTTGTTGTTGTTCTTGTTCTTCTTGTTCTTCTTGTTCTTCTTCTTATTATTATTAATTCCTCGGGACCAGTAGATCCATCGTACCTAAATATATCTCAACACACACACACACACATACACACACACCGCACTGTTTAACACGGTTTTCGTCTTTGGGTAGTAATTATTAATTCCTATTTGCTTATGCCTGAAAAGTATGAAAAATGGCTAACATTTTCTTCAAACTTTGATTTTGTGACCAGGATTATGATATTTCTGAAATGTAAAATGGGATAACTGGCGAATGTGAATATTCCCGTTCACGCAAAATCGAAACAAAACACATGATTCAAAAGTAACATTTATTTATTCTAGCATTACACAAAAGAGACCGCAAAAATCTAGAAGTCAGTAGTGTAAATTACTTTCACGAATCAGCCCCCCAAATATAGTCTCTCATCTTGTTTTCGTTATACGATCATTGGTATTGGCGTTCATAGTCCCGTATATACTGGTGTAAGCGCTCGCTTTGCTCTTCTGAGTACGCTCCCATATTCCCCTTGAATTTATCAAGATGAGTGTCAAGGATATGGAGTTTGAGGGAAATCCTGCAGCCCATTTTTTAAGCATTTCATCCGCAAGCAAGGCGGGAATACCACTAATAGATATGGGGCTACCGAGTGTGCAAAAAAATGGACTTTGTCCATTTCATTATATATATATATATATATATATATATATATATATATATATATATATATATATATATATGTGTGTGTATCATTCATTCATACAAAAAACAAATATAGAGGTTAATGATTTAAATTTAAATTTAAACTCAGCGTTGCGACAGCACGTTCCAAAACAATAACACATTTCTTATAGCATTTTTTCGGATTACATCTCTATTTTCGTTGTCCTCTTATTACCAAGAAGTAAAAACAAGAACAAAATCTATTTCCATACCTGAGGATGTCGGTAGGAACAGACGAAAGCTTGTAAAAATTAAAAGACCTTATGCAACTGGAATTTATGAACAGGGATCATATCATTCATATACAGCTTCGGGGTTGATGTATCTTATTTATATTATATAGAAGATGTATTCTCGCCATTTAAATCATTAACCTCTATATTTGTTTTTTGTATGTATGATTCATGAATTTATAAATTATAATTTGCACCTTTAATTGAAATATATATATATATATATATATATATATATATATATATGTGTGTGTGTGTGTGTGTGTGTGTGTGTGTGTGTGTGTGTGTATATATATATATATATATATATATATATTAAAAAATGAGAGAAAAACAAAAATAGTACCTTATTTTGTTTATTCAGCTTTAATATTGCCATGTATTGCCGACTAATTAGTATTATTATGTTATATAGATATTCCACTTTTTTAATTTTATATATAGGCTCCTTTAAGAAGCTTCCTGAAAAAAAAAACATTTTCAAAAAAGTTTTTTTTTTTTTGTTAACTTTACGTCTGATTAAAATTGAACGTGTCATATTTGTCTACAATCACGAAACACTTATCGCTGACATATTTTCCGGAATCTTCAATGATGGCCTATGTCCCAGTTTATCATGACATGAAAAAATAACTCAACCACCCACTGAGCTTACTTTTCTATTTAGCGTAGATCTGACATTTAACTGGTTAATCAAGACATACCCACAAGTCTAATTTTAATTCTGACCTTATGCCCCCCTCACTTTAACTTTCGGAAATGAGGTAACACTTTGTTATTAGATTTCCTTAAAAATCATTTAATTACCAGTTACTTATCATTGCCTGAAGAAGTACAATCATAGTATTGAAACAAGAAAGTTTTTGTGTAGCGACTTCAACAAGTTTTTATTAAAATTTCTTATAATAATAATAATAATAATAATAATATATGCCTACACATCCAGACCAATAGGAGAGACTTACCGTATATTAAAAACATAAAGGAATGATTTTAATGGGTTATTAGGAAAATAGAAGTAAAATCATTTGAAAATTATTTAATACAATCTAAGAAAAAGAAATTCTATAAAAGTGAAATTGGTTGAAAATATTTATTTAATATAGACAACAGATAAATAAGCAAATCATTTTGTGTAAACTTCTAACAAATTAGTTTCCTCGTTACATTTATTTTCATCAAGAGAATCTTAGAAAAGAAAATATATAGTTGCTTATAAAGTTACAATTAAGAACTGTAAGAAGAAGGTAAGTAAAAATATAATTTTATTACGAAATTTGAAAATGAACTAAATACGGGAGATTTGGGGGTGTCACTTAAAGGTCAGTATAGAACTAAATTATCTAAGACAATTCCAGTATAAAAGGACCGTCTGGCGAATCTAGTTAAAGTAGTATTCATTCACTAAATTTTTCAAGTAACACCCAAAAATTGGTGCTTCACAACGATACGATACTGTATCAAATTTTGGTTGAAATAAAACTAGAAGAGATAATTTTATCTAATTCATCAGTCCGTGATTAACTTAACATGGAATTCGATGAATTAGTTCGGGGAAAATATTCGTTGACCGACTCTTAAAACATTACAAAAGATTTTTGCATATCAGGGGTTTTCGGAAGAGAGAAAAAAAAAAACTAATTTGTTGTTTTTGTCTAAAACTGTGTCGTCATTCACAGCCAGGGAAAATATCATTACTTTGTGGATCCAACCAAAAGTGACATTTAGGCTAGGTGTACAACGCCAATTGTGACGTAAAATAGAAATATCCTTGAAGCCACGATTCTTTCTCGTGGTGCTGCAGAAACAAAACACTCACTGATCATGTGTATCAGAAGAAAACGAAAAGAAAAAAAAATCCTGATATTAAATTAAAAATAATTTTAAGGCTGCTCCTTTATTTTCGTGGTGCAACACGACTTGAGATTACGAGAGAGAGAAAGAGAAAGAGGGAGAGAGAGAGAGTAAAATAACTGATGCAGTAGCTATGAAAAGAAAGAAAGCACATGAAGGAAGACAGAATAGAGTGAAGATTCAGCCAATGTGGGAGCTGCTGAATACGATACGTGTACATTGACACGGATGTGACTGTCTAGCAAATGATTGTCTCCACCAGTTTAGCGGAATACGCCGATCGGACCCTCACCCGTCTGTGCTGAAGTAGTCGGCACACCTCATGTAATTACAATCGGACGTGACGTGCGTCACTCGAGGAGAGGAGCGTCACATTTTCTGTTCTTTTTTACTTTCTAGAAAAATCTAGGGTTTTATTTTGGATTTAATTTGGTTAGATTTCTTCTTAAAAGTGACATAAAATCCAGTAGAAAAAGACAACGTACTATCAACAAATAAATATTAATTTAATATAACAAGAATACAAGAAATTCGTTATAGATTTGAATGAGGAATGTCTTTTTGTTTTGGTTAATAAGGATCTAGAATAGAATATAAATTGTATTTGTGTGCGAAATACTGGAATGTGTGTTTGTGTAAAAGAGTCAATACGTATGTGCGTGTTTAGTAGTAACGTGGAATACAAGAGATAGAATTTAGCTCTTTCTGTGAACCGTGGTGCCGTAGTTGGGAGCGGTCACTTTGTAGTTTGTCAGCGTGGTAGCTTTTTGCGTGTGGACGTAAATGGTGTCTTGAAGATAAGCAGCTAGAGTGATGTGGACATTGGTGACATCTGTGCGTCTCATGTATGGGAGTCAGACTCAAGATATACAGCAGGAGCATCAATCAAACCAGATATGGCAACAGTATTTAATGGATGGGTGTATGGTTGATGCATTCTGACGAGAAAAAATTTCGTAAGAACATCGGTTCCAGAATTATATTGTTTATTTCTTCCTAATTGGTCTTAAATTGCTACATCCGCACGATATTTTATTGCGGTATCTACCTAAATCAGGATGAAATATTTCATTAAATATTTTAGTGGATACGACATCATTAGAAATTTATTTTTAATGATATGTAGGAAACAATAATTTAATATCTCAGGTATTTTTGTAATGCATTGGCCAATGCACATGTTTCCCAGATCTTGTAACCTCCTTCTCTGTTATTGTTTCTGGTGGGGTGTCATTTGCTTTGTTGGATGTTTGTTCATTCGTCTTTTGAGTAATATTTGAATCTGGATGCTCATCTTTTTCTCTTTGTCGCTGTTGTGAGAAATGGTAATCGACATAAGTCAGTTAATCCAATTGAAAGCAATATTGTGTTTTCCATTTTTCATGAAATACTTGTTCTTTCTGTTAATAACTTGGTGTAGACCTGAGTAATTTGAACATAAAGCTTTTTTTAAGCCGTCATTTCTTATAAATATATATGTGCAGGGGAAAAGGTCATTTGCTAGGTATATATTTTTGTTTGTTTTCCGTGTAGGCGTAAATCTTAATGATGACATTCTGTGTTTCAGTTCTTGTACAAATGTTGTTGTAGATAAAATGTTCGTGCTGTCATCATAGTATTGACCAGGTAGAGTCAATGATGTGCCGAAAACCATTTCAGCTGGTGTGCCATCCAAGTCTTCTTTTACAATGTTTCTGATTGATAAAAGTACCAGTGGTAAATTCTCTAGCTAATCAGTTTTGTTTTGTTTCATCGTTAGAGCTGCCTTTAACTGTCTGTGGAAATGTTCTACTATCCTGCTTTCACAAGGGTGATAGGCTATAGTTTTTATGTGAGGATTTTTGAGTAGGTTTTTTTTTATGTGAGGAGTTCCGAGAACAAGGTAAGGGTCCTACAATATCAACATGCATGTTTGTGAATCTTACATCAGGTGTGATGAATGTGACTGCGGGTGATTTGGTGTGCTTATTTATCTTGTTCTTCTGGTATGATAAACAAGTTTTTGACCAATTTCATATGTTGGTTGATGTGTTTGGCTAGACTAAACGTTTAGTAATTAACTTCACAGTTGCACATTTTCCTGGGTGAGACAATTTATAGAATTGTTGGAATATTTGCTCTCTCAAATTTGGTGGTATATAAGGACGTGGTTGAGTTTGTGAAATGTCACAATAAAATTTTGTATCACTTAATGGAACAGGTAGTTCAGCTAATTTTAGCCATGTATTGTTGTATTACTTGTAGTGAAGCGTCTGTGGTTTTTACATTAGCAATTACGTGAAGGGGTTATCGGAGAAAATACAAAGGATCTGAGGTCCATATAACATTAGGACAACCTTCAAAAGCTGGACAACACTTCACAGATACCTCTCCCGAGTAAGACCCCCCTATAGAGAAGAACATGACTAAAGACTGTGTGTACTCCTTCCCGTGCAGCTGCGGAAAGAAATATAAAGGTGAGACAGGCCGCCCCCTTAAAGTAAGGCTTCAAGAACAGCAAAAAGCTGTAACACGAAGGGAAGTGGAAAAATCAGGCGTGGTTGACCACATATGGAGAGAAAAGGGAAATCACTGCCCTCTGTGGGATCCGATTGAATCATAGATAAAGAACATCATTGGAAAATTCGTAAACTTAAGGAATCAGCACATATGGTAGGTCACAAAAATCTCCTGAGCCGACCAATCATAGAAATGAATATAATATGGGAACCAGTAATAAGGAGTTCCAGAGAAAAGCAATAACAACGAAAATTGCAATATGAGTGTTGGTAAAATTAATGAAATGATAACAGCAAAAATTGCAATATGAGCACTGGTAAAAAATTGTTGCTGAAGACATTAGGTTTATAATACCCAGAAATTCATACACAGATGTCCTTAAGGACACATGGCACAGTGGATAAAGGCGTTATTTTTTATTTCGCTCACTGGGGTAGACTATTCTAGTTCCACGTGCCATGTTTAATGGATGTCAGTTATCAGTTATCTCCTGTTAACTCCCCTCTCCAACTTCTCCGGACACATGACACAGTGGATAAATACGTTAGTTAGATCCAGTCACAGGACCCAAAGAGTGTGAGTTCAATACCTGGTTAAGGCGGTGGAGAACTTGGAGAGGGAAATTAACAGGAGATAACTGATAACTAACATTAAGCATGGCACGTGGAATTAGAACAGTCTACCCTGGCGAGCGAAATAAAGGGTTCAGTTCGACATTCCAACCTTCTGAAGAGAATTGGAAAATGTAATCCAGGTGCCCGACTTACCGTGGATTATATTTAATGTGTAATGTGTTGAAAATAACTCCCTAGTTTAGTTTGTGCCTTATTTAGTTTAGCGAAGAAGAAAGATATGGGTGTGATTTGTTTGTGCAAGATTTGGTGTATAACCGCACCCACAGCTGTTGATGAAGCATTCGTTGTGAGAGTAAGTTTAATCTCCTCTCCTTAATTCTTGATCTAATTCAACTTAGTGAAGTTAGTTAAAGATGTTTTGGCGTTGTTGAATGCTTCTAGAGTATCTTTCTTTAATGTAATATTTTTCTTCTTGTTCTTGAGTAGATTCGTCAAGGGTGATAGTACCGCTGAACAATTACATATAAATCTCCTGTAATATTTGATAAGGCCTATAAATCTTCGCAATTGTCTTAGTGACGTTGGTTGTGGAAAGTTGGTAATTTCCTCTGTATTGTCTGGTAAAGCTGAAATACCTTATTGGCCAATTTTATGTTCGAGAAAATTTAGTTTTAGTTCTTCAAAAACACACTTGTGTTCATTGATTTTGAATCCAAAATGTGAAAGTCTTTGAAAAGCTTGTTCCAAATGTAGTCTGTATTCTTCCCAGTTTCTGCTGGCAATTAAAACATCATCTATGTCGGCATATATGCACGGTAAACCACTAAATATCTCAGAGATTTGTCTCTAGAAGGTCTGAGCGGCGTTACGTAGCCCAAAAGGCATTCTCAAGTACTCGTATAATCCGAACGACGAGTCAGAGAAGTTTTGTGGATCTCCTCTTTAGTAACTGGTACTTGGTAGTATGCCTTCATCAGATCTAGCTTCGAGAAATTGTGGTCGCCTTGGAGACTCATCGTAAAATCGTGTATATATGGGATCGGGTATCTATCAGGGATGGTTTTAGCGCTCAATCTACGGATCTGTCGTGTTAGATTTTTGGACCTTTTTTTTCAAAGTTTGAATATTTTCCGCGGATCTTTTATTAATTCCTTAATAACATTATCTTGTGGTAGGGCAATACTAATTCCAGTTGGCTGGGAGCAAAATTCCTCTCACAGAAAGTTCTGTCACATTGTCAACAAGAGAATGAGTAGTCATGTTGACCAATAAATTATATTTAGCTAGAAAGTCTGCACCTAATATTGGTGTGGTAACATTAGCTTGGGTAAAAACCAGCAGAAGATTTCACCGCATCACCAGGTCGCTGGTCTTTGCTTTCTCGCTAAAGGTATCAGTTTTCGTGCCGTTAGCGGCTAGAGGTTTGTAAAATCGTGGTTTTGAATTTTGTTTTGGATCCGGTGGTAAAACACTCACTTCGGCTCCGGTGTCTATTAAAAAAATATATCCATGATTTTATCAAGGATTATAAAACAGACGACCCTTTTGTGAGAGTCCAACAACAGTCATCGTCTCTTCTAGCTGGAATTTAAATTTTTCGGTGCCATGTTTATAAAGGCACAAAGCTTCAAACAGCGCCTTGCCTCTGTACCAAATTTATAATGGTTGTAACAAATGTCGAATTTTCGTTTTCCTCTATCATTGCTGAAACTTTTGTTGTTACTCCTTCGTTTGTACTTAGGTTTGCTCGTTTTTCGAGGAGTTTGCTGTTGTTCTTGTAAGTTCAAAAGGGATTGCATCTGTTCAGCTAAACTTGCAACTGTTGCTTGCAGTTGCTCAAATTGCTCGTTTTCCTGTTGGTTCGTAGGTTGCGCTGTCAATGCGTTCACCATCCTGTCTTTGAAACTCACGTGGATCTAGTCAGCAGAAGGTTTTCAGTTTTTCCAGTTCCGTTTCCTCTGCCATGGGTGCTAAAGTTTGTTACATTGTGTTGGGTAGTTTGTCCAACAACAATCTTATAATATTTTCTGCCTTCATGCATCTCAATAAATGGGAAGGATTTCGGTTACTTAGCTCTATTCGGGTAAATAAGTCGCGTAACAATGTCTCGTTTGAAATCCGGTTCGTTTAATAATGGCCGTTTTTCAATTTATCATAGGGGTTTTCTACTGGCATTGTTTCGAGTAAGTCTGTAACTTCTTCTACGTCTTCTGTTGGTAGTTTTTCCACTAAATAGCAGTACCGGCCTCTTTGCTAAACAATGTTCTTTGTTTTGAATATCGTCTGCATTTGCATAATTCATCTCTTTATATTGCTGGGATTATATGCATGTGAATTCAGAGTAAGTGTTGTCAAAGAAAATTCCGTACTATGTATATAATCACATCTTGATCACCATATGTAGGAATCCTTCTACTCAGGTTTTTGTTAAATGCCAAAATTCGGAGTGTCGAAAGTCGTTATAATAACAAAATATTGTTGCGAGACTATTCGTAATTTGGCCGTTTAGAATAATCCAACGGCTTTCATTGAAAGAATAAAATCCAGTAGTAAAAAGACAATGTAGTATCAATAAATAAACATTAATGTAATATGATGAAAAGTGATTGTCATGGGTCCTTACCTATAATTACAGAATTAACTCTTCCTAACACTATGTATACTACGCCCCTCAAGAGACAGGGACGAATCGAGCCGAGCCGATAGTAGTTCACTCCAAACCAGACTGACAGTCATACTAACACCTTCCACATATTGTATTATTATTTCGTGTAATATACCTTCGTTATTTCTTCTCTTGTGATCGTGTTCTTCCTTGGTCCTAACCTGGACCACAACAGTGATGTAATGGAATAACCTGCCACTCCCCTATAAGTAACTGTAAGTCAACGGACTGCAGAGACTAGGTAGGATCTGTTGAGTACGACTCAGACTTACACGAGAACTACCGACTTTCCAATAGTAGCACTCACTACTGAATTGACTTGCGACGACCTTGTGCATAACTGTTACCTTTATTCTTATTGTACTGTTTTTTTTTTTACAATAAACCTTTACTTATTTTATCCACCTGGTTTTTCAAGTATATATTCCTATTAGTATGGAATATAACAAAATAAATACAATAAGTTCGTTATAGATTTGAATGAATAATGTCTTTTTGTTTTGGTTAATAAAGTTCTAGAATAGAATATAAATTGTATTTGTGTACGTATGTGAGAAACAGTGGAATGTTATTATATGTGTTTGTATGAAATAGTCAGTACGTATGTGAGTGCTTAGTAGTAACGTGGAATACAAGAGATAGTTAGAATTTAGTTATTACTGTGAACTGTGTTTCTGTAGTTTGGAGCGGCCGCTTTGTAGTTTGTCAGCGCGGTAGCTTTTTGCATGTGGACTTGAATAGTGTCTTGAAGATAAGCAGCTAGAGTGATGTGGATCTTAGTGACATCTCTGCGTCACATGTTTGAGAGCCGAACTCAAGATGTACAGTAGGAGCATCAAACCAGATATGGCAGTAGTATTTAATGGACGATTGAATGGTAGATTTATAAATGTGCAAGATGGATTCTGATGAGAAAGGTTTTCTGGCATAAACTAGCTTTCCTAGCAGTAGACCTAGCAATCGATTCAATATAGAGTTTATACACTTTTTCGTAAGAACACCGGCTCCAGAATTATATTATTTCTTTCTTCCTAGTTGGCCCTAAAAAGCCGATATTTTGGCAGTATCTTCGTAAATCATGATGAAATATTTTATTAAATATTTAAGTGGACACATCCAACACTTTTTTTTTGGGGGGGACTTGGATCTTTTCTTTATATATTTGCAGTTGTTAACTCAATATTTCGGCCGCTCTGTTCTTCAGGTATAAACTGCTGAAAGAGCAAAGCATCTATTCTCAAAAGAAAGATTGCAGTAACAGAAAAATAAAAAGACGACTATTTCAAAAATAAAATAAAAAATTGATCGCAAACCATTTTGGTTTGACATAAAGAAATAAAAAAAAAACCTAAGAAAAAATAAATAAATAAATAAAAGAGGTCAAAAGATTATCATTCCTAAATGTAGGTGAAGAAAAGGGGATTGTCAAATGAGTCATTTCCGGAACCAATCAAAATTAAGAACAATTCGGGAATTCTATTGTCATTAAAAGAAAGATTTAACAGAGATAGTGACGAGGAGGCAAACGGACTGGACCAACCGCTGAAAAGAATTTCATCTGCTGTTCCTTAACCTCAACCTTCGGACACAGAGAGTGAGACGAAAGAATAACTGCTATCAAGAAATACTTACATACCAACATACATATTACAGGAAGACTCTTCTTACTTTCTTTATCTATCTCCCCCGTTCTCTCTCTCTATATATATATATTTGTTGCGGGGCCGATAAGGATGTCGCCCCCGCAAGCTTTAACGATGAAAGGTGTGATCAGCTAAGAAGACAATGAGGAACAAAGGCAGAGGTTTAGAATAACAAACATCGGATTTATTTGTCGATCTGGACAAATGTACGTACAGGAATTGTTTGGTATAGTTCGATCGAGAAGTTAGGGAGTGCCAGTTGAAGGATCGTTGGTAGCGTTCAAGGCGGCAGCTCGGAGGAAGGCAGATGGAACAGCGGTATTCGAGGTCGAGTCGATTCCCGGATGTTCGCTCTTTGTAAAGAAGCGCGTTGGTGTTTTTGGAAGAGAGAGGATCGGCGTAGACAGTGCTGGGGTAGCTAAAAAGGTCTATCGCATATCATGTGGCCAGGTTAGTCCAGAAAAGGACTTTCGCATATCATGTTCGGCTGCTGCTGATGATGCTGGTTCGGCCCGCTGCTGCTGCTGAAGTTGGGTTGGCACGCTGCTGCTGCTGAAGAGGTTGGCTGCTTCGTGCGGTCAGCGACGAGGTTCGGCCAGGTGAAGGGGGAGATGGGAGCACGTCGCTCTACCCCGGGGCCAATTTGGCCCTGAGCCAAGTTATTTGGTGGAAGAAATCGGCTGTGTTTATGTCGGCTGCGGTTAGCATCGTTGGCAATTTCTTTTGGTTGATGACTAAAAATTACCTTCCACATTTTGACTGTACACATCGGTTTCATTTGGACACCATGTGTATTTAAAGTAGTTTCCGGTCATTATTTTTAGTTAGGAAGACTTGAATATGTTTATGTTTCATTTGTTTTGCTTTTTGTGTACCGTTCTCTGAAAAACGCTGAGTCACCGGAAGTTAACGGCATTCGTTCTGTTTTCCGCGATGACGCTTTCAGACATTTGAGTAGCCGGCAGTAACTTCCGGCCGGGTGCGATATATATATATATATATATGCTAAGCACTTTCAACACGAGAAATTTCTGATAGGAATTTATGAACTCTTCGAATATTATTGTATATTTTATTTTGACAGATATAATTTTTATCAGTACATGCCATATATATATTTGTATTAATTATCTTTGCATCTTTAAAACGCCATTAATTGGTGTATATTTGGATCTGCCCATTAATGCAGACTTACTCTCTAATCTTTCAGCTTATGGCATCGTTCTGTAACTCAACAATAATCTTGGTAGGAAAGTTTCAATCTTTTCTCACTGAGAAGAAGATGCTTTCAATCCCATCTTTATTGTTTGGACCATTCGTTCAGTAATTCCATTTGACTGAGTGTGGTAAGGAGCTGTTTTATATGAGACATAGCCAATCTTCCTTAATCACCAGTATAGACTTTCGTCACAGAATTCGGAAACAAAATCAGTTACTAATGTTTTGGTACTCCATTTATGTGTAATATTTGTTTTACAGTGATAGATTTTTTTTATTCTGAATTCGGAAAACTTCAGACCAGGCGGAAAAAAGCGTCAACCAGAATTAGACATAAACCTAATCCGTTAATCTTGTATGATCCATATAGGTTCTGTTTCTTTTGACGAAGCGTTTAAATTATTGTGGCAAAAAGTCTTTATTTCGACACATTTAAGACATTAGACGTAATTCTCCACATTTCGGGTGTGTCCTGGTCACCACGCTTCCAATTTTAGTCGTTTTTGTGTAGCGGTTATCTTGCAATACACATCATGTACACTTTTAATTACTTCTTTTTTACATTTTTCCAGTGGTACGACTAAATCCACAAATCAGACAGTTTTCTATTGATAGTTTGTGTCTGTTTTCTTTGTATGGTCTTTCTGCTTTTGAACAATTACTCCATTTATTGTTCATTATTCTAGATAAAATTCAACTTAAGACAGGATCTTGTAACGTCTCTATAACTAGTCTATTCATGGGCAACACATCCGTTTCCACCAAATGCATCCTCAACATTATTATGTTTTTTTTTTCTATTTTTCCTTTTTAAATTGTAGTCGGATGCATCTACGTGTGGTTTCCTGTTTCCCTTCACGTATTCTATACCATAATCAGAAGCCATTAACATCATAGCCAATCTTAATATTCAGGATCATGTAACTTTCGGCAATTCCTTTCTTTGATGGAATATAAATTATAAGGGCTTATGATCAGACCTCAACAATTTTTGTTCCCAATAAGCTTGGTCATGCTCTGGTCATACTCCATACAATCGCAAGTGCTTCCTTTTAAATATTAGTGTAGTTCAATTTACCTGGTGTCTATGTTCTGGAAAGATACATCACTGAGTGTCCTTCCTGAGGCAAAATTGCCGATACAGACTGGCCACTAGCTTCTGTGGTTAATGTAACGTTCTTTTTAGTGCCATAAATCTTGATCACGGTTTTTTTTAGATGGATCTTTTAATTTAATGAAGGCTGTTTGGTGTGTTCTTGTCCATTCAAACCCCTTATTCTTCTTTTGCAACTCAGAAAATGCTTCACTTCTTTCAGAATATTTTGACAAGAATTTGCCATAAAAATTGGCTAATCCAAGAAATAATTCCAATTCCTTTTTATTAGTTGGAGAAAGTACATTTAATATTTTTTTGTATTAACGTCGTGTGCGGCTAAGTACTGTTTTCTGAAATTTGGTAACCCAAGAATGATAATTCTTTTCAATTAAATATACACTTATCTTTGTTTATCGTCATCTCTGCCTTCCTGAGCTTGTAATCTAGAACAAATTTAGTTTTTTTGTTTCAGTTCTTCTTCAGTGGCCACACCTAAACATATATCGTCCTGATAAATTATCATATTTTCTACTTTCCCCCGCTAACAGATTTTCCATAGATTTTTGAAAAATCGAGCTGTCTGTCTGAATTCCAAATGGTAAGCGGGACCATCTAAGTAAGCCTAAGTGGGAGTTTATTATTGTCATTTCCTTAAATTCGTCAACTACTTGAGTTTGTTGGTACACATTTTTTAAATTAATTTTCGTAAAATATTTAATTCCTACCTGTCATATGCCCTACTCGACGAATAATTTATAATGCAATCATACGCCGACCAGGAGATATATACATTATCACGTCTATGGAGAGATACGGGCTATCTCTCCCAGACCATGACAAATGGACAATTAGTAAACAAAAATATTTAAAAGAACACTGTTCGATTGGGATAATCAAACAGTAATCTTTTGCCAGGTTCGCTTCGGTTTCAACACAAATACTGATCCACAATTCGAGGATGAACGATAAGGCGTAATAAGTTTTGGTATAAGAATTTTAATATATACATATACACAAGATATTAAAATAAAAGAAAAATATAAGCATGAGTAAAGTATCCAACGACTAGAACCTCAAGACTTATGTTGAGATACCAAAATATGCCCAAATCCAAATGGATTCGACTGAAACCGAACGGATAAAAAAATAAGTATGAATAACTACGAATTCAGAAATCAACGCATAACCAAAAGAGATGGGATAGGATTTACATATTTCTATTTTGACATGTGGAAAGGTGTTTGTGAGAACATAAAATTTATGGATGCATGTGTATCTTTCTAACACGGGTCCAAAATATATAGTTACTTATCTTTATATTCAGTTCTCTCTCTTACTCATTGCCCTTTCTTTTCTCTCTCGCGTTTCCTCTTTTCTTTCTTTCTTTTTCTTTACACAAATTCAATTTCACACACGGTCCGGCTGAAACAGAAATATACACTTTCTTCCTCTGTCTGATTTTCTCTTTTCTTTCTTTCTTCTTCTTTATACAGTTCAGCTTCAAACACGGTTCGGCTGCAACAGAGACATATACTTTCTTCCTCTCTCTGGTTTTCACTTTTATTTCTTCAAACACAGGCTGTATTCTCAGCGTACAAATTTCCTTGCGTCTTCTGTGATAAATAACTCGATTTATCTTCTTCAATCTGGAGTTGACGAACATAAATATACATCCTTATATTTCTTATCCGGAGTTGCTTATGATGAATCGAACAGGTTCCATCATTACCAAAATGAGTCTCATCTTTCCGCTTCGATTTCGAGTCTTGCTCCTTCAAAGACAAGACAGCAACTGAGTTCCAAGTAATTTTCTAATTCCTACGTGTCCTGCATTTTGGCACGAATTCCAGTTCCTGTTGCTTCATGACCTTACGTCAGTCCCCTGTCTAGATTCTGTCTAGACGTCTGTTGCTACTGGTAACTGGGCCAGTCAACCTCTTGACTTGCTTTCCTAAAATGTCTCGAGACTCCCACGTGACCTCTTCTGTTGTCAAGCTGAGATTAACCTTAATATATGCGTGTATGCGTGTTTGGGCTATCTGCATTCGTCACATTCCTGAGAATGTAGTATGTTTTCTATGTTTGGAATAGGGTAGGAATCCAAACAAATATGATTTACGCTTACTTTGTAATCTCCACAAATTCTAAAATCACTATCAAGTTTTCTTAAAACCACAATAGGCGATTCTCATTTGCTGCCTCCAGGTTCTATAAATTGAAGAATGATTTCTTTCCTCCACCATTTTTCGTAGCTTATCAACTTCCATTGGCTTTATATGAATGAGAAGCCTACGGCTTTCAAAATACGGTGGATTGATATTTCTTTTTAACTCTCTTTATAATTTTTAAACAGTTTCGGGAATTTGTGGTGAAAACGGAATGAAAATAACTCTCTTTTCTTCAGTGTTTTCAAATTCGCGAGCCTGTGTGAAAATTTATTTTGACTAATGGAAAAAGGAGCGGTTTACAAACTGAGAAAAAGTAATGAGCCGATGTTAAATCGCTTTTTGATATAAATAGGCATAAAAATGTTGAATGAAGCCAGAGAGACAGAAACAGAAAAGAGTTCCACGTGTCTGAATAAAGTCGGTGTCAAAATTACACGCTGATACATTATCAGTCTCTAATGAAAGCAAGGCAATTTCAAAGAATTTTATTTAATTCCAAAGCTAAGTACCTTAAAATATATCTTGTCATTCATGTTGAATACAACATTATAACTTTTATGTGAATAACGAACTCTCTCAATTTGTTATAGACATTTTGGAATATTACTTTGTGTTTGATGATTTAATCTGAACATTTTCTCTTCTTGACAATTCATCGAAACTGTTGAGGTGTGTTAATAAGAATGAACCATTTATAGATGTCTATTATTAACATGACCACACGATTTATATTCAGCATAAAATATCACAATATATGAAACAACAAGAAGGAATAAAAATGGTTTTATAACATCAACATTTATTTTTATTTTTTGTGTGGACACGCGTAGATGTTTTTGTATTATATCTCTTTGACTGATTTAAATATTTTTATTTTAGCTCAGAGAAGTTGAATGAATTATAAAGCTGAGAAATGCTGAATAAACTGTAGCTTTAGAAAAGTATTTCAAAGTGAAAAGTTCTTGTTTGGAAATGTTCTGTATGTTTTTAATGTAGTTTGGAAAATTTCGTACGTACGTGCATGCGTGAATATGCTTTTAACATCTGACCCCCATGGTCGAGACGAGAATCCTTATGGTCACATCTTCGCAGGAAAAGGGAGCAGAAGTGAGAGAGAGAGAGAGAGAGAGAGAGAGAGAGAGAGAGAGAGAGAGAGAGAGAGAGATCGTGTCTTCTATTTATAATTATTGTATCCACGTGACAGGATCGAAAGAAATTGGCTGGAAAACTTGACTTGGTCACGCGCTGGAAACGTGGGTGGATTGCAACGCCCACTTGCGTGTTAGCCGACCAATTAGAAGTTGATATTTCCTAAAAATCTGTATGAAGCTGAATAAAATTCAACATTGATAAGAAAGTGGTAGCGGGATGCTAAAATCTACGAATTTTAAATTTTGATTCTTTTTCCTGATTAAGCTACTGGCAATTGTAAATGTGTAAATAATTCCTTATGTTTTTTTTTTCTTTTTTTTGTTAAATATAACACGTGTGTTTCCTCGTCATTTTCCCTCGCATACATCAACTTCCTGTATTCATAGCATTAAGTAAACATGTGCCATTAATATTTATCAAATCAGTTCCGACTGAACCGTAACTTTTTTATACAGTCTACCACCATAGTAGTAACGGTTTTAAATCTAGTTTTTGTTTCTTGAAATGACTAATATTTTTTTATACACGTTCAATCAAACTGTCTTAATCTTACTAAGTTTTTCTTTAATTTTGGTTTCGATTATTGTTCCCAAAAATTCTTCGGAATAATGTTCACTTCGCTTCCAGTGTCAACTGGAATTTTTAAATCTACACCGTTTAATTTAATATTTGTGAAAGTGTTCTTTTTGTTTCTTCTTTCTATTGAAAAAACTAAAAAAAAAACGTTCTTTTTAACTTTTTACATCGTCTTGTATCATTTCAACAGTTTTTACGTTGGCATCTCGCCATCTAAATACAACTTGAAAGTGATTTTTCTTTTTGCATTTATTACATGTCTGTCCCTATTCTGGTAATTCTCTCTCTTTGATTCATGTTTATAGTTGCAATATCTGTATTTTATCATTATTCTTTTTCTCGCACATGTGTCCAGACCCTCATGTTGGTTTTCATTTGTATTAAATTTTTCAATTAAACTCCTCTTGTTATATGAAGTCAATACAAGCTTCTAAAGTCATTTGGTTTGTCTGTAACCGCCCTAAAATTTTTACTCTATGTGAGTCCTTCAACCAATTGGAGTTGAATTAATTCTTCCTTTATGCTTATGTTGTCCTAGTTGATGAAATTCACAATATCTGCTGGTATCTCTTCTTAACCATCTTAACAAGGCTTTCATTTGTCAGTAGCTTAATCAGGAAAAAGAATCAACAAGGCTTTCCAAAATCTGATCTCAATGCTAAGAATTTGATTCGTTTGGCTATGTCTAATCTCTTCTTTGGTTGAATATTTCTCAATATTATTTCTTTGACATTCTTAAACGTCAAGTTTTCAATTTCAGCCGGGTAAGTATTAACGAAATCTGCCTAATGGCTTCGCATTCCGCAGTGGCCAAAAATAGATCCGTGATTTCTTTCTGTTCTTCAGGTGTTTGGTCATCTCTTAAGTTCTTTCTTCTGGCACGTGCCTTTGAAAGCATTTTATCCAAATCTTTACGTTTTCAGGTTCTTCTGTGTTCAACAGAGCTCTGTTAGGCGATGCCATTTTGTTATGATGATCAAACTTAGTAGACGTAGATATTCTACGTACATTGAATCAAAGTTGCCCGTGAGCTATAATTATAGCTCTCTTTATGCTAATTACCTATTAGCTAAACCAATCCCATTACATAAGTAAACCTCTACTTTGGTGACCTCCACATCTCCACACTAACAGATCATCACATTAGTTGTTCGACTGCCACAACACACAAGTGTCAAAACAATGTTGCATTAATATAGATTTTGTTACTTGCATTTTTATAAAAGCAGCAACCGTAAATAATAGATTTACTTTCCTTAATGGATGAATTAACATAATTTTTGACAAAAATTGCAAAGACATTTATCTTTGTGCGTTTTATTAAATGTTCTGTTAACTGATAGTGAAAATTAAACACTTGTAAAACCTATTTCTTCTTTGTGTATTTGAATAGAAAGCAAAGCCAATCCACTCTATGAAGAGAAAGTAAAGATCTGCCTCATAATAAAAATTGGTTTTTAACTCTACTGAAAGAGAGAAGGCAGTTTGGATGATTGAAACAGAAAAGGGGGTTTCGGCTAAACTAGTCAATATGAAACAGTTATGAAAGTTTTTGACTACTCTTCTTCACCTACTTATGTTTCTGCTCAAAATAAACTGTCTAATTATTAGAGAATTTATTTTGAGTAAAAACTTAAGTAGCTGAAGAAGGCTGTTCAAAAATTTTCAAGACCGTGTTTCTGGTAGGAACAGATTTTGTTGCATGCTGGGAGTGTGAAACTTCTGAGATATTCTGGTCTTTACTATTTAGTTTGTCCTTTACTTCCTTTATGAACTCATCATCGGACGCTTTGTCTATTATCTCGTCAATTGTTATAGGAATCTCCCTGACAGTATTGCACAAGGTACTATTTATTTCGACCTCTGTTCCTATGGAAGCAATGACTGTGTCTTCCAGGGATTCAGCATACTTAGCTATCAATCTAGACAACCCGTCTGCATTTAGTCACCGCAAAGATGATTTCTAAGGCATCCTTTTCTATTTGTGAGTAATCCCTTTCAGCTGGTAATAGCGTCCTTGATGCGTGGACAATTGGCTTTACAGATCCATCATTTAACTTGTGTAAAATGCACGCCCCGATGCTGTTGGAGCTAGCATCGCTGACTACAATGGATCGTAATGAGTCAGGAACAGATCTGATGTAAGGACCTCTTTTATTTTCTCAAATGCTTCCTGGCATTTGGTTGTCCAATCCTACTCTTTATCTTTTCTCAATAATTCATTTAGTGGAGTTCTCAAACTGTGCATTCTTGGGACAAAAACGTTGTAATAATTGGCAAGACTTAAAAAACTTTGAAGAGCCGACACATTTTCTGGTGCTGGCATATTCTTTATTGCCGTTGCCCTCTCTGGGCCGGGATGTCTTTGTTAATTATTTGCTCCTAATCCTCTCTAAGAAAAACTCACACCTCCTGTCTTTTAATTTGAATCCGAAATCCTGGATTCTTATGAACACCTGCCAGACGTGCGATTTGTGTTTCTCGATGCTTTCGCTTTTCATTAGGACGTCATCGAAATAGGCCACTGCAAAATCCAGACCATTTAACATCGTGTCAATGAGCTGTTGAAAAATGGAAGAGGCGAACTTAAACCCGAACGGTAGTCTTAAAAATTTGTATAAACCCCTGTTGGTGTTTATACAAAGAGCTTCGAGCATTCCTCGTCCACGGGTATTTGTAGATATGTGTCGCTTGTCAATCTTTGAAAAATATATTCTTCCACTGAGCTTAGCGAATATCTCCTCTAGACTTGGAAAGGGATAATAGTAATATTTTAGGTCGCTGTTCTGCCCCGTAGAGAAGTCAGTACATACACGAATTTCGTTGCTCTTTTTTAAAAATATAAACTGTGGGAGATGCCCATTCGCCATAATCAACCTTTCCCATTTCCTCAAGTCGATTCAACTACTCGTCAATTTAGTCATTTCAAGAAACAAAAACTAGATTTAAAACCGTTACTACTATGGTGGTAGACTGTATAAAAAAGTTACGGTTCAGTCGGAACTGATTTGATAACGAGGCAAATGGAACGTTACGTTTTTTCTTAAAAACTGGGTTTACGTCTGGCTTTAACTCAAACTTAGCAGAAATTTTTGTGCATTTTATTACTCCTCTACTAAAAACGTCAGGAATTTTTTTTAAGTTCACCTTTCGCCTTTTCTGCTTCGTCAGTCAAATTTTCGACTTTTTGACATAATGAGTTAATAGGCATATCCCAAAGTTGAAACCGTTCTAACCAATCAGTCCCGAACAAATTACCCGTATTCTTCATAATATATGTCTTTAGTTTTCAAGTTTTACTTTTGAATGACACGTTCGCCCATAAACTTAAGAGAGTTCGTCGGTTACTCCTTTAACTCTTCGGTTCGTTCTTAACAAATTCGGTTTACCCAGTTTTTCCATGTTTGATAATTAACTATGGATAAGTCTGAACCCGAATCAAGCTGTAACCTTATATTTTTGTTAAATATTTGTCGCAATTAAAACATTTTTTTATCTTTAAAAGGATAATATCTATAGCAATATAATTGACAACACCCGAAACATTGTCTTGACGACAAAGTAACTTTATTATTTTTTGGTTGACCCTTTTTAATTTTTCTTTGGCGTATGTTTTTAATGTGAGCCACGCCACTCTGTTCGATGTTTTTCTAATTCTCTTTGACGTTCACGAAACGTTGGCAATCTCCGGTAATTTGCTGTAAAGTAACGTCAGGATCGTTTTCAAGCTTGTTGAGTATCCTACTACGTATTTCAGCGTCTTTCGCTGAAATCAAACCTTGGACGAAAATCAGGTATTTAAAATTATTGGCACTTAACTCATCGCAGTGTTTATTGACTACACCCACGAAAGTATTATAATCTTCGTCTTTGCGGGTCAGATTCATGCATTTCCAACGCTTGTGGGACAGTGACGTTTTTGGACGGAAGAGTTCTGTTAATGATTGAACCACCTCTTTAAATTTCAAGTCGCTGGTTTTCTTAGGCAAAATATAATTAACAAACTTAGTATATTCTGCTGTGCCTAATTTCCTGAGGAGTAGGTGAACCTTTTTAGGGTCAGCCCAACTTTCACAATCCGTATTGTATAAGTCCTTGTAACGTTTAAATTACGAAACGAATCTAATTTCTTCTTCAGGTGCAAACATGAAGTTTTCACTAGCACTCCATATAGCATTTTGAGGGAACGCGTTTTCGCTGTCCTCATTTTGGCTTTTGATGGATATATTATACAAGTGCCTTTGCTCATTCTGTGTTTGAAGGAGAATTTCTTCAAGTTTCTCTTGTCTAACCTGAATTTCTAGGTGCAATTTCTCAAATTTTTTCTGCTATTCTGCTTGTTCTCGTTGGAATTCCTCTTGCCTTTCTTGATATTTCTGTTCTAACAGTAGTTGTTGTTCCTGTTGTAGAAATCCTAATGTTTTGAGGAGTTTCTTTTTTCACTGTCAGTGTTGTAATTAACACTGGATAACCTTTTGTCGTAAAGTTTGATTAGAATTCCTTTCTTCACCACAGTTGTAGACACTGGCAATTTTTTTATGATTTAACGTGAAGTCCGTTTCTTCGAATCCTTCGTCGCCAAGATGTTGTGAGCAAGTAAATGGTTAAGAAATAACAAAACATGTGTTACAGATATAATATATATTAAACAGTAAGTACAACAGAAGAGTATTACACGACTAGTGTGTGTGTGTCGGTTGACCCAGCGTTCAATCTAATCAATTGTTCCCCCAAGGCATTCTCTCCTACTAATCTTATATGCGGCGGAAGAAACCAACATAGACTCTTTAGAGGGAGGACACAACAACAGAAGCTATTGGAAAGGTTTAAGTAAACTGAAAAACACTAAATTCCGATAGACTGAAGATATACAGATGACCAGACGAAGGAAAATGAAAGAAAGGGATATTTGTCTTTTTATTGAAAAAAAAAATCACTAGCAGAGGTAAAACAAAGAGACCATCTCGTTTTGATTAAGAACTGAGATTAAGTGATGGGATATTCTGGAGATCCAAGGACCTCTCGGAAAGAAATAGATAATATTTTTACGGCCATTGAGCACCGGAGAGAAAGACGGACCCCTGAGCGCGAGATTGATCGATTGATAAGGATTAACTTTTAAAAACAGATCGGTTCCCAACAGAACATATGGGGAGAAGGACAATTAAATTTTTCGTCTGTTGAAATGTGATAAAAATTTCCCAAATCGAAGGACTGTCCTCTTCTTACCAATTGTTGACCACTGGGTTGACGAGGTGATAGAAATGATAAATTCCATTGACGAAAACGACCGCACACAAAAGCACAATGAGAAAGAATTTTGAACGATAATTTAAATTTGAACCACGCCTAGCCCTTGGGGGACCAGTTTGGTCAGGGGACCAAGTAGAATTTCTAGGGAAGGCAGGGGGGCTTTCCAAACCGGCAGTGATGGTGAGAGGCACCCACATAAAGCAAGAAGAAGAAGGCCCAAGTAACATTCCAAGGAGGGAGGTATTTGGACATTTGAATGGAGAGCCCTGATTAGTTGTTTGGGGAGCGCTGGCATACCCAGAGCACATCATGACCAACCCCAGCCCTTGCTCATGAGTCCATAAAAAACAGAACGCCGAGTAGATGCAGAGAGAGAGAGAGAGAGAGAGAGAGAGAGAGAGAGAGAGAGAGAGAGAGAGAGAGAGAGTGAGTGAGTGAGTGAGAGAGAGAGAGAGAGAGAGAGTGTGTGTGTGAAAATGCGGAGACAGCACGGAGAAACTACGTAAGAGGAATTGCAGAGAGAACAGAGTACCATGTGACTTGCTACCTTGAATAAAAACCTCCGACTTAAAGCCTTGTTCCAGAAGTTTCGTTCCAAAATCATAACAACATTGTGTCACGATCATCAGGAAGGGTCGATAGTTATTGCATGGAGAGAATAGTCTGCTTAAGGCATCAATGACTGTAGCATCAACATTGTATCAAGGAAGTGTATATAAATACTTTTTTTTCTTTTATCAAATTTATATTTTTTCTTTTTTTGTGTGACTTTACTTTGACCGGACCAAACCAAGTCATCGATTCCAATCGACCATTCTGACCAAGCCAGTCTTGCGAACGTGGGGCAAGACAGGACTTGGACCAAAGCGATCAACTCTACGATCAGCCGAGGGAATCGATCTTGAATACGGAGCGGGCGAGGTAGATGTCAGCATTTTTATTTAAAATAACAATGTCCCTACAAAAGACTTTTCTGAGAGAACGTTTATGGCATTCAGTGACGTACTGAATGAATCAGAAAAAGTATAGTGAATGGTTACTTTGGAACTCTCACATTTCGATTTACTGATGTTTGTCATAAAACTTCGGTGGCTCCAGGTCCAGAGGAAAGTATTGAGCGGGGGCCTATTGTGTCATAAATGTCATTAGGAGAATAGATGTATTGACTCTTTGTGACTGGTTTCACCGGTCATTTTTCCGTAGAATTTCAACGCTTAACGGATATAGAGAACATGGCTATGGGAGATTTGAACTAGAGTGGTAAGGGTGAACAGATCGCGACGTTTTGTAACGGTGGCTAGTCAGGGATGAAAGAAGTCATGTCAACGAGATTTGAGTAACGAGAAAATACGAGCTGGGAGAGGATTAAAGAGAATTATTTCAAATGCCGTATCCGCATCTGCAAAAAGTTTGTCCAGATCTTCAGCCCAAGCTGATTTGCAATTGGTGTAATCAGACAGGTCTTTGATAGACTGCGACCAGGCATTCTTACATTTATTGCCGGTAGTGAAAACTCTTATAAAGATGTTGGGACAAGAAATCTCACTGATATGACATATGCGTCTACCTTGGTGTGTGCTTAAAAGCGATTAATGTAAAATGAATCAAACGTAGCGGTAAAAAGTATAAAAGAGTTAATAATAGGAGGAATGTCAGTGAAAGTCAATATAATAGTTCCTGAAAAAATGGTTAATGGTACTGATATAGTAATGGTTAAGAATGTAATCAGTTAACCAGGGGAAAGTGTGATGCTTAACGAGAGTGGAGTGAAGTCTTAGGGGAAGGGGAAGGGAGTTATAATGTACTCATGTACAATTATACAACTGAAGAAAGTCACTGGCAAAAATGTTGAAACAAAAGAGAATGTTTCATACGGGATTGTTGATAGATTTGTGTACAGAGTTAACTCCGACAATACTCTTCACATCTCAGACTGAAAGTTACAGGAACGAAAACTTTTAATATGTAAAAGTTATAAACTGAATAGAGAAGGTGTCCAAAATGGTTAACGCATGTTGAAGGTGAAGACGTGATTTCTGAAATGTCATCAGATGAAAAAGTCGTGGGACAAAAAGAGTTCCTTTTTCTAATAATTTTTTTTTCACAACTTCCTTTTATTGTACATTTATCTGTGTTAATTTTAAATCTCCCGTTGAAGCCTGAAGAGCGGGAGCGAAACCGGTTGCTTCGCCCGTTTTTTCTTTCTTTCTTTTTTTTTTTTTTAAATATGTCTCGTAATATTATTATTACTTTTATTTCGATATATATATATATATATATATATATATATATATATATATATATATATATATATATATATTCGGTCGAGCCCTGTGGTGGAAAAAAGCGCATATTTATAAACAGTGACTATTACTGCTAATAATGCAAGACTCTCCCAAAGGATTGAGACGTGTAGATCACTGGCGTATTTATGAAAAATAAATACGCAAAAATTCGCCTTTCTCACTGCCTTTCTCTCTGCCGAGTGTCGATAGCCTAGAGGTTAGAATCTCCGAGTGATAGCAAATCGGCTTGAAGCGATTGGATGTCTAGCAGTTTATCTAGGATCTGTAATACAGCGAAACAGTCTGTCTGTGGATGACGATGCTAGCTCCCGAAATAAATTAATTCGGTCGAGCCCTATGGGGAAAAAGCGCGTATTCATAAACAGTGACTATTATTGCAAATAATGCAGAATTCTCCCAAAAGATTGTGTCTTCTAGGTCAGTGTTTATGAAAAAATAAAAACGCAAAAATTCACTTTTCTCTCTGCCGACCGGGTTAGAATATCTGACTTATACCAAATCGGTCGGGTTTCGGTCCCGGCTTGAAGCGATCGGATGTCTAGCCAGACTGAGGAGCTGTGATACAGCGAAACAGTCTCTCTGTGAGTGACTATATATATAGATATATTTTCCTCACCGGTATCACAACTCTGGGCTTCATGCACAATCCAATCGTCAGGTGCTGCCAACCTGACTTGCATTAAACTCTGAGTTGTGCTACCGGCGAGGAAAAAAAATGTAAAATGTATATTTATTATTAATACGAATTATAGCTCTTATTTTAGATCGAGCATTATTTTATTAACACCAGCAGTCTATGTGCGGAAATCGCCAACTAACTTTCCTAGCAGTAGACCGAGCAATCGATTCAATATACATCTTGTATTTTTCGTAAGAACATCGGCTCCAGAATTATATTATTTCTTTCTTCCTAATTGACCCCAAAAAGCCACGTGCTATGTCTTCTACTGGATGTCCGCGCAATATTTTTGGCAGTATCTCCGTAAATCATGATGAAATATTTTATTAAATATTTTAGTGGACATGACATAGCCAACACTTGATACACTCAGATGTTTTCTCTATATATTTGCAGTTGCTAATTCAATATTTCGGCCGATCTGTTCTTCAGGTATAAACTGCTGAAAGAGCAAAGCATCTATTCTCAAAAGAAAGACTGCAGTAACAGAAAAATAAAAAAGACCACTATTTAAAAAATAAAATAAAAAATAAATAGATGGCAAACCATTTTGGTTTGACATAAAGAAATAAAAACAAGAAGAAATAAAGAAATAAGTAAAAGAGGTCAAAAGGTCATCATTCCTAAATGTAGATGAAGAAAAGGGATTGTCAAATGAGTCATTTCTGGAACCAATCAAAATTAAGAACAATTCGGGAATTAATTCTATTGTCATTAAAAGAAAGTTCTAATAGAGATAGTGACGAGGAGGCAAACAGACTGGACCAACCGCTGAAAAGAATTTCATCTGCAGAGAGAGAGAGACGAAAGAATAACTGCTATCAAGAAATACCTTACAAATTAACAAAGACGCATCTCTCTCTCTCTCTCTCTCTCTCTCTATATATATATATATATATATATATATATATATATATATATATATATATATGTATAATAAAGCAGAATCCCTAGAAATCCATAGTTAATACTTTATTTCATGGGATCAGGCCCCATCTCTTCAGACCAAGAAATTTTATAACAATAAATGGATTTGAAATTTATCCAGGCACAAGCAAAAAAATAAAAAAAATATAAAAAGACCAATATTAATATTAGATAATTTACAGAAAGATGGGTTAGACCATATTGTCTTTCTTTTTCTGTTTCTGGATTTATTAGTTGGATCGTTTTTCAAAGCTTCTTAGTAACATAATTTTTGTTTGAAATTACTTTTTTTATAAGGGCTTCATTATAAGTGAATAAGTTATATAAGTTTTTCAACTCCTACAACACACGAGTGTCAAAACAATGTTGCATTAATATAGATTTTGTTACTTGCATTTTTATAAAAGCAGCAACCGTAAATAATAGATTTACTTTCCTTAATGGATGAATTAACATAATTTTTGACAAAAATTACAAAGACATTTATCTTTGTGCGTTTTATTAAATGTTCTGTTAACTGATAGTGAAAATTAAACACTTGTAAAACCTATTTCTTCTTTGTGTATTTGAATAGAAAGCAAAGCCAATCCACTCTATGAAGAGAAAGTAAAGATCTGCCTCATAATAAAAAATGTGACTGTGAACATATTTATAAACACACACACACACACACACACACACACACACATATATATATATATATATATGTGTGTGTGTATCTGTGTGTTCAATTTAACAGATACAACATTTCTTTGCAATGAGTATATATATATATATATATATATATATATATATATATATATATATATAGTATGTATATATTTTTTGCGAAAAAAAGAGGATATATTTTGCTTTTGAAACCAAATTAATCGTTCACACGCCAGTAATTTACAATCGCCTGAGTAGACGCATTGGTATGCATTGATACACGACAGCAATTGTGTAGCGATTTTTACACGTCGTTTTAATATCCTAAAATAAATAATACTACACTACTCTATATTGAGCCCGCTTTGAAATTAAATGGATGAACATTGGAATTTTACACAATTTGTTCTATCTTACCTGAATATATATATATATATATATATATATATATATATATATATATATATAAGGTACAAAATGATTATTTATTATTAATATAAATTTCAGCTCTGTTATTATACGCCGATCACTGTTTTATTACGACCAGGGTTCTATAAGTGCTACTTTATTCAGGGTGTCCCCACAAAATGTACTTATTTTGGGGCTTCGTCGTCAGTTTGAATATCTATAAACATGCATTTAAGTCCACTATTTACATTATTCGGACTATTGTCCTCATCTTTGTTACCATATTTATCACAACGTTTCGACCCTTGTACGCTCCAGCCTTCTTCAGCTGGTTGGAATATCGAACTGAACCCTTTATTTCGCTCGCTGGGGCAGACTGTTCTAGTTTCATGTGCCATGCCTAATTGATGTCAGTTATCAGTTATCGGCCGAAACGTTGTGATAAATATGGCAACAAAGATGAGAACAATAGTCCGAATGATCTAAATAGTGTACATAATATCTCGTCTCAACTATAGACAGCATTTAAATATTTAATTTAAAAATCGTTAATCTTCTTTGTAAGTCAATAAATATGAATATTTCTTCATTGTAATCATTAATCCTGTTTGCAAGTCAATCAGCACTGCATTTATTGTCATTTAAAGAGCGAGAACAATTTTGGAGAACATACATAGCTACATACATACATACATACATACATACATACACACACACACACACACACACACACACACACACACACATATATATATATATATATATATATATATATAGACAGATAGATAGATAGATAGATAGATAGATAGATAGATAGATAGATAAGGGTATCTTGAAGTCAACACCCAGAGGCAACAGTTCATGTTAAACGTAATTGGTAGTATATTATGTGTATATATATTATTAATAATAATATATATATATAATATATATTTTTTCCTCGCCATTATCACAACTCTAGGCTTCATGCACAATGCAATCGTCAGGTGCTGCCAAACTGACGTGCATTAAACTCTGAGTTGTGCTCCCGGCGAGGAAAAAATAGAAAATGTATATTTATTATTAATACGAATTATAGCTCTTATTTTACACACACACACACACACACACACACACACACACACACACACACACACACACACATATATATATATATATATATATATATATATAAAGAAACAATTTATACAAATAATTAAATAACAATGTTAATGTGCTTAATGGCGAAATCATTTCGCTAACAAGACTTAAATAGACATTAACTAATTTACTATCAAATTCCTTGAATAATAAGATCCTTATATTCGAGTTCAATTGGAGTTGAATTAATTCTTCCTTTATGCTTATGTTGTCCTAGTTGATGAAATTCACAATATCTGCTGGTATCTCTTCTTAACCGTCTTAACAAGGCTTTCAGTTGTCAGTAGCTTAATCAGGAAAAAGAATCAACAAGGCTTTCCAAAATCTGATCTCAATGCTAAGAATTTGATTCATTTGGCTATGTCCAATCTCTTCTTTGGTTGAATATTTCTCAATATTATTTCTTTGACTTTCTTAAATGTCAAGTTTTCAATTTCAGCCGGGTAAGTCATTAACAAAATCTGCCTAATGGCTTCGCATTCCGCAGTGGCCAAAAAGAGGTTCTTCAGGTGTTTGGTCATCTCTTAAGTTCTTTCTTCTGGCACGTGCCTTTGAAAGCATTTTATCCAAATCTTTACGTTTTCAGGTTCTTCTGTGTTCAACAGAGCTCTGTTAGGCGATGCCATTTTGTTATGATGATCAAACTTAGTAGACGTAGATATTCTACGTACATTGAATCAAAGTTGTCCGTGAGCTATAATTATAGCTCTCTTTATGCTAATTACCTATTAGCTAAACCAATCCCATTACATAAGTAAACCTTTACTTTGGTGACCGGAAGTTGGAAGACACATGGCGATTACTTTCAACAATTTCAAATTGTCATGTTCAGGGCGCAGTTTTAATTTCATGCATAGGTAAACACTAAGACGAAATATGTGAAAACCGAATGATTTTTCAAATATACGCTTTGGAGCGTACGATGTTGTGACGCTAGAGTTCTTGTTCAATTCGATCAAGTGATAATTTAATTTGAATTTTGAAAAGTTTTTTGAAATTTTTTTTTTAATTATATGTGCTTATCAGTTAAAGTGAAATGGACGTAAGCATGATCCAATTAATAGAGTAAAAATGTCTTGGTAGTTTTCCACAGAATTTAAGATTCTAACTTTTACTGTGCCGCGGATCTGATGCCATAAATATATTAGCGTGTGTATCTTATATTTTATGTCATAAAGAAATAATTTATACAAAGAATTAAATATCAATGTTAATATGATTAATGGCGAAATCACTTCGCTAACAAGACTTAAGGAGACATTAACTTACTATCAATTCCTATCAATTACCATTACTAACATGTCCGCAAATCCTTTGTTTTTGAGTTATTAGGTTTAAAGAAAATTTGTGATAGAAGGCGCTGTGTTGGCATGTAGACTAGGTTACATTTGTCATTCCTGTACATTTGTGGCTAGTTTTTATTCAACGTTTAACGTATGTTGTAGTGACTTAACTGAGAAGTTTTCCGTTTAACAATGGCAGGATGTTCGTATCGTGAGTAGGCAGATATGTTTTTTTTTTTTTTCATACGGCCGCGCAAATGGTAATGGACGCGAGGCTGCACGGCTGTATCAGATTGCGTTTCCACACCGAAGGCAGCCGAGTCATCCAGTCTGTGTTGCTGTTTATTGTTGCGTTGCTGAGACAAGATCCGTGGCACCACAAACTATGGATCATATTCCTGACCAGGAAGAACACATTCTACAGACTGTTGGAGACGATCCCGGTATCAGCACGCACCAAGTAGCCTTCACATGTCGTACATCTTATAGTAACGCATGGAGGGTATTTCAAGAGTAGCTCCTGTGTCTGTATCATTTGCAACGTGAGCAAGGTCTTTCACTCCCTGGTCACTCACCACGGGAGAGCTTTTGCCGATGGTTTATTTCACAAAGTACCAATTCATTGTTTGTCTTTTCAGTCTTTTTTACAGATGAGGCAACATTTGTGGTCGGATCGGAATCCCCATAGAATCTTCAGAACGCAGTAGCTGTCTACATGGACTTTATTTCGAACACATTTCCAGATCTGCTAGAGGATGTACCCCTGCTAATACGAAGACGCATGTGGTTCATGCATTATTGGGTTCCGGCACATTTTAGCCACATTGTTCACACTGGCTGAAATCTACAGTGAAAGATGGAAAGATAAGGGAAGGACCGGTTCCATGGCCCACACGTTCCACCGACCTCAATCGTTTGGTTTTTTATTTGTGAGACCACCTAAAACAATTGGTTTCTGCAGCAGACATTAATAATGCAAAGACGCTTCATCAACGTGCCATGATAGTGGGGACTGTGAAATTATTCGACACCGTACGGGACTATTCGAAAGGGTCCGCCAGTCAGTGGTCCGACGGATGCACGCGTTTGTAGAAGCAATCAGAGGATATTTTGAATATTTGTTATGAGTTGCTGTGTTGAGGTACAACGACGACCTTTTGAGTATATCTTTATATGGACATTTTACCTTGTTTTGGTGTCAGGAATCCGTCCCGAAAATTTGTAAAAGTATTTTTAGATTGTATCTTAGATTGTACATTTAACAATGTCTACCATAAACTTTATACTTAATAACTCAAAAACGAAGGATTTGTGGACATATGTTTATATGGACTCTTGTCTTTGTTTTAGTGTGAGGAACCCACTCCTAAAGCTTGTAAAAGTATTTTTTGCTACACTTTGTACACACACACACACACACACACACACACACACACACACACACATATATATATATATATATATATATATATATATATATATATGTATGTATGTATATGTATATATATATATATACGTGTGGGGGGGTACTTATCGAAAATTCAAATATTTTGAAATGTTTTCAACAGTGGTTTTCATCTTTTTATATTCATGGCTTCCTTTTAAGAGATGATTGTTTATAGTCCTTCACCCTCGCTGTTTACTTTAACAAAAACTCATTTTACAATTTCTGGGACAAATAAACAGCGATATTTCTCCATACCAATTTCAAAACTGATTGCTTTAAAAACCAAAATGGTTAAAATGAAATAAACTTTTATTTTGGCAAAAAAAGTTCTGGATATAAATATGCACGCAAATTTAATAAGTTTAGCAAAATAAAAACTTCTTCACATAGATCTTACATATATGCACACATAATTTCTTGAAAATTATTTTATTACATAATTTAAGTTTATTAAAACTAAAATATAAAGGGTAACAGGGTTGTAGCACTGTGGCCCCTTTCATTGAACTTGTAACCCTCCATATCCCAAAGTCTTTATGTGGCCCCCATTAAATTTACCAGGAGTTTCTTGTTGCCATGCGGCCCCTGTTAAGAACCACTGGTTTACATGAACCTTATGCAGTAGTACAAGCTTTTGCCACTACCCTGTAGCGGACCCCCCGAGCGCCCCCGTATCACAAAAGGTGATGAGGTCACAAGAGGCCCGCTAACATTTTGAAGACGTTAAATCTGACAAGGTGAAACAACATAGACGACAGAACGAGGATATATACTAATTTATTCTATAAAAAAAATAAAGGTGGTCGGAAAGGTAGAGATGCTGACGTTCGGGTGCAGGCATTGATGGTCGAGGTTGGTCGTTGCAGATGATCGCTGCTGGTCGTTGCAGGTGGTCGCTACCGATGATCCCTGCTGGTCGTCGTAGTTGAGGTCGATGTACCTGGCCGGAGCAGAGGCCAGGAGCCTGCGTACCGACCGTTTCAGTCGCCGACCCCTGAAGTCACTGTATTGTGGTAAGTGAGAGTAGCAACAGAATTGGTAGGCTAATACTATAAAATCTATCTAAAAAAATGAGTCTAGATTAGCTAAAAGGATATCAAGGTCTAAAAATGATCAGAAGTATATTATGATTGGGTTCGTAATACAACTGAACTGAAAAGCTAATTTGCTAGTCTTTACCACGTAATTAACAGCGTGTAGGGAGCGCAACCGAAAGGTCAAGGTGCAAATGACCTGTTCTCTTCCGGTTTAAGGAGCGGCCAAAGGCGGCCGCGATAACCCTTTTGAAATTATTGTATGTATACATGCTCAAATGTATTACATTAAAAGAGATATGATGGAATCTAGCTATTTGAATAAAGCCCTTTTTATGGTCAAATTCTCTAATCTTGTTGGGTGGCACCGCTTATGTCTAGGAAGATAAGATTTCATGAGATTGATGTTCGATTTTTATCCCGTGATACTTGACTGTTCTCAGAAACGAACTTGGTTGGCATCGATAGAGTTCCAGACTTGTCTGCATCTATTAGAAGGACAACTAACAACGTGTAGCGGATAAGTTCTTCTTCTGTAGTGGGTACAGCTCCTAGTTAGGCTAAAAGCAGTGGATATTTTGCACATGTAAATGATGGGTGTAAGTAAATAGAAGTCAATTTCAAGGCGATATTTTTTTTATTTTGAGTTTTTTTGTTTTTTTTATATATCTGAGTAACAAGTGAGACACTAGGGTGCATACTAAAGAAAGAAGACATTACAAGTTAACAATTATGTGGGGCATAAACGTGTATTTTTTCACCTCAAGCAAGGTAGTTAATGAATGCATTTTTATGTAAATAAATATTAAGGAAAAGAAATTGTCTGCTTTACTCCTCTGAATTGTGATAATAATCGTCTATCAATAAACTACCGCAGTCAACAACACAAGTCGAAGAATATCAACAATCTATCTATCTATCTATCTATCTATCTATCAAGTTCTGTGATTTTTGTCCGTCCGTCACAACCTCTAAAATAGCCATACATTGACCTCTTGAAGCCAAATTTTGGGGAGATGTGCAAACAGGTAAGGGGGTACAGTATTTACATTAGTCGGACTATTGTCCTCATCTTTGTCGCCATATTTGTCACAACGTTTCGGCCGTTGTACGCTCCGGCCTTCTTCAGGTGGTTGGAATTTCGAACTGAACCCTTTATTTCGATCACTGGGGTAGACTGTTCTAATTCCACGTGCCATGTTTTGATGGATGTCAGTTATCAGCTGCGGAAAGGAATATAAAGGAGAGACAGGCCGCCCCCTCAAGGTAAGGCTTCAAGAACACCAGAAAGCTGTAACGCGAGGGGAAGTAGAAAAATCAGGCGTGGCTGACGACATATGGAGAGAGAAGGGAGATCACCGCCCCCTGTGGGATCATGTTCAGATCATAGACAGGGAACACCATTGGAAAATTCGTAAACTTAAGGAATCAGCATATGCTAGGCCACAAAAATCTCCTGAGCCGACCAAGCATAGAAATAAATACAATATGGGAACCAGTAATAAGGAGTGCCAGAGAAAAGCAATGATAACAAAGTTGCAATATGAACTCTGGTAAAGACATGCAATGATAACAGCAAAAATTGCAATATGAGCACTGGTAAAAATGATGCTGAAAACATTAGGTTTATAATACTCAGAAGTTCATACCCAGATGTCCTCAAGGACACATGGCACAGTGGATAAAGGCGTTGGTTAGATCCAGTGACAGACCCAAAGAAGGTGAGTTCAATTCCTGGTTAAGAACTTTCAGAGGGAAAATTAGCAGGAGATAACTGATAACTGACATCCATCAAAACATGGAACGTGGAATTAGAACAGTCGAAATAAAGGGTTCAGTTCGAAATTCCAACCACCTGAAGAAGGCCGGAGCGTACAACGGCCGAAACGTTGTGACAAATATGGCGACAAAGATGAGGACAATAGTCCGACTAATGTAAATAGTGTACATAATACCTCATCTCAGAAATATAGACAAACTCAGGTAAGTACAGTTGGTTTTATTAGGGCATGTAGCTTAGTACAATAAAGTTTCATTTATTTTTTGGAAAAATCAAAATTTTTATTATTCTACATATAAAATACTCCTATTTTAAAAACAATTTAATGATTTAAATAACAAATACTTATTTAATAAAAATGCAATATTGTTTTTGGGTATCTTTTCTTTAAGGTTTTATGCAAGAATCAAGTTAGCGTTTGTGAGAACTAAACAAATCACAAAGCTAAACACTTCAAAAAGTTGGAATTTAGTTCCAGAAAGAAATATGTACGCATGACCAGTTGTCTGTTGCATGCTCAAAAGTAAGAAATCCTAAGATTTTATTTTTCATTGATAAGAAGGAAAGGGAGGATTTTCTTCAAAAATATTGTTTACCGTGAAGTCCTATAAAAATAAAATAAAATTAAATTAAAGAAATTATTAAACCGCGAAGTAGGGTTTTTGTCAAAATATTTTTTCTTAAAATTTCATCAATTGCGAAATTGACCGACACGTAGTTTGTAAATCTCGACAAAAATGTTAGCGATAACTTCAACAATAACTGAAGATTTCAACACGCGTCAGTGTGTTGAAAAAAAGTCTAGTATAAATAAAGATAAAACGATAAAAACCTCGATTTGGTGAAATTGCCGAGAGTAGCGGAAATGTCCACTTCTCTTAACCAAAATCATTATCCACCAAAAAATAAGTTTACAAAACGTTTTCACTTTGTCTCAGCTTCTCTAGAAAAATAGAGTCTGGATTCTAAAACTTAAAAAAAAATCCCCTCTTGAGTTAATCAAAGAAATCGCTGCTAAATTTGATTTTTCATATGCCTTGATTGCTCCATGATTCAAACAACAGATAAAATTAGAAATCCAGACCTAAATCTTGAGTTGTTCGTTTTTCTCTTCTTCAATATCCAATCCACTAACTCATATCTGTGGTATGCGATACCAATTTACATTCCTTTCTATTTCTACGAACTGACCTCTTCAGAGATACAATGAACTAAGGTTGTTGTCATAGCAACCCTAAACTGAAACACTCTCCCTACCATATGCACGATATTGTCGGGATCTCACTGTTAGTATAAATCCTGTAGCGTAAAAGAAATTCTTTTTAACCTTCAGTACAAAAAACGTCTCGAGTTGTATTCGGACAACTGAACTCAATTTTTTTTCTTTCTTTTGATGCTGCCACCCAGTGTTTTAAACTGACCTATTTTCCAGCTTTCAAACGTCTGTAACCTGGAAGCAAAATAGAAGTCTTATTTTTTCTTGGGGGGCTGTTGAGGGATTTTTCGTCTCTTTTCCATACACTATACACGTGATATATCAGGCAGTATTATAATTAGCAAAACATCCGTAAGGACTGGAAATTATGTTTTGACGAGCTTTTTGCGATTGAAGTAAAAATGGAGGTGAAAAATGACAAAATCAAAACATCAGCAAAATAAAAAATATCAATAAATAATTATGGATAAGATAATTTTAGTAAAAAATGGATAGAACAAATAAATTTAAAAAAGGAAAAATAAATATAATATGTATAAAATAAAAATAAATTAAAAATAGATTACAAAAAATGGATAAAATCAATTTTAAAAAATGAAATAAATCACAAATGGCGACTCTAAACCTCTCGTATTTATTCACTAGAAAACTAAAGTGTTTTCAGGATATATATATTTTTTTATTGTTTCTTGCTTTTTAAAATACAAAAAAAAATTAATCCAGTTGTATTACGTAGGAGGAGTCAAGGGGAGATTTTTTTTTCTATCCACTTTTTACGATGGACTTTAGAGAGAATTATTTTATATTATTTCCTCTTTTATTATATATTTTCACTAAGTAAGAGGTGTCACGGGATGGTTCATTTATTGACTGTTTCTTTTTCCTTTGTTGACTGTTTCTTTTTTGACTGTTTCTTTTTCTATCCACTTTTAATACGAGATTTTGAGTGGAGATTTATTGTTTCGTTTATAGAATTTTATGTCATCGGGTCGTGGGTAGATTTTCTTTTCTAATCAATTCACCCCAAGCAAGGCGATAACGTCACTAAGACGCATAGGGGATAATGGAAGGGAAAGAGAATGAGAAGATTATAGAAGAAACCGGAAAAACACAATCTTAAAAAGGAAACAAGGGATAAACCTCTACATCTATTCAAAAGACATGGGAGGAGTATGTACCGGGCGAGATGTTGTTGCGGGCACCTGAGTGTCTATATCAGACGATACTCGCAAACATTAAAAAAAAAAAAAAAACAACACACACACAATGATCTGACACTGGTCAAAGCAAGGAAAACAAGAATGAGGAATTCAGATAAAAATATGCCTGTAGCCTTCTTCTCGTCCGGTTTGTCTGATGTCCAATCCCCACGGCTGATCAATGAGTTAGCCGCTTCGACCCAAGCATTGCCTTATCCCACGTTGTTTTTGGTTTTGATCATAGGGCCGACAAAGATCGAATCGTTGACGGGAATTGTCGTATTGGGTTGGTCCAGACAGAGAGCAGTCACAAGTGAAGAAAAAATAAAAATAAATAAAAATAACTTTTGTTGTCTGGCTCCGGAAAATTAATTAAAAGATCTCCTTTTCCTATGGCCAGCGGTCACAGGCAGAAATCTAAATTGTTTACTCCGGCTGGGCGAAAGACCTCTGCATTATTTTTTACGAGGATTTGAATTAAGTTTTCCTTCTCCTAAATTGGTTACTCCGGCTGGGAGAAAGACCTCTGCACTATTATTTACGAGGATTTAAATTAAGTTTTCTTCTCCTAAATTGGTTACCACCGAAGACTGGAGAACCTTATTTGTCCTGCTACTTAACTGGAGAAAAATGGATTCATAACTTTCGTTAATGAGCGTGAAAGTGAATGAAACAGACTCAGTTATAATTTGCACACGATATGATGATTCCATTTTCTACGTCGTTAACAGTTACGATAAAAAAATCATTGGCACCGAAGCTGTTAAATATGGAAGTGATTTAACTTGTTTTATTTATTTATTAACATCTTGCTTATGCATTAATATATATATATATATATATATATATATATATATATATATATATATATATATAAATATATATAAGAAAAGTGAATATGTCGCGTGAAGACGGAAACAAACATCAGGACAAACATCAAATGACAAACAAAATTGTTTCTGAGTCGGAGGATTCGCGCATCTTTACTTTTAAAAAAAATAATTCTTTGAAAGTAAATATTGAACATTTTCAACCAACGGATCTCGTTCCCACAAAAAAAAAAAAAAAAAAAAAAATGCATTCGTGATCTGTTTGAAGGGTATTTAAGCAAAGTTTTTAGCCCAGTCCAGCCAGTAAGGAGAAGGAAAGGCAACATACTGTAACAGTTCACGAGGCTTGAAAGAAATTCTGTTACTCATTCACCTGTCTTCCTCACCAAGCTACGTGACACTTACTCTTTCCACCTCACTTTCTCCATTGCCTCTTCTTCCTCACATATACATGCGAAGGAATCACATTTCTTTTCATCTTAACAAGCAACTACAATGACTATAAGAACTTTAGTACTCACACACGCTAAGATAAATTTAATTGTAAAAAAAACACGAAAGTAAAAATATCTTATATTTTTATATTTTAACATCTTTTTCGCCATTTTCTTTGTTGTGTGTTGATTCATATCCACAACAAATATATAAAATAATTAAAAATAATAATATACACTAAGTTTGTTTATTGCTTTTTCTCTTGAGGGGATAACAAAATTTTATAGAAAATGTAAATTAAATAATGATTAATAAAGAATATCGATATACAATAGATAGAAAATAAATATCCTAATAATCTAAGTTTGTCTTTTACACTTACTTTTAAAAGAAGTGTTTTTTTTTTTTTTTTTTTGTTTTTTTAAAGAAAGCCAAACGGTTAATAAAAATGAAATTTCATATCATACATTTGTTTGTTAAAATTCCTAAAAATAGAAGTCTCAAAATATAACGTCGAATATAATTCGGTCACTATTTGTGATTATTTTTTAAATTTAAAAAAACATATACACCATTGTATTTTTCGACCAATCAACATGGTGGCTTCCACCCACATAAATTTAAAAGTTGAGCCCAGTCAGGAGAAGCCAGGTTATATAAGAAGACGGTGAGCCAATAATTTCAGGTGTAAAAATTTTCAACGAAAATATGTACAAATTTTGAAGAGACCAGAAGGCATGAAAATTTCGACACTCGGGCGTAAAAAAAAAAAAAAATAAATAAAATAAGGGAAGCTATTTTTCTTTGTCATATGTGTTATGAAAAGGTGGAAAATATTAATGTATATTTATGAGGGGTTTGGTTAAAAAAGATTGGGGAGATCAAGCGGCAGCAAGACGCACCGTAAAAAATAAATGTAGCGATATTCAGTGAGATAGAAAATCAAAACCATTTTACTAAAATAAAATAAAAGATAATATTATTAAATATTATGGATGCTTAAATTTGGGGGTTTGTGCGCCCGAAAAATGGAATAATACATTTCTGGACACGTAACTTTTTCTGAAATAAGGCTCAGTGGGAATTGCGGGAAAAAAAGATTAAGTTTACAATCAAAATCAATGAAATATCATGAAATATCTCAAGAAAACTGCTAGGGTATACAAAACTAATGTAAATTACAAGGAAGAGGCTACAATAAAAGGGTTTCAGTTAAAAAGGGTTTATTTATCTTGAAGGTGTATAATGTGAATATTCTTCGTATTTATATCATTCGAACTTTATTGCTATATTCACGACGCTTCTTTTCCCCTCCATACACTGTCAGCCATGCCTGATTTTTCTATTTCCTCTCGTGTTATGGATTTAATGTATTCCTGTAGTTTTATCTTAAGGGGGGCGGCCTGTTTCTTTATAATTCCTGCTGCAACTGGCGAACACACAATCCTTAATAATGTTATCCTCTATGGGTGGTCTTACATGGAAAAGATGTCTACGTAGTGTTGAACGACTCCTGGCATTTGTCCAGATGTTATATTGACCACAGATCTTTTGTATCTTTTCCGATGTCATTCACATAGGGTAGTCAAATCGAATCTGTTTTCTGAGTTATTATCATCTTGTACCCTTCTATCCCAGATTGTGGCGGCTGCTGTTATGTACCCAGGGTACATTGTAGAGTACTGCTTAATAGTTCTTGTGATTTGATGTGAGTTGTCGAAGTTTGTGACAGAATCCGTTCGTGCCTTCAGAGTCTTCAACGTAGAGTATTGTATTGAAAACAGTACTTGGTCTCTGTCGTGGAAACGACTGTTTTTTTTTACAATAGTATTGAAATAAAACTTAATTTCTGTTGTGAAAACGAAAATTTGATTGTTAAGACTTCGTTGGGGAGTACGTTTCGCAGTCGCTTCTTCGAACCTACGCACAGTCAGGTTTTCAGATGTTTTGGAGGGCGTCACGTCTTCTACTCCTCTCGTCGCGTCTCCCAATCCTGTTGATGGTCATATTGCAGGTATTTTTATAGCCAAAGGTCGGCTCCGATTTACCCGGAAAAATTTTGGCGGTCAACATTTCAGATTTCAACCGGCTCGAGTTGCCATTGGTTAAAAAATAACGTTTACCCAAACAATTTATTGTAGTAGAAAAAATACTTCTGTTCCCTTTAATTTACCCTCAACTGACTCTCTTCCATTCCTTGGACGAAGAGCTTTGCATGCAGTGTGGCAAAAATACATGTTTTAGTACTTATTTTGTTACCTTCATATCCCCCACCCCCACCCCGCAAAGAAAGCCGAAATTTACTCAGAGTGAAAAAGATTTTTTTTTAACATTTTCCCCTCATAAGAAAGTTGCGTCGAATTTATATTAAAGTTTCGATGCAAAATATTGACAAACAAAATTAAGCATTTATAAGATTTAATGTTGGTTAAATATAGTTTTTGTTCTAAATGTTCTGACAGTGTTTATCATCAATAGAATATATGCATTATTACAAAGGTACTAATATCAGAATTGGAAATATTTTTTTCTTTATAACGCGTTAACAATTAAATTACATCGGCAATTCTTATATTAAATAATGTATTTTGAACATTTTTTAAAGCAAGAAACTTCATTTCAAGCTAGATTAATCAGTGTAGTGTCAATTTAGTTTTGAAGACATAATCGGTTTTAGTTGTTGAGTATACTACTCCCTAGCCTTGAGACAGCAAGGGAAACAAATTAACAAATGAAATTTTATTCAGTTTTAACACGAAATGCTATGCTATACTCTGTTGCATTTTGTGGATGTAAAGTATAGAGAAATTTATTTACTGAAAAGTAAGTTTGAACAAAGTAACTATCAACCTACCACCTTCACGCTGCTGCTAACGCGCCATGACCAACACCGCTGCTTTTCAACTTTACCGCTCCTCTCAACGACGATTACCACTCACAGTCTTAATTAACCACCTCGACTATCCATCTTCGACTTGATAACATCTCAAATTCGACTCAACCCAGCTACAAGCCTTCATCATCGCCGAGGCTGTGACCTCGGCAAATACCACCCACGCCAATCCGACATCAACCTACCACCTTCATCTCGGCCTACTCGACTCATTTACAAGGCACCTTTTTTTTCAAACTATTCAATTATTGACCAGTTTCTTGAAGGGGCCTTCAACTACAAAATTTTATGTAAGAAGCTGAACTAACATATAACTAGTTAGCATTATGTTAAATTACCTCCGCACCTCTTTCGCTTTTACTTCGTAGGAAAGTTGAACGTCAGACTTCGATACAATCACTAAATAATGTAGCAATTTGTAGCTGCCTATAAGGAAATTGTTTAGGGTTTATATGCAGACAACATCGTATCATAATCTATATAAAAAAAATTCTGGAGAATTTGAATTTAGCATAGGTCACATTCCATTGATTAATCACGCCAAAGCCCACAAGCGTATGTTTTAAAAAGTATTCTGCTTTTTAAATTAATCTTTCACTCGCCAGTGGAATTATAATCTATTTATTCTCATTATATATATATATATATATATATATATATATATATATATATATATATATATATATATATATACTTTTGTTCAGATTCTATATCCTACTAACACGTGTATGTATGTATAAAATTTGTTGTAATTTTCTGATTCTTCAAAACTATTTTTACACCATGTGAGATATTTCTTTAAGATTCTTGAAGATGCCAATAAGTTCAAAGGCAGAATTGAAAAAAAAAAGATTTGGTCTAATATTCTTTGCTGTTCAGACTAACACGCTCATCTTTTGTTGTTATTCTCACATCATTTCGGCTTTCTTTGGCCTTCTTCAGAAGTATGTTCTTGTAGTCGGTCACTTTTTTAGAGTTTCACACAAACCCTTTATTCAATCTACAGAGATAGATTATTCTCATTCTCTTTCCATTCTACAATTTTTGAGGAGATAACTCATATCACTTAATACTTGTCAGTTTTGTTCACATTTTATGTCACTTGTCTGTTTCTTCCACTGAACCAGAATGCCTGACTTTTCTGCACGACCAATTACTAAGACTTTTAGTTAAAATCCCTAACCGCATAAAATGTTTTTATTTCTTTCCTAACACAAAAGAATAAGTTTAACTTTTTCACTATTCTTCTATCTTTGTTGTTACGACCGTTGTACATTCATCAGGTTTATATCGATCTGAAAAACCTACAGGAAATTCTGAACTGGACTCTTTTTCTTTTCTTTTTTTTAATTCCAATGTCTAACGATATTTTGTCTATTTCTTCTTTTTAGTACTGTAGGTTACTACAGCAATTTAGTACATGTAGGTTACTACTGCTCAGTTATTGTTCGCCAGTTTTCTCACATTGACCGTTTCAACACTGCCCGGCGCAGAGATTGAACCCACAATTACTATGTCACCAAATTCACAGACCAACACTTTAATCCACTATGCTATTTTCCCGTAGGACAATTCACTAGAGCCTTAAGCCTAATAAGGTAATAACTGAGCAGTAATAAAAAAATAACAGCCAAACGGTATCCCTACATATAGATGGTGGAAATAGAACAGTCTACCCCCATAGATTAAATAAAAGTTTTAATTCAGAATTTCATGTTGGTTACCGAAATCGATATTCACCTGATGAAGACCAGAGGGTACAACGACTGAAACGTTGTGATAACAACAACAAAGATGGGGACAATAATCTGAATGTAAATAGTGTAAATAATGTTAACTCCTCATCCCAGAAATCCAAACAGAAATAACAAGCTCACTTCGATATTTGTTCTCATTTTACCTATATATATATATATATATATATATATATATATATATATTTCTTCACTTTTATTCAGATTCTATATCCTACCTACACTTGTATGTATGTATGTATAAAATTTGTTGTAGTAATTTGTTTTATCTTTTTCTGATTCTTCAGAACTATTTTTACACTATGTGAGATATTTCTTTAAGATTCTTGAAAATGCCAATAAGTTCAAAGGCAGAATAGAAAGAAAAAGATTTGGTCTAATATTCTTTGCTGTTCAGACTAACACGCTCATCTTTGTTGTTATTCTCACATCATTTCGGCTTTCTTTGGCCTTCTTCAGAAGTATGTTCTTGTAGTCGGTCACTTTTTTTAGAATTTCACACCAAACCCTTTATTCAATCTACAGTGATAGACTATTCTCATTCTCTTTCCATTCTAAAATTTTTTGGGGAGATAACTCATCACTTAATACTTGTCAGTCTTGTTGACATTTGGTGTCACTTGTCTGTTTCTTCCACTGAACCAGAATGCCTGACTTTTCTACACAACCAATTTCTATGACTTCTAGTTGAAGTCCCTGTTATGGTATTTTACACACGCACGCATGGACCCTCCCAGCTATAAATAGGAGCAGGTACTGCCTTTTGAAGAGGGAAGTTTTCAGCAGTCAGCTCTGACAATTGGACCGAACATTCTTGTTTTAACACTCTCGTTTGTATATATTTGTATTACTGTTTCTGTTAATATATTTGTTTAACTCAGTTCCTTTGTGTCTTTATTTCTGGCCCCTAACAAGGCCACAACAACTTGCGACGAGAACCTTAAGGACCCTTAAAGACCCCAAAAGGACTACGTGGAGATTGTCAATATTGGTTCTACTCAACTGTATTTGGCAATCCAGAAAAGGAAACCGAACGAAAAAAAAAGAGTAACTAACTTACATTGAACTTTCTGAGAATTCATGTCTCTCAGAGAAAAAACGCACTCGTGTGAAAGAAATTAAAGTTATTTCGTTTTTTTTCTCCTTAATTAAATTCTATTTCGGTTTAATATTAAAAAAGACACAGTCAAATATGAATTAGTTCAAATCCGCTACGCTCCATTTTCTGAAATGCCAACTTGAAATTCAAAAACAAACTGAAAAGGAAAGGCTTGAATTTCACAAGCGAATTGAAGAAGAAAGTCTCGCATTACAAAAACAAACGGAAATCTTGAAAACTTGAAGAACTTCTACTTCAAATTCAACAAGAGCAAAGAAACTTGCTTGAACTGACAAACAGGGGACAAATTATACAAAACACTCTCTGGAGCACAATAGACAATTTTGCATATTCTCCGGACGAGGATATAACTTTCGCTTCCTATTTTAGAAGGTACGAGGATTTATACACTACAGATTGCGCGAATTAGGCAGACTCTAAGAAGGTTCGCCTGCTACTTCAAAAACTAGGCACCATGGAGCACACCAAATTTGTGAACTATATTTTACCACGTAAAACAAGAGAACTGGCATTTAGAGAAACGGTTAAACTTCTTACAGAACTTTTAAGTCCTAAAACTCCACTTTTTCATAAGAGATGGAAGTGTATGAATTTAACCAGAAAGGATAGTGAAGATTACACTACATTCGCGTCGGTCGTGAACAAACATTGCAACGATTTAAATTGTCAGAATTAAGTTCGAATAATTTCAAGTGTCTAATATTTTTTCAGGGACTCGTTTCATCTAAAGACGCTGAAATTAGACGTAGAGTTCTGAACAAATTGGAAAACGAGCCAAATCTTACTCTCCAAGAAATAGCGGAAGACTGTCAGAGATTCGTAAGCGTGAGCCAAGATTCGAAGAACATCGAGGAATCTGTCATATCACACATAAGAAAGTTACGCCAAAAGAAAAAACAATTTAATTCTCCCTCTAAATCAAACCAGTCCAAAAAGAAACAAGACAACTTGCCTCTTAATCCGTATTCCGGTTTTGGGTCACTACATTGTTATAAGGATTGCCCTTTCCGGAATAAGAAGTGACTAACTTGTAGCCGTATCAGGCACAAGAGCTCACAATGCCGAGCGAGAAAAAAAGGTTAATAGCTGCGTAAAGAAACAAAATCAGATGAACAAGATGGGTTAAACATTATGGAATACGTGCAATTACAAATCCTAAATAAAAATATCAAATTACAGTTGGATTCTGGGTCAGAATTGACAATCATAAATCTACACACTTGGAGAAAGTTAAGAAAACCAACCAAGCTAAGATCTAATAAAATGGCCAGGTCCATGATAGGGAAGAAAATCAAGTTTGAGGAAGAACTTATCACAAATGTAATTTTTCATGCAACAACGTGAAAACTAAAAACGTACGTATTAAAGAATACAGAAAATTTATTTGGTACCGACTGGATGGAGAAATTTAAGTTGTGGGATAAGCCAATTAATTCATTTTGCCAAAAAAACTTGAAAACTTGACCACCGAGGTAAAGAATTTAATAAAAGATTTACAAGAACCTTTTCCGGAATTTTTTTTCTATGGACGTTGGTCGGTGTAATAAGATGACGGCAAAATTCGAGTTAAAAGATAACATCCAGCCAGTGTTTAAGAAGAAAAGAAATGTACCTTTCGCCTCTTTACCACAAATAAATGAAGAACCCGACAGACTAGAAAGAACCGGGGTCATGTCGAAAATTGAGTAGAGTCAATGGGCTTCACCGATCGTCTATGTGAAAAAGAAGTCAAGAGAAATCCGGATCTGAGCCGATTTCTTGACGGGGATTAATACTTTACTCAAAGACTATCATTATCCTTTACAAAGTCCCGAAGAAATTTTCGCAAAACTAAATGGAGGAAATTTTTTTTTTCAAAAATCGACCTCAGTGACGCATATCTTCAAATACCGGTAGATGAAGAATGTTCTAAGTTGCTTTGTATTAACATCCATCGTGGTTTGTACAAGTTCCAACGTCTACCTTTCGGGATCAAAGTCGCACCGGCAATCTTCCAACAAGTAATGGACATTAGGCTGAGCGTTCTTGACTTGAATGAATGCAAATGCGACTTCTTTATGGAGAAGATTAAATACTTGGGGAAAATTATCAACAAAGATGGCAGAAGACCAAACCCAGAACGGACTACCGCAATCAAGGAGATGCCAGCTCCCGAAAACGTCTTTTCATTATAAAGTTTTTTTAGGATTGGCTACTAACAAGTGTTTATACCTAATATGCACAACTTACGTGCTCCTCTAAACGAACTTCTGAAAAACAAAACAAGGACTGAGAGTAGACACCTTAATGCCAGAAAGCATTCATCAAAATAAAAGAAGTTTTGACGTCGGACTTGTTTCTCACCCACTATAACCCAAACCTGGACATTATAGTTGCCAGCGACACCAGCTCGTTTGGTATTGGAGCATGTTCTTCTGCACAAGATGCCAGATGGATCTCACAAACCAGTTGCTCATGCGTCAAGAACACTTCTTCCTGCAGGGAAGAACTACTACCAAATTGAGAAAGAGTCGTTAGGGATTATTTTCGCAGTAAAGAAATTTTACCGGTGCATTCACGGTAGACAGTTTACATTGCAGACGGACCATAAACCATACCTTACCATTTTCGGTTCTAAAAAAGGTCTGTCTATGCATGCAGCATATAGACTATGGAGATGGGGAACAATTCTTTTAAATTATAATTTCAAGATGGAGTTCTTTACCGTCTAAAAAACTCTGTCATGCCGATGGACTATCCAGATTAATCCCGAAACACAAGGAATCTCTTCCAGATACTGTGATTGCTTCTCTTCGAACAGAAGGAGAAATTAAAACCACATTATGCAACACAGTAATGGAACTTTCTGTAACTCTAGACTAAATCAAACGAGAAGCTCTAAACGATGAGTTTATCAGGTAAACCAAAACCAAAATTCGTGAAAAGGATCAACTGACTTCATATATTTTCTCTCTATGCGATGAAGTATTGCTATATAGTGAACGAGTCGTCATCCCCACAACTTTGCAAAGAAGAATTCTGAAAGATTTCCATGTCAGCCACCCAAGAATTACAAGGATGAAAAGCCTTATGCACAGTTATGTGTACTGGCCGAACATGGATAAGGATATCGTAAAATCCTGTAAAGGCTGTGCCTTGACAGCTAAGGCAACCCCAATCAAATATAGTCCTTGGCCTAAAACGGACTGACCATGGTCCCGAATACATAGAGACTTTACAGGCCCGCTAGACGGATTCTACTATCTCATAGTAGTAGAGAGTTTTTCGAAATGGCCCGAAGTCCTTAGATGTAGAAAACCCACTACAGAACTGTTCGCCAGATTTGGGGTAGTCGATTGTCTAGTGTCCGACAATGGGACACAATTTACGTCTGGCGGCTTTAAGGATTTTTGTGAGACCTTCCAGATCAATCATATCATGATCGCCCCATATCACCCAAGATCCAACGGACAGGCTGAGCGCTTTGTTGATACGCTGAAAAGAAACCTGAAGAAAGCTAGGGACACAGCTACAGGAAAAGCCCTACAACAGTTCCTTCAGGTGTATAGAATTACGCCCAACGACAACACACCATCATCATTACCCCCAGCCAAGGTAATGTTTGAGCATAAAATCAGGTCTGTGTTCGACAAGCTACTCCCCAAACAAACAAAAGCCGAACGAAGAAATACAGTATCAAAAAACACTACCATCCGGGAGAGAAAGTGTTTTTTTTTTTTTTTTTTTTTTTCGGATGTTTCGTGATAATAAATCTTTCTGGGAAATGAGTACAACTGAGAAAAGAGTAGGAAATATGGTCGACATAATTAGATAAATTAGATATCCCCAGTTTACTCATAAGAGACATTTGAATCAAATCAGGAAACGCCTGTCGGACGATGCTGAAAGCAGTCATCCTGAAGAAAAAGAAGTCATGGGTGTCATTTACGATACTTTTGACATGCCAATACCTCAAGCGGCTCGGGAGCAATGTTGTTTAAAGAGGAAAAGGAAAATGACGAACTTAATCGTCGTTAACCCCCCCTCCCCAAATGGTATTGAGACTCCTGTGGAATTAAGACGTAGGAGGGGGATGTTATGTTAACTTACCCACGTACGCATGGACTCTCCCAGCTATAAATAAGAGCAGGTACTGCCTTTTGAAGAGGGAATTTTCCAGCAGTCAGCTATGACAGTAGAACTGAACATTCTCTAGTTTGTATATGTTTGTATTAGTGTTTCTGTTAATATATTTGTTTAACTCAATTCCTCTCTTTGTGTCTTATTTCTGACCCTAACAAAGCCACAACAGTCCCTAACCCTCTAAAATGTTTTCATTTCTTTTCCAACACAAAATAATAATTTTAATTTTTAATCTTTGTTGTTACGACTGCTGTACTTTCATCAGGTTTATGTCGATCTGAAAAACCTACAGGAAATTCTGAACTGGACCCTTTTATTTAATTCCACTGTTCATGTCTAACGATATTTTGTCTCGTTCTTCTTTTTAGTACTGTAGGTTAGTACTGCTCAGTTATTGCTCGCCCGTTTGCAGACACTGACCGTTTCAACACTGCCCGGCGCAGTGATTGAACTCACAATTACTATGTCACCAAATTCACGGACCAGCACTTTAATGCACTATGCTATTTTCCCATAGGAAAGTTCACTGTAAAAAAGGAATTTGTATTACCATCTCAACGTTTTTCTATTATTTAAAGTTTGAATTGTATATCTTTTTTATAATTCTGTATTTTGAACTGATTATCTGCTTTTTTACTAAAAAAAAGATGCACGAAATGAAATCTTTGTGTTTTTTGTAAAAATTTGTATTTTGTTTATTGTTTTTTTAGTCAAAAAGTTTCTTTTATATTTCATATCAGAGATTCGTGTCTTTTTCGTGTTTGTCTGCGCCTTATTCAATATTCAGTATAAGAAAGTTGATGTGCTCTCTTATCTCACTATTTCCCCACCAAAATCATTTTATAAAAACATTACAAAAGTCTCATATTAGTCTAAAAATTAAGCATTTTTAAGCCTCAAGCGAAGACATGACTTCTTAGGCAACTTTATTTTAAAGTAAAATTTAGCCTTACTCAAATTTCAAAATAAATTTTTTTTTTGGAATAAATCTTTGACCTTTTGTTGGGGATGTGCAGAATTAATTAATTGTAATTGAGTGAATCAGAAGGAATTTGTGTAGGTTGCGTGACTTTCTGCATCCACAAACAAATAAATAAACGAATTTTAAATACAATCAAAAACAAGACATATTCAATTTAGAAACCAATAAAACATATACAATTCGAAGTAATATATATATATACACAGGATATTTTGGTATATGTTACTATGGCAAAGTGTGTGGGATATTTTAGGTTTCGGTATGTCTCTTTTTGTATTTGTATGTTCAGTTACAGTCTTTCTGGAATTGTGTTAATATTAAAAATGTCGATATTAAGTGTTTTTAGGAATGACTTCTTATGGAGTGATCTACCTTTGACTGTAATATTTCTGAATCGTTCGCACGTTGATTTTTACTTAATATGTAGTGAATATAATTCACTTTGGATAAGCAAAGTTGTTTTAGGTTTGCGATTCGATGTCCACAGAGTTGGTCGAGTTTAAATTGCAAGTGAGTCAGCGTTGATGTACTTTTGCGCGGTAAAATCGTGATTTCAAGTGACGTGGAGTATGTTGGCAATTTCTCTGTGGATGTTCGTCTCTGTATATTTATTGCATCAAAAAATACAATTGTGGCACAAGGCCTGAAAAGGGAGGGGTTGAGGCTGGTCTTCAATAACTATCCTATACCTAGCTAATCCGATTCACGACCCATTCACTCGTTACAATTTGCTCATTCACCACAAGAACTCATCCATCACCAATCAATCCTCCTTACACCATAATACCACATCCTCACAAGGGGGGGAGGGACTACAAAACGCGCCCCATGCCATAAAATTAAATGATAATAATATACATATAAAAATCTCGTGATGAAGGATGAGAGGGGGAGGGAGATGAACCGAATAATAAACTAAAATATTAACAAATTAAATTGAACCTAACAGATGTTAGTAGGGCCCGTCCAACCCCCCAAAAACAAAGAGGCCGCTCTATTCTACCCATGGGACAAAATCAAGAAGCTCTCTCGCTAAAGGAGTGGGAATAGGATAAAAAATCGTACGGGCATGGGAGAATATGACGCTGACCCAGACGAGATAAAGGGGGGGGGGCAAAAACAAACTGGGGAGGTTGGGAATCTCAAACTGAATCAGAACCAAAGAAGTGGCAAGGAACAGGCTGGGAACCACATTTACTCACATTAACTAGGTACACAAAAGCTTGTCTAACCTAACCAGGGGGAGGGCTCCTCAGGAAACCACCCCGATGTGATGTAGGCTTGACCTAAAAAAGAAAATCAAGGCTAGCCCCGTTCAAACGAACCAAGCTCGTCTCAGTCACCCACCTTTCGCTGAAGACTGTCGAATGCAATCGTTTTCTATCAGTTCTAATCTTCATCTTGAGCTGATGCTCAAAGAATCGGATTAGATCCTGATGAGAAAGACGGTTGCCTCGCAAGACTTCCTCTTGTCGCGTCGTCCAAATCACCATTCGAGTCGTGGCTAGCGGCGTCAGAAACACCATCCGTTTCAGCCCGGAATACGGGGGCGACACATTGTCACACGCGCATGCGCGATGAATGGGCATAAGCTTTTCGGGAGCGAGACGAGCCGTCAGCTCGCCGACACGGTCCCATAGGGGACGGACCCGGGCACAATGGTAGAAGGCGTGGGAAGCTGTTTCTTCTAAATCAAGGCCACACCGTTCACAGTCTGGCAAATCCGCCAAACCCCATATGAAGGCCTTGTCATTGAGAGGCAGCCGATTCCGAGCTAATCGCCAGGTAAGCGAAAACTCAGGGTTACTGAGATAATCCGCCGCTAGCGCCCAAGACCAGTAAGAGCGAAACTCCTCCTCCCACAACCCGAGATCCTCACGTAGGGAATCCTTCGCGACCCCTCCACTAACAAACGATAGAAGAACTTCCTAGGCCGAGAAGGTCACTGGACCGAGGAACAGCCAACAAAGCCGACCGACACTCGCGAAGGAAAAACGATTGATCCCGGGGTTTACGATGGCGCTCAACCCGCGAGCTTGGGGAACTGATAGTAAGGCGAGGGAAAGCGGCCCTCACAATCCCCTCAGTAATCGGATCTCCACCTGTCAACGCGCGGCGTAGGAAAGCCAACCTCGAGGCACGCCAATGGCTTACCAAGTGTGGCATTCCCAGCCCCCCATGACACGGACGTTGTGCACAGACTCGTCTGTCGACCCGATTCCCGCCTCTAATAACCTCCTTCCAGTCTCCCTCAGTTTTTGACGTCCCCATCCTCTGGTTGACTAGCTGCCACTGTTTCTGTTTTAGCTGCTGACGATGCCTGTCGTGGTACAGCTTGTAAAATTTTTACTAGGGTACTCTTTCGCCATGTGGCCCGACACTCCACATGACCAACACCACGGCTTTCTGCCCTCCATAACCACCAGCATCCTCCTGTCACGGCAGACCAAAGTGTTGGGGATGTCCCTGAAAGCCGATCTGTCCAGGGTTATCTGCACCTCCATGCCCCCTGTTTCAATGCCGGATTTACTGCTAAGGGCCCTCACTTCATTCACTTCCCCAAATTTGGTGAAGAAGGCCCCCATCCGGTCCTCCGAGATATCTACGGGCACCCCATGGACGGTAACTCTTGTCCTGCGAGTGCCCATGTACTCCGTCTGAAGCCTCAAGGTCTTGGTGCTGAAAGTGCTCCCTGCCAACTCCTTTGCTTGATCTTCTGTCTGGAGAAGGATGTCCCATAAGGCATTTGTCCTTCTCGCTAGAACTTTGGGGTTGATGTGCAGGGCCTTTAGGGCCTCTTCCATACTTTCCCTGCTGACTCCGATTAACTTCCGGGTCTTAACATGTGACGTCAGCAAGGAAATGGTGCACGGTTCCACTGCCTTCAAGGCTTCCTTAATTGTAAGAAATTCGTTGTCCTTGAAGGTTTCCTCATATTTGCTTCTTTGGTTGGCATAAAATGTGCCGTCCTTCTTGAGCGGCCTATTTTCTGACCAGGCCGTTTTAGCAGGTGACACCGGCTTTGGAACCGGTGTCTCAGGGACATCATTGTTTTTATCGACCATGGTGGAACACCCTCCATAGTCTAACGATTTAACTTTCGTTTTAAATGTTTTTTTGGCATACAAACAAAAGGCAAAAAATATTTACGAACAAAATAAAAATTAAATACAAAATGAAAGCAAACCAAAGACAACAATAAGTAGTTTAAACGAAAACGCTAAAAAGTGGGAGGGGTGTAAAAACAAGAAAGAATCAAAAACACCGTGTAGAAAAATGAGAGAAACCTGAATAAAAGGTTTTTGAAACTAAAGAGTAAAAAAAGGAAAAAAACTTATCGGTTTAAATGAAGCGTAAGTCGTCAAAGAATTCTGGCCAAAATAAAAACACAGTCGACTCGTCATGCCGCTAAGCTCATTTTCTCGACCGGAAAACAACGATTCTGGATGTTCGTCTCTGACTGCTTTGGTCAGTCGGCGTTTTCTTTTAAAAATCTTCGAAGCTCTAATCAATACCGGGGTGGTTAACCACCTCACATCCCATAATCTGCTCTCAGACAAGCAATATGGTTTCCGCTTTGCCAGATCTACAGCCGATGTGCTCACAGCCATCACTGAAACAGTCTACCGAACTCTCCAAAATAACGGGGAAGCCCGAGCCGTGGCACTAGATATCTCCAAAGCATTTGATAGGGTTTGGCACACCGGCCTTCTCCGCAAGATCCAGGGTTATGGCATTACGGGTCGATTATATAACGTAATACAATCATTCCTGTCAAACCGTGAATTGAAGGTCGTTCACAACGGATTCTCCTCCAGTTCCTATCCCACGAACGCAGGTGTTGCTCAAGGTTCCATCCTAGGCCCCACTCTATTCCTTATCTACATAAATGACCTTCCTGACGCCGTAACTTCTCAAGTCAGCATCTACGCGGATGACACCACAATTTATTCCTGCCTCAAAAACAAATCTAGTCTCGCTGACAAAACTCACCTTGCCGTGCGTCTCGAAAAGGACCTCCAATCGATTGTGAACTGGGGCATGAATTGGCTGGTCAACTTCAACGCTTCAAAGACAAAACTGCTCTCTATTAATCACCACAGAGAGCCTTCCCTTCCCTCCATTAGAATGTCTGACGCTCAACTTCTCGAGAGCAACTCTCTGTGGCTTCTCGGTCTCACGTTGACTGCTGACCTGAGATGGAATAAATACATCGAGTCAATTGCCTCGTCCACTGCGAGGAAAGTTGGCTCCCTGAGCCGCGCTTCTTTAGTTTTTTCTCCCTGAGTCGATCCTCCAGATATACAAATCCACAATTCGCCCTTGCATGGAGTATTGCTGCCATATATGGTCTGGCGCCCCTTCTGTTTGCCTCAGGGTTTCTTGATAGGCTCCAGAAGCGGATATGCAATATGGTTGGCCCTGCCCTGGCGTCTCGTCTACAGTCACTTTCTCACAGACGCACCGTGGCCTCCTCTGTCTGTTCTACAAATACTTTCATGGAAATTGCTCCGAGGAGCTGCATTCGCTGGTTCCCAGACTTCATGAGTTCATGCGCCCTACGAGGATGGCATCCCGCTCTCACCCCTTCACTGTCGAAACTCCTAAATGCAGCCGTCTCTTCTACTCTAATAGCTTCATGTCTCGCACCTCTCGTCTGTGGAACTCTCTTCCCTTCTCCTGTTTCCCTGTGAGTTATAATCTCCAGCTATTCAAATGTAATGTCAATCGACATCTCCAGTTGCCTTAATCTATCTACTACCCTCATCCTTTCTTCTATCACTCCTATCTGATCTTCCTATTTTCTGTAACCCCTTGTGTCCTAGTGGCTTCCCGCCTTGCTTGGGGTGAAATGCTTAAAAAAAAAAAAAATATGTTTTGAAAGTCCAAAATCGGCTCAAAGAAGTTTTGGCGCAATTTTGTTTTGCACGTGAAACTTTCACATTATTATGTCGTTAACCAATGAGATTTATTGATTTGCCTAGTACGGTTTTTATTGGTCGAAGTTTTCCGTACGTAGGCGTAAGATATAGCCTGTTCTGTTACTAAGGGTGATAGGTAGGAAAGGACGAGTCTACACTTTGTTATTTAAATTTATTCAAAAAAGTAAAAATTAGAGGGTTTTTTTTTCTTACAAAGTAATGACTAACAAACTGAAATTAAAATGTCTTACTCTCATGACGGTTATATTTTAAGTATGAAATTCAGCTCAAAATTGAAAATTTGCTAAGCAGGACTATACTCAGCTAAATTAACCTGATTCTAATAATAAAAGAAAAAGCGTATTCTTTTTTTTTTTTTTTCACAAAGTTTGAAAAGCGTCATTACAGAGTAAATAGCTAACCAAATTTTTAAATGCACCACTCTAGATATTCCACAGGGTCTTGACTCCGTAAAACACATTTTCTCAATAGCCTTATTTATTGGCTACCCACCAATAAAATGGCAAAATGTAGCACATGATCAGTTTTTCATTTGCGGTAACCGGTGTACCTATTTGATAGAATACGCATATTTGTGGTTGTATTTTTTTGGTACAGGGTTTAATCGATTATCTGGGTACTGTTGAGACTTTGAAGATACACAGAAAATGAATAAATAAATAAAATATATTTTCAAATTCCCTCCACAACGAAACACAAAGTCATAAATAGACGCGTGACTCCAGACTTCGTGTCGCCGTGCATCGATTCTTTCTTTCTCTCGCTTGCTTTCCGCTGAAACATGACCCCTCCCCTTTTCCCCCTACGGGGATTAAAAGTAAACTTTTTCACTCAACCGTCGTAACTAGGCCAACGTCAAAACTAACCCTTGCAACAATACCTTGAGGTTGAAAAAAAATATTCCGAAAGAAATTTCCTAAAATATTTAAAAAAAAAAAAATTGAAAAAAATGAGAAAAAAATATCATGTACTGAAAGAAATTTAACAATCATATTATCAAATAACATTTTTGAACGCTTTGTTCTAGATTTTGTTTATTTTTTATGAAGTAATGCGTTAATTTTTCGCTGGCCTGGCGTTTTTCTGTCACCACCTCCTGAAATTGAATCAAAGTAGACTTGTAATGATAGCAGTGGCATTGCCTAGGGGGGGGGGTGCGAAAGGGCAGACCGCCCTGGGTGCCAGCACAGGAGGGGTGACACAATGTCACCCCCAACAAAATTTTTCAACCAGGCTAAGGTGCCAAAAATAGTCTGAAAACAGTGGTGGAGACACAGGGTTTCGCTGGCGGGCATATTATCCCACCCTAGAAATAATTTATAACCCCCCAGTTTTGTTCCCCCGTCAGAAATTTTCTAATAAATTGTCGGGAAATTTGTGAGTAGCAAGAAATAGCAATGTTTTCAGCTTTTGATTTGAACTGATTATTTTTTGGTATTGGATTTTGTCTTGGATCATACATGTAAACAGTAATGTACCGGTCAGTAGAGTAAAGTAGAGGTAGAGCATGTATGAAAATTTAGCTACAGCTAACCATTCAGCATAGGGTGAATCGGGGTCATTGGGGTGACATTTGAGCGGACCGCCCCGGGTGACGTTTACTCTAGCTACACCACTGAGTGATAGTTTCCTTTTGAAAGCGAAACATCTACTATTCATGGGTTTCGAACATTTGTCGTTTTTAGATATTCCCAACTTATACTCCGTTCGTCCAAATTTCTTGAAATTTTCCCCGTTTTTCAAAATATTGCTAACTGTGGATTACTCTATATTTCGCCAGGATCTCGTTTATATTATTATTATTATTATTTTTCATTTTGTTCTTCAGCATGTGACAGACATTTATTTCTCCTCAACTGATAACACTAGCCATTTTCGTTTTGTTAATTCATTTCAATTCAAAGCGTTAGATCCCATAATTTAAGAAAACGAAACTCATGTTCAAAAGTAAAACCTCCAAAAGAGTTGTTTCGTCCGTTAGCAATGTTACGATCGATGTTCATTTCATGTCCGGATAACCGAATTACGGACAATCGAAGTAAAATAACCAAGGAAGCACTGTAAACATAAAAATGGTTAAATACAATTTTTGTGTTTACAATTTGAATTTGTTTTCCTAAAAGCAATTACTATGAGTAAATGTTTTTTTTTTCTTTTTTGTATTTCTCAGACTGAAATCCATTCTCCTTCTTTGGTTGGTGTCAACACCATTCTGGATAATCACTCTCCCATGGAACAACCTATTAGTTGTTAAAATCTATCTATGTTTTTGTTTTACAAACAGTATCTGTAACGCAGGTTTAACCATCTTTGTACGGTTTCAAGCGGCTTTTGACTTAAGAGTTTTACTTCTCCTAGGTTAGTTGCTAATCACGAATAGAAAGCTTTTTTCATGTGGCTGAGTTTTGAATTTCAAAATTGTCCTTCTGAACTGGTTGACATCCACGTCTCTTGATTTTCTAGACAATTTTAATTTTCAAAAATTAGAATTCAATGTCAATTGTTATCTTTTGTCGTAATTCCTGTTCTTTTATTGTTCTCTTAATAATATTTCTTTCTTTTTCTCATTTTCTTTCAAACTCAGTAACCCCCTTTTGTCTTAGTTGTTTTATTGATTTACTTCAGGTGAAAGGATTAACAAATGTTACGCTGCGATTATGCAAATTCTTGTAACGTGACATGTGCTCATTTCAAACTTTTGTGACAGATACAAGTCACACGCGCCGAGATGAATTTTCTGTGACTGACAATAAATCTAGCACACACACTCAATCATTTGCCAGTCAAATAGCAAAAATCAACGCCTTCTTAAATGTTTCAAATACAGTTTTACATTCCACGACAAGCGGGCCTCAAAAAGACATTGTAGAACCCAAATTCTACATTATTCCAATACCCAAAAATAGTTTGGTCAAATCTGTTCAAATAGTGGATCACAGAACACTTTCAACTTCATACACTTTCAAAAAAAATCTCGAGCCCTCATTTGATAATAAATATACAAGTAGGCGTGACTATCCACCCACGCTTAACTCATTTTTACAGCTCGTGACTGAAATCCAACTTCGCGCCAAATCTCCGTGAGCCACCCGAAGTAAATAAAAACAGACTCATTCACACTCGCCAGTGAGCATTAATAATGAACTAAAATCAGGTTTACTTACTATTAATAATAAATAGTAAAATAGAAGATTTGGATCTTGCATAGAATAGAATGCGCGGAAAATTAATGACCAAAAATAAAATATTTTTTCTTAAAAGTTTCATATTTACATTAATGCATAAAGAAATTTTACTTATTTTAGTGGTGGATATTGCCTTACAGATATTCTGAGATCTTATTTACTGTTTTCCTTTGTATGAGTACACCTAATTTTCTGGAAAGTTAGAACAACAATAATTTAAACAAGTCCCCATCTTTTTTGCATGAAATAGTCACCACATTAACATCACAAATGGTTACATAATATAATTATGGATACTATCAAAGAAATTTCACGTTTTTATTCTAATTATAAAGATTTGGCTGTTTATTGGTATTTTGGTGGTACTGTCAATAAAATATAGTAGTTTATATTTTTGCGGCACAAAAAAAAAAAAAACAAGATATAGGTACTACTACTACTACTACTACTACTACTACTACTAATAATAATAATAATAATAATAATAATCTCGACTTCAATGAGATATTTGATGCTGTATCTTATTTGCAATTTGGATTAGGAGTTCGTAAATATAAATTTAATAAAAGAGGTTCAATTGTAGGGACCGTTGGATTTATTCGCCCAAAAGTTGGATAAAATCAATTGTTAGTGTAAAATGGTATTTTTGTCCTGACAAAAAATTCTAATCTATTTTTAACATATATAAAATTGAACTTTTATGCCAAATTTTTACCTGTCATCGAAAAGAAATTGGCGACATTTTGTTATTCTTAAATTTTCGGATACTATGATTTAACCCCTTTATTTTTGCTTTTAAACTCATTAAATTCCATTAAAAATTGTTTGCTTTTTTGTGAAAAAAGAATGTTCAAAATTTATTTTTTGTGTCAAAAAGTTTACTTTTTGGGTAAAATTTTAAAACAATGAAAATATCGCGATCTCCGTCCATTTTAACCTTTAATCATTTGCCTCAACATTTGTAGTCCTTAATATGCATCATGCATACATTTGTCACCAAGAAAATTTCAACTAGAATGTCTCTGAAATCAGATAAATTCAAAATAGGTCTAGTTTGTGAGTCGATGTGAAAGTAGTAAGAGAAATAGTGTACGAATAAAGGTTGAATTGAAAAAGTTCTTTCGTACTAGTATAAGCGAAAAATTAAGTCGATTTTCTTTCGTGATTGGCAATACCAGGTTTCTCTTATTATTGTGTTAAGAGAGGCACTTCTACACTCGAACGAAACGGCGTGAATACTAGCTCGCGTATTGCTATCGATCACTTTGTGTATAACTATGCTAAGTAACCTTTTAAAAAATCGGCCTCTATAAAAGGGTAACGTATGAATGTGTTTCTTTTTTTTCCTTTTAAAACTTTTCATTGGCTGAAAAAATTATTTTTTCTTTCAAAATTGAGTCAATGTTAAATATCTAATGTCGAGTCGGAAATTATTTCACTGATGGACTTTTGTTGGTTTTTAATTTCCGGTGTGTTACAAGCCAACAGAGTGAAAACTTATGCGAGCATTTTTTAAAAAAGGGGCCTCGACAATACCAGTTGATGGAAGCAGTAAATAGTTATAGCAAAATGAATGCTGATTGACTCTAAAATTAAATCTGTCTGTTAGGTTTTTGAAATAATCGAAGTGAGATTGTTATTTCTGTTTGGATTTCTGGGATGAGGAGTTAACATTATTTACACTATTTACATTCAGATTATTGTCCCCATCGTTGTTGTTGTTATCACAAGGTTTCAGTCGTTGTACCCTCTGGTCTTCATCAGGTGAATATCGATTTCGGTAACCAACATGAAATTCTGAATTAAAACTTTTATTTAATCTATGGGGGTAGACTGTTCTATTTCCACCATCTATATGTAGGGATACCATATGGCTGTTATTTTTTTTATTACTGCTCAGTTATTACCTTATTAGGCTTAAGGCTCTAGTGAATTGTCCTACGGGAAAATAGCATAGTGGATTAAAGTGTTGGTCTGTGAATTTGGTGACATAGTAATTGTGGGTTCAATCTCTGCGCCGGGCAGTGTTGAAACGGTCAATGTGAGAAAACTGGCGAACAATAACTGAGCAGTAGTAACCTACATGTACTAAATTGCTGTAGTAACCTACAGTACTAAAAAGAAGAATTAGACAAAATATCGTTAAACATTGGAATTAAAAAAAAAAAAGAAGAAAAAGAGTCCAGTTCAGAATTTCCTGTAGGTTTTTCAGATCGATATAAACCTGATGAATGTACAACGGTCGTAACAACAAAGATAGGGGAATAGTGAGAAAGTTAAACTTATTCTTTTGTGTTAGGAAAGAAATAAAAACATTTTATGCGGTTAGGGATTTTAACTAAAAGTCTTAGTAATTGGTCGTGCAGAAAAGTCAGGCATTCTGGTTCAGTGGAAGAAACAGACAAGTGACATAAAATGTGAACAAAACTGACAAGTATTAAGTGATATGAGTTATCTCCTCAAAAATTGTAGAATGGAAAGAGAATGAGAATAATCTATCTCTGTAGATTGAATAAAGGGTTTGGTGTGAAACTCTAAAAAAAGTGACCGACTACAAGAACATACTTCTGAAGAAGGCCAAAGAAAGCCGAAATGATGTGAGAATAACAACAAAGATGAGCGTGTTAGTCTGAACAGCAAAGAATATTAGACCAAATCTTTTTCTTTCTATTCTGCCTTTGAACTTATTGGCATCTTCAAGAATCTTAAAGAAATATCTCACATGGTGTAAAAATAGTTTTGAAGAATCAGAAAAATTACAACAAATTTTATACATACATACACGTGTTAGTAGGATATAGAATCTGAACAAAAGTGAATATATATATATATATATATATATATATATATATATATATATAAAATGAGAACAAATAGATTATAATTCCACTGGCGAGTGAAAGATTAATTTAAAAAGCAGAATACTTTTAAAACATACGCTTGTGGGCTTTGGCGTGATTAATCAATGGAATGTGACCTATGCTAAATTCAAATTCTCCAGAATTTTTTTTTATATACATTATGATACGATGTTGTCTGCATATAAACCCTAAACAATTTCCTTATAGGCAGCTACAAATTGCTACATTATTTAGTGATTGTATCGAAGTCTGACGTTCAACTTTCCTACGAAGTAAAAGCGAAGGAGGTGCGGAGGTAATTTAACATAATGCTAACTAGTTATATGTTAGTTCAGCTTCTTACATAAAATTTTGTAGTTGATAAATAAAAGGCCCCTTCAAGAAACTGGTCAATAATTGAATAGTTTGAAAAAAGATGCCTTGTAAATGAGTCGAGTAGGCCGAGATGAAGGTGGTAGGTTGTCGTGTTGATGTTGGATTAACGTGGGTGGTATTTGCCGAGGTCACAGCGTCGGCGATGATGAAGGCTTGAAGCTGGGTTGAGTCGAATTTGAGATGTTATCAAGTCGAAGATGGATAGCCGCGGTGGTTAATTAAGACTGCGAGTGGTAATCGTCGTTGAGAGGAGCGGTAAAGTTGAAAAGCAGCGGTGTTGGTAGGATATAGAATCCGAACAAAAGTGGAGAAATATATATATATATATGTATATGTGTGTGCGTGTGTGTGTGTGTGTGTGTGTGTGTGTGTGTGTGTGTGTGTGTGTGCAAGTTTGTAGGATAGAATCTGAATGAAAGTATAGAAACGAAACAAAGTGGAAAAGCTTTGTACTGCCAACGCGTCGTAGGTTAACCGTCTGACCTGAAGACGCCAACCTAGTACACAAATCTGAAACATATTGTCATCAAAAAGCTTTTCCACTTTATCATATACATAAATTTATTTATACATAATGACTCAATAGTCTCTCAAGGTACGGAGATTCCCCGAGGGGACATCCGTTCATCGTGACTGCTGGTAGTTCGTGGTCCGATCTGTTATGATGGAATGTAACTAGTTTCATTTTCGAGGCATTGAATGTTACCAGTCGCCCCCGACCCGAGAAATCAGATCAGATGAGAGATCAGCTGTCAATCTCTGGTCATCATGAGTTTTGGAGGTGCACCCACATATCGTCGTCTCATCGGAATAGATATTCACAAGTGATCTGTGTATATTCTTAGGCAGATCATTTATGTAAAGTAAGAAGAGGGTTGGTCCGAAAAGTGACACCTTGGTGATGTCTGTATTGATTGCTAGGAAACCCGGAGGACTAGCCGTTAATAACTACATTAAAGCCTTCTAAAAGTTTTACGATTTCCTCTCATCACTTCAGTCCTACATGCAATTTACGCAAGAAAAAAAAAAAAAAAAAAAAAAGAAAAAGAGCCACGTTTGCTCTACACACAGCTTATCCTTTCGGATGGAAAACAGTTTATAATGAAAGATAAAGTACAACTGTAGAATTGAAACGTTTACAATAACACATGATTCAATATAATAGGTATCTACTGAAATTTATCATATTGCATTGGTGCATAATTACCAGGCGTTTTTGTAGGCGAGATATTTGTTAATAAAAATTGCTGTTTTGTTTAATATTTTTAATAAAAATACTATTTTATTTTCAGGTTATAAAAAAAATGCGTGTCGTTCATCATACACTCTGGAATAATCTTTTAAAAATGATATTGTTGAATTGTGATATTTCTTTTTTCATAATAAATAGTATTTTAAAACGCCTGATAATTATGCACCAACCCAATACATAGCCAATAATGTCACCACAACTGTCCAGGAACTGCTTCTATAAAGCAGGTTATCTTTAGGAACCTATTCTGCTTATTTTCTTTTCAATTTGAGAATGGAAATAAATCATTTTATACGCTGTGCCTCACAAAAAACAGGAAATTTTACATTTACGATGTGATGAAAAAAATTAAATGACATAAAAAAAAATTAACTATACATTTAACTATATGAATGAACAAAAAACCCCAAAAAACAAGAAAACACCAACATTTTTAACCATTTGTTGTTCCAGGATGCCGCAGTTATCAAATTTTCAATGCAAGGTGATTGTTCTCTTTAAGAAAGAACATCCAACTTGGAGACAGAAAAAATGCCAAGAAATTTTGGCAGAGTTCTTTAGTTTGAACACCACATCTAACATTTGTGTTTTTGTTCTGTTTTAAGCTACTAAATTTCTATCCTTTGATGCTGTTTCAAATAACTGTAACAAAAATTCCAACAATTAAATAAACCGTAGCAAATTTCCTATTTTTTTTTTTTTGTGGTGGTATCGTGTAGTATTAAAAAGAATTAAGCTATTTTGATAATTTAATAGAAAACATTTATTTATTAAATTTCCAGATTAAAATTCTGTTCTCATCATATTCCTGTCCAGATGTATTTAATGTTTTTTCAAAGTGTCATTCGCAGTGTTATGATTTCTTAGCCATATTCAAACCTAATCGCTGCAGTTCCAAACATCCAATGGAAGAATTATCAAATTTATGACTAGAAGATTTGCCACATTTTCAACTTCAAGACGATTTCTTTTGTCAGAATAAATTATGTTCACCACAAAAAATCCTCTTTCAGCCTCCATAGAACTTACAGCAATAGTATTAATTATATTTTTAGCTATTATATATCGGCTATTAATATATAAGATTATTTTCGGATGATCCAACAATTGGTTCGCTAAACTTTTAGAATTTTAAGATTCGGTTGACGCAAACCGGTAGAATAACACCACTGCATAAAACGAAAAATAATGGCTCTCCACAATTGTCTACGAAATTTCCAACTAAATATATGTTTATATATATATATGTTTATATATATATATATATATATATATATATATATATATATATGATGTGGACCCAAAGTTGGGACCACGGAAGGAAAACACGGAACACGGATTTAAGAAAGATATATTAAACAAAAAGGTTACAAAGATAGTGTAAGTGTAAGCGGAGCTTACTATGTGCTAGTGTCCAATATTGGTAGTAGTACGCGGCTGATACTACGGTATTAGAATACTCTCTCTCTCTCTCTCTCTCTCTCTCTTTCCTCCTCTTCTCCTAGAGTGTTATATCGCATACTTTATATAGTCCTGGAAGAGTCCATGTTGTAGGTATGTTACGGTCTCACAACAATATATATATATATATATGTGTGTGTGTGTGTGTGTGTGTGTGTGTGTGTGTGTGTGTGTGTGTGTTATAATATGATGCAGAAATAGGCTTAACATTTTTTTGTCTCTCTTTCTTTTGCCTATTTTTTCTCACAGCCACTGTTATCGATGTCTTTCTTTTACTTTTTCTTTTTTTAGTTCCCCGCCAAGATATGTTTATTGTTGTGATAGTGGGGAGGGTTACGTGTCTCTTAGTGTATCACTAGGCGCGCGCATAAGCGTAGCGTAACTAGTATTTTCCTGGACCATCGGCTATTAATATATAAGATTATTTTCGGATAATCCAACAACCGGTTCGCTAAGCTTTTATAATTTTAACTATCGATTCACGCGAACCGCTAAGATGACACCACTGTACATAGCATAAAAGTTTTAATCTGGATTCTTATAATTCAGGAGCAAAGAACAGTGGAATCACGAGTTTCACAATTTCAAAAATACAACATCATACACCCAATCGATCTTAATAACACCAAATTCTTATATTCTCATCACAAGTAAGAACATTTTTTTATTGTTACAAGAAGTGATGAGAAAACCTCGAAACAACATAGTTTCAGATTTTCTGTCATTACATGTGAAGTCCATTTTTCCAATTTGTCCATTGTTTGCAATCAAATGACAGAAGACAATCGTGTCATTTTTCTGTGGTTATCTTTGGCATTTTGTTTTAAATATTTGACATCAATGGCTATTAAAAGACCTCAAAGCTGATTTTGCATATTCTCATCTCTGGAGTTAATTTTTTGAAACTACCAATATGTTTTTTACTTGTTAACATTTTTATCTAATTAACAAACTGAGATTTCTCTCTACTTCAATTGTAATATGTTCCGCTTGGTTTTAATTCATATAAAACGAGTCACGATTGTTTTATATGCAGTAGATCTTCTAGGATGAAGAGCGGAATTTATCGTAAATGTTGAAGTACATCAGCAAAACAGATAAGTTTACAGTAGTAAATAATAGCAAATAAGAATAGCTAAATCCATCACGATAGCAAAAAATCTGAAATCGTCACGAATTCAACACTTTATCTACTGTAAGGCAAGAAATTTTAACCAACCAGTTTCTTAAAATATCAATCTCATATTTCTATCTCAAAATTGATGGCTAGTTCTTTAGCGTTTACGTTAAGGAACACTGATAACGAAATGGGTTAATCCTGTTAAGTAGAGGGCCTTACTAGATAGTTAGATATTACTAGATAGATATTAATAGATAGTATTTACTAGTATTTTTTTATCAAGGTGGAAACGTAGAACATATTTCATACGAAGAATAACTTTGATATTTTCCTTGACCATTCGCCAACATTTTCGAGCGGCGCTGAAAGGTTCTCGATTCGATCCAAATCTCTTAATTTAAGCAAAAGAATTAAAAACAAAGTCTTTTCCGGTCGAAGTAAACACTTTTCAGCCGCCATCTCGAAGGTGAGCTGAAGGTAAGAAGCCGAGAACAACAAACCTATTTGTGAGTGGAATGTAGTCTCTTCCGTTTCTGATTAGTTCTCGGTGATTATTATCTATTGGGGGTGGGGGGGTATAGGCTTGTATCAGAGAAGAACCGAGAAGAGAAAGAGGCGCCATGTAGCCAATCATTTATCACTACGGTAAATGAATTCAAAAGAAACAGCTAAAATTTCTTGAAAGAAGGAGGCTTGCAAAATTGAACATTTACAGGACATATTGAAACCAAGATAAGCTGGATGAAACAATGTATGACCTTCTTGAGTTTGAATGCATAGGTGGCAGAACAAAGACAAAGAGAGATCGTAAAAGGGTAATAGTTACTTAGAATAATCAAAGACAGCAAAAGATGCGGCAAACCATAACCGCCTACATCTTGAAAGAATATATCAAAGAAGAAACGAAATAGGATACTTATGTTCATTTTTTGGGAAAAGGGATGAAACCATCTCTCCTTGATCTTTATTTCATCATTTGATCTCCATAAAGGTCTCGACACTGACATGCCCCGATAGTTAATAGAGAACGTAACGTATCACTTGATACGTCTTTATCGTTGCTGATTTATCAGATTCGTTTTACGTCATATAACAAACCCAGGAGAGGAAGTTTACTGTTTGAATTAGTTCAGTTTTTCCCAAATTTCTGTGGGATCGGTAATTGACTCAGTTGAACTTTTTCGTTTTATTTTACTCACCTTTATTTTCTTTTCCTAATTTCTCTTTGTTCCCTTCTTTACTTTCTTATTTTTTTTTTGTCCGCTTCTTGTTCTTTCTTTCTTTTCCCCACCCTTTAATAAACATAACTTTTATTGTTGCAAGATTTGAAGAGCAAATAATCTCTTTTATCACTTGCCCGTATCTTTTTCCTATTTTGTTCAAAGTAGATAATAGCACACCTGTTTTGTAAACAAAGGGAATAAACTCCACATTTGCCTAAATAACAAACGAAGCAAGACGCCAAAAGGAAGAGAAATAGTAAAAAAAAAGTAACAACGTGTAAAAGTTTATTTAATGGGCATAAAAGTTGTAACATTACGAAAAAAAAAAAAAAAAAAAAAAAAAAACCGGAGAAAAAATAAAGAAAAATAATTAATTGCACATACGATATAGAACAGGAGATGTTTCTGTTTGAAAGATTTGTCTGAAATAATATATATATATATATATATATATATATATATATATATATATATATATATATATATATATATATATATATCATCTCGGATTGAGGAATTGGAGAGTCGAGTTCATTACCTTCACTTACGTTCTAATAACCTTGGGAAAGCTATCAATATATCTCACCCCTTCCCCCCAGCTATGGATAATTACCAGGACAGACTAGGTACTTGGGTGAACAATGGTATAGGAGAACTACATATACATATCGTGAATTTTGGGATATGAACATTTTAGCGTTAACAATCACATGTAGTTGGGAGAATCAGGTTTGTACGTTCGTTGGGTTGTATGTTGGAAGATCCACCGTTAATGTTACATTAAGTCGTGGGAAACAGGATAGACTCAGGTTTGAGAGAGCCGACACGAAACATAACCGGAGTTTATTAGGTACCGGAAAAATAGAATAAGAAAGGGGTTAAGGAGAAAAGGGCATATCAGGGAGCGAGATCACGTTCCTTGACGTCGATTAGGGAGCATACATTTAAACTGTAATGCAAAGGGAGTATACATTAAACATTTATGTAACATCTGCTTCGGACCCCCGAGGCGGAGTCGATATAATATAGGATAAGGCCTGTGAGCCCAAGTAAAGATGAGTCATAGGAGATCCGCAAACATTTAAAAAATAAATGACGTTAATCTGAAAGGTCAACAATAGGCAAGAAAAACAACAAACCTAAATTAATTCAAAATTTATTTACATAATATATAGAATAATAATGTTTCGGTTAAACTGAACAAACAATGAAGTAAAAGGAGGAATACTGACCGGATAAAAGATCAAAGATAATATAACTGTGACTAAATGTTAAAAGTAGAGTTCAGGTAAGTTAAGGTGACCGGAAAAAAAGCCAAAGTTCGAAAGTTCCGCTTAAATATCCGGTGCTGGCGTTGAATAATTCGTTTTTATTAATCTTGGGTCATTCTTTTCATTATGGTATGCTCAGTTTTTAGCGAATCTGTGCTGGAACCTAGATATAATCCTTAGCAAAGAACCTTAATTGCCACAAACGTATTTAAAAAATAAACAAGTCTAAATTGTTGTCTTCTTAATTATAGTTTATGCTGTATAATGCCTTTGTGTTGTTGTCTATGATTATCTGCTTCTTGTTGGTCTTTCGTGTCGTGTTGCTTATTATGAGCTTTTATGACGCCATTGTTTGTGCGTGTGTGATATGCTGTGCTGTTGTTGTTACCTACTGCTTGCTAGATTGGAAGGAGAGAAAAAAAAGTGGGAGAGAAATATATGTTCGCCATTTTTATTTCTGGCCCTAGCAAGGCTACAACAAAATAGGAATTGTTATTACATCGGAGTGCTAGCGAAAGTTCACGCACACATAGTAGGGATAGAGAGGTTTTCATTGCGTAGTGGCCTCGGCTGCTGCTGTTAACATTGGACTCTCCTGATGCCTCTGGTTTTCCTCGGTCGTTGTTGTCGAGTTTCAGAGTCTTTGGCAAAGTGACTACGTCCTCCGCTCACCCGTCGTTCACTGCACCACCTGATGATATCCAAGGTCAGCTGTGTTTGCATATACACCTGACTAGCTAGGTGGACAGGTTTGTCCACTTGGCCGTAATCGAATTCACAAAGAATAACGACAATTGCTTTTTAGGACTCTCTGGTTGGGAAATAGCAACAATACGAATTCTCACTTAGCCAGCTAGCTTTGCTTCTGCTGAACTGCTATCTTCCTAACTACCACAGGTTCCTCTCTCCTTGGCCACTGAGCAATTACCCACTCATGGGTCGTCTACCTACTTTATTCCTGACTTCCCGCCTCTCTCTGCTTATATGGATAATAGCTGGGATCCCACCACCCCTACCCGTCCCTTTGCGTTCTAGAACTAGAGACCACCCGAATGCCAAATGGGTGGTCAAGTCTACTTTTATGATTGTCTAAAATCATTAACACCATTTTATGTTTGCCAATTCAAAGGCTGCTAAAGACAGATTTCCCGAAAAAATTGACACTTGACTCAAAGACGGACTGGAGACTAAATTCAGGTAACTAAGTGTTATGTAGTGGTTTCACAATGGAGGCTTGTATTTGTACTAAGTCGGTCCTAAAATAGGTTCGACGTACAAAACGTTAGGAACTTGATATAATAGGTAATGACGCAGTAATCTAGTTGTGGTGGCTGATACTTTAATATCCGACTAACGGTCGTCCGACATCGACTGACTGATCCACTCACTGCCGACTGATTTGTTACTCTTACTACTCCTACTTATTATAGGTGGGAGAGTCTATTAACTATAGAATAGGTGTGTTCCACTATAACACTAAGTGGACTATAAAAGGAAAAGGAATTTATCTACTGATCTAAGGATGTGTGAAAAATCGTAGCAAGTACTCGATCAAATGGGCAAGGGGCAAACAAATAACCGTGCAAGATTGAATGCGCACTCTGCCCCGGAGTCAAATTGATGGTGGTTTATGTAGTGTTGGTGTGGTTGGGAAACAAACCGTTACTTGAAGATGTGTGAATCTTTTCTGATTGATCAGAAAATAATTTAAGACTTTTTAATTTTTTCTGTTTGTATCGAAAGTAGATGCGTGGGGCCGGTCTAAAATTAAGTCAGTTTTTTTGTCATTTGAATGATAGCTTCTGTTTTTGTTGAAAAGTGGGAGTTGGGACAGACTATGACGGATACTTAAAAATAATTTTTAATCACTAAAAAAAAAGGCTTAACAAGCATTTATAATCTTCGAGTTCCGTCGACTGATTTATAAAATAGAATAAATGTTCAGATCATAATTTTGTATTTCAAATTTCAATTCTCTTAATTCAAATTATTTGTGATTAAATTGGACATGATGTTTTTCATTACAGAGATATTTAGAAAAAGATTTCAAGATAATGATAAATACAATGATAGATCGAAGATTTTGAGAAGGATTAAAGTCCAGAGTGAAAATTTATGGAGAATACAGTTGACGGGGCGTTTGGGGATTTTCTGTAAGTGAAACCATTTCAGGTCGAGCTTTTATAGTACTAGAACTGACTAGAAAGTTATGTAAAAACATTAATAAAATAAATATACCACAGAATCAATAAATAAAAAAATTATAAAGAATAAAACTGAAGATATCTTTCTTATATTATATGAAAAATAATTTTTAAGACTAATTTATGATTAATTTGAATAATATATTTGGTAAACATGAACCTTTGTGCCCGCAAAAACCCGAGTGTCAAAAGGACGTTTTTTTTTTTTCCATTGACATCGTTTTAACTACCTTCACTCCTCGGCAATGATTATTGTTTTAAAAAGCGATGATTAGAATTGGAATAAAACCTAAACATATGAAAGTGAATTTATACATTTTCTTTCTTATGAAGAATTGACAACAAAAATAATAAACACTATTTATTTATTAGATTGTTTATTGTAATTATTGGCAAAACATCAGCTATTTTCCAATTGATTCGAACATTATAAAATTATAAATAATAAGGATTTTCTTATAATTGGTTCACATATTTTAATAATTTAGTAAATGTTTATAAATTTATCAATAAAAATTGTTTTCATATTTATTTTTTATAAATTGATAAATGATAAATATTGCATTAGTTTTATTTGTCTTAGTTTTTAGAATGAAGTAAATATAAAATATTCTCGTAAATAAAGAAAAATGTTAAACCGTATTTATTTATTAGATTATAAATAAATAATGTTTTAATATTTTATCAGAAACAATATAAATTCACTTTCATCATATGCTTAGGTTTTATTAAAATTCTAATTATTTCTTTTTAAAACGATAAACATTGCCGAGGGAGTGAAAGTAGTTAAAGTAATAGCGGTGTCAATGGAAAAAGCGTTCTTTTGATATTCCTATTTTTGTTTTTTGTTCGGGCATGAAGGTCCAAGTTTGTCATGTATTTTTTCTAGTTTGATACAATTTGTTGGGGAAAGTTAGTTCTGTTGCTAAGATTAACTGTTGCCATTATCTTTGTAACACAGTCCTTGTAATAAACATAATCGCTGAAACTTTTCTAAATGTCCACTCAATGTCTGAGAAACTCTCTTTCGCTTATTTTTACGTCTCTTTACTACAGCTTATTGTATGGACAAGACGTGTCTCGTTTCTCCTACGACGGACTTCTTAGTCCCCAACGAACCACGTGTCGCATGGAAAATAGCATACAAATGCTCTAAGCTAATATCTCTACCAAGCTAAGAAGGATCTCTTTTCAAATGTAAGTCTCAACATCATTAATAGAACTTTTAGATACGCGTACATGTGAAGGACATTTCTTTACAGACACTTATAGTTGCCTCTTTTTATATCCTTCTTATCAGTTTTGCTAATGCAAAATGATGAGGGTAACTTGGCTTTCTTTTCCCCAATTAGTATGCACTGCAATCGACCGGTCCGCTGACTTAATGACCAACCAGCATAGCCATGTATTTTTTTTTTTTTTTTTTTTAAAGAGAGACAAACTTTTTTAAACACCGGAGAAAGGTATGTCTCTGACTTGATCAATATAACCTGCTCTTGACTTGTGCATAATGACTGTGTTGCGGACCCGGCAGCGTGCAGTGCTGGTTTATTACTAAGTGGCCTTGTGCCAGACACCACACTAAACTACCGAGTCCACAAGCAATGTAAAAAAAAAAAAATAAAAAATGCGTGAATGAACAGTGAGAGGAAAGGGGTCAATCAACGAGTGCATAAATTAATAAACATCGAAGAGATAGCCGGAATAAAATGACAAAGACGTCTGTTTGCAAAACATGTGTAACTTTAATTAGATGGAAACAAGTAGATCTGGAAAAAAGGTTCCGCGCCAAAATAGAAATGCAAGATGAACAAGGCGGGAAAAGGAGTTTTATAAGGTTCTGGAAAAAGGAACTCGTTAAACACGAGGTGTATGTGCGCACAGATAGAAAGGAGTACTCACTGTGGATTTTTTTTTGGCGTTGTAAGTGTGTGTGGTATTTTTGTGTTCAGGTTCATAGTTAGAAAGAATGTTCGGTCGTCACAGAGTTTTTGGTGAGGCATTGAATTGGCTGCTGGAAATTTTAACGGATTGCTGTGGGCATCTAGCCAGGAGAAACGAAGAATGTTTGAAGCGAGTTTCATGGTCTTGTGGTGTTGTTTACGGCGAGCCCAGGGAGACGAAAAATGTTTGTTCGTAAGTAAGAATATCCCTGTCTGTATTTACTATTGACTGACGAGGGATAAATGTAAGTCACCTGTTGAATACGAAGTTTTGCCCACGACTGTGTCGTGTGTCTCGAACATTTTCTAGCAGAAAACGGAGAAGGTCTGACCTGCGGATAGCAAGTTGTTCGTCAGTAGGATATCCCTGTCTGTATTTACTGGTTCACTGACGAGGGATAAAAATAAGCCATTAGTTGAATACGAAGTTTTGCTCACGACTGTGTCTGTGTCTCTAACGTCTTCTGGTCGAAAACGGAGAAGGTCTGACCTGCGGATAACAAGTTGTTCGTCAGTAGGATATCCCTGTCTGTATTTACTGGTTCACTGACGAGGGATAAAAATAAGCCACTTGTTGAATACGAAGTTTGCTCACGACTGTGTCGTGTGTCTCGAACGTCTTCTGGACGAAAACGGAGAAGGTCTGACCTGCGGGCAGCTTCAAGACGAGAAGAAGTCTTGGTAGAGTGTGAAGTCAACATCGTTGAGATAAGATATTCCGGCCCGCATATGGGTTAAGGGCACGGAATAAATGAGTTGCCCGTCTAGTTAGGTCGAAAGTCGGAAGGCAACTGGTTGACCTGCGGGTAACGTCAAGACGAGAAGAAGTCTTGGTAAAGTGTGAGGTCGCCATTGTTGAAATAAGATATTCCGGCCCGCATATGGGTTAAGGGCACGGAATAAATGAGTTGCCCGTCTAGTCAGGTCGAAGATCGGAAGGCAACTGGTTGACCTGCGGGTAACGTCAAGACGAGAAGTCTTGGTAAAGTGTGAGGTCAACATCGTTGAGATAAGATATTCCGGCCCGCATATGGGTTAAGGACACGGAATAAATGAGTTGCCCGTCTAGTCAGGTTGAAGATCGGGAAGCAACTGGTTTGCAAATGCTGGCCGTTTTGAGACGCCGCGAAACGCGCGGGAAAAAATTCAAAATCTATTAGTCTGACTTCATCAGGAGGAGCTAGCGAAGTTCTTCCTCAGGTCACTGCTACGTCTAGCTGTGAGAGGAAGGAAAGGGTGCAAACCGCGCGCACACACGCACGAGTGTGAAAGGAAGGGAGGAAACTCGCGCGCGCGTAAAATATAGATGGAATTAATGTGTTAATTCCATAACTGTAAGATCAACTAGTTTTCCTTTTCAAGATCAGAGAGAAGGCATGTAACAAATTTTTATAAATTGTTAGTATATTGTCTTTTGTTTTATTTAAAAAATAAAAATAAAAACTTCATTTACATTCTTCCAAATCCACTTTAACTGTATGCACATTTTCTTTTTTTATAAATGTTTGGGTAATTATGTTTCATCAGCCAGATATTAACAAGGCTGCCCAACATATATTTGGTAGCCTGACATAGATATTACTATGTAATTCCTGATGTAACATTATAGACTGAAATCCAAATGAAAACGCATTAGCTATTCTGGTAATTGGTCCGGAGGCGTGTTTAGATAAGATTTGAAGAATATCTTGCAAGCCTGTGCCTGATTTTAGTCCTACAAAACTAAAAAAGGATTTCCGACGTTGCTCAGTGTTGGAATGATGAAGAAGTCCCAGTAACTTCTTCAAATTTCTATAAAACACAGTTTATATTAGCTGTTGATTAAATAGGTTTTTCGAAATCCGTAAGTCCTCTGTCTTCAATTTTAATGCTTGATAGTATAATAGTTTGAACTCAACATTTGCCTGCTTACAATTATGACGACAATAAAACAAGTCGTATATGTTTGTTTGTTCGTTAGACAGCTTTTTAATGATTGTGATGGCAACTTGGTGGTTATTTCATTCACAGTCCGTACTATGACCTGCTATCACCTTGTATCTGTATAAGTCTCAGTGGGAGTCCATACATTCTCTTCAGAGTGCGTCGTACACCTGTATATATAGCACTCAGCTTACTCACTGTCCTTAATGATATATTTGCAAGATTTGAACATTAATTTACACTCTGTAAAGCTTTTATAGTTTCAGATAGCTCATGACCAGTTTGTCACTTGACCATATTCATAAAAAAACTCTTCTTTTTTTTTTAAATTATTCTTCCTCTGAAACCAAAAGCAAATGTGTGTTCATTAAAGTCAACAAATTCATAACGTTGAATAATATGAGTTTTCAGATATGCTGATTCACTGAAATTATTCTACACAGATTTGATGGAAAGGTCCCTATGTAAACAACCCAAGAGCCCAAGTATGTGAAGTGAGTGAATATGCGTACGTGTTGATTAAAGTTGAAATATATCTTCATGCGTTCCGCAGTAGGTTTACATGTTGACAAATAAGCGGATAAGGTAAGAAGAGAATGAGAAAAATATCGCAGAGTATTTATAGTTCGGAAAGCGTCCCCTAGGAGCAGTTTCGAAAATTAATTGATTGTTATTGCTATTAATCTATTATTAATGAAAATTAAATTTGATCACATACATGTATGTATAGCAAAACAAAAAAATGTTTCCTATTCTCTTCGTTTTACATCAACTTGTCACCTCTGTGTGTGTGTGTGTGTGTGTGTGTGTATAAGGGGAGACAACTTTAAATTGTCATAAAGCCATTAATTCTAAAAATTCTCTATGCTATATTTTTGCTGTACTATAATTATCTATCTTGCACTGGCGATGCCAGGTGGCAGTGCCTTTGTTATGATAATGGTGGACTATTTCAAGATTTTTAAAAGCCTTGTGGTAAAACGACTGATTCATTGAAAGAGCAATGTACAATAATAATAATTAGAAATATATATAAAACTTAAGACTTGGGAACGAAAACCAGTAATAAATAGTAACGATTTGAAAAATATTAATTTCATATATGCCGTCATTGTTTTTCAACATAAATTAATATAAAATCTAAATGTATAAAAATGTTCAGGTTTACTTTCAAAATAATATGTAAGGAATCTAAGCATTTTTCATTTGACTGTTCTTGTTTACAAACAGGAAATATGAAATAAAGACAAAATATACAATGTTGTAGTATTCAAATCAATAATTTATTCACTAAAATGACCTCTAATAAAACAAACAAGAATGAAATTAAAAAAAACAACAAACAATGAAGTTTCATACAAACGTAGATTCCTTTTTAAAATAAATATATAAAAGTATTTTTATTTATGTTTGGACTCACCTTTGTTGTGTTCTCCAGGCTTCTTCACATGTCTGCTGATGTGGGTAATGTTCAGGGAAATTCAAACTGAACCCTTTATTTAATCTATGGGATTAGATCTCGGTCTTGTCTTGCAGTCTGTGTCTCTACAGATTATCTTGTCTTGTTTTTATTTAGTACTGCCCAGTTATTGCTCACCCTGTTTCTGTTGAATCAAAGTATGTACTGCCTGGCCCAGAGATTGAACTCACAATTACTAAGTCACCAAATTCTTGGCCCATCGCTTTATGCTATTGTCTCATGAGAGAATAACCTAGTGGATAATCAGACATCTGAAGAAAACCAGGGAGTACAACAGCCGAAATGTTGTGATAATAAAAAGAAAGATGAGGACATTAGTCTGAATGTAAAAAATGATAATTTCTCTTCTGAGAAATTCAAACAATAAAAATGTCCTCAGGCATCAATTCTACTATTATGTTTTCTTTCAATGAGAAAAATTATGATACAAATTTGGATTGAGTTTCTGGTTCCTTCTAAAGTATTTCCCTTCTCTTTCGCTTCCAGTAGCCCCCTTGCATCTTAGTGGCATTATCACCTTGCTTGGTGTGAATTGATTAAGAAAGAAAAGATGGACTAAAGGATTTATAGTATGAAAGTTTTTCTAGTTTCTTCTAAAGTCTTTTCCTTCTCTTTCATTTCCAGTAGCCCCCCTGTGTCTTAGTGGCATTATCACCTTGCTTGGGGTGAATTGATTAAAATGAAAAGATTGAGTAAAGGATTTATACTATGAAAGGATTTCTGGTTCCTTCTAAAGTCTTTTCCTTCTTTTTCACTTCCAGTAGCTCCTTGCATCTTAGTGGCATTATCACTTTGCTTGGGGTGAACTGATTAAAAAAATATCCAAACAAATGTTCAGTTACTGAAATCCAAATTATTTAAAAACATTGTTAAAGATTCATATTTAAAATATTATTGGATCTACTATAAAAACATTTTTGTAAAAAAATCTCTTTTAGTGTTTTTCAAAGATAAACCCCATGTATGTTTGGGTGGGGTAGCAGTTTGCTTGGATTGAGGAATGGGTGAACCAAATTTGTATTCCAGTTGTGTTTGTTACTTTCACTTTTGCACAATTACACATCTCTTTTCAAGTTATCTATGTGTTAAATAACATGGTAGACTGGATTCTCTAGCTGTGGTTCAAAAGAAAAATGTAGCAAACCTCACAAAGCACATAATATGCAACCGTTGAAAAGTTAATGGAGCTCACAATTAAATTATCTGCTAGGGGAGGTTGTAGACATGATGACCATGTAGTGAATTAGTAAGTCTGTATTGGTGAGAAAATACAACTTAAACTGACCCTTTACTATTTTTACTAAATCAAATACAACAAAAACAACAACAACAAGAGAAATAATCAAATAGGCAAATATTTGTTTAAACAGAAAATATTTTTACATAACAACAAGTACACACACGATATGATAAAGTTGTTTAAAACACTTTAGAGTTCTTGGTTGTGTGATCAAGGGTAATATAAAAGGTGTTATGCTGTAGATCTGGTAAGGAATTAAGCAGTTTATGTTGATGATGAAATTAAATGAAATAGATTGCTTGACTTTACTGTAGAGTTGTCTCCCTTCAACTGATATAGTTACGATTTCTTTTATGTTGTTAAGATATTGAGTGTGTTGGTTTCTGAATCTCGTCTTGGTTGAATTGGTCACTAGATGAGTTGATGTTGAAAAGAAATTGAATTCCACAATCCGGGTTGATGTTAATAAAAATTAACTTTTAACGAGGAAGTTGGGTTTCATGGATTCATGTAATGAGTTGATTATTTTGAGGGAGTCACTGACTAAGTCATGTCAAAGTTTCATATTTATGAGTTTTCTTGATCACATGTAGGCTTGAGAACACTTACATTTTTTGACACATTGTACTATAAACAGGTCAACTTGAGATCAACTGTGTAAATGTAGGCAGAAACATAACATTATTATTTATGGGCCAATCAGAAAGCATTGTTTTGTACTGAACTCTGGAGCCGATTTTAATGGTGTGGGGTTAAGCGTACCCCAATTAAAAGAGAATTTAATACGGGATACCCTGCCCACAAAATACAACGCAAATTTCAAGAAGAAACAACACGATAAGGAACGTTTATAAAAAATAGAACATTGTATATTTATTATCTTGTGAATAGGGTAAAAAAAGATTAATGCTTTAGTTCGTTTAAGCAAAATTGTGATTTTGATAAAAATGTCTTTTAACAGAGTAGCAGAATAATGTCTGTTTCTTTTGTTTTGTATAGTTGTAAAATGAAAAAGGGGCGAACAATTTAAGTTGAAAAAAGAGAGTTAATGAGGAATAAAGATAAAAGGAAAATGTATTTATGAATTGTTTTGAAGTCAGTTGTAAATTTGTTGTTGTTGTTGTTCCTTCCTACTCCACTTTTCGGGTTGAGTCAGTGATGGAATTTACTGTCAATCTTCTGTGATCTTTTGCGGCCTTCTCTGACTGACTGACTGGCGACTGACTTGAAAACTACGCATTTATTGTTGACTTTTTTTTCACACTGGCTCGTTATCTTTTTTTGGGTTTAGCAAATCGCCTCCTTTCATTGGTCAGAAAATTAATTTCACACCTTATTGTGAAATCTGTTTTTGGTCGTTCTGATCCGATTTTGCGGGTGTGCAAATCTACTTTGTGTTTTTTTAGTCATTTGTTGGAATATAGGATTTGTATCCTATAATGGGTTCAGTTGTGATCCTCATTTAACAGGTTTAAAACAGAGAATGTAGAAATCTAATTCTACAACCAAGACTAAATAGCAATTAAGAGAGAGAAAGAGGAGAAAATATCAATTTTGGTTAAATGTTGTTTAAATTTGTGTGTGTAAAAGGACAATGTGAATAAAAACAAAGTCAAAACTTATCTATCTCAATTTAACAATATTTTATTTGTGATCTAACTAATTCCATTGGTTAAAAAGATTCCAATACATTTCTTACGTAACTGTACTGCTATCAACAAAATCTGTGCAAAAAGTGAATCACAGAATTAAAATCCGACCTTACTATTTCTCTGAATCCCGATTGGTTAATTAATCCTAATATCATGTTTTCAACTACGTCCGAATTGTATCGACCTACTTACTGACTTGAACGAAAAATCTATCTATGTTATTCGAGCCTATCACATGACTTGATAGTAAATAAATACGAGCAACATTTTCAATATTCTTTTAGCTTTTCTTTCACACCACAACAATGTAGTGAAGAGCCTGCGTCTGTTCCTTAATGGAAGACGCTCTACGCACACACGTAACGTACGAACGTTGAACATCTCTCTTAACTCATTAACTACAAGCAACAGAAATTTATTCAACTTCTAACCGGGAGATTTTCTTCAGAACTCAACAAGTCTGAACATTTCTTCATTGAGACTGAACTTTATTTCATAAACTGAAATCTTTTCTGTGAGTCCAAATAAAAATATTTCCTTTTAAAAAGGCTTTAAGAATTACAAGTTAAAGGGAAGTAACTCATGCTGTATTATCACAAGTCTTACTACATAAAAATCACGATCAGACTTAATTGTTTTTGTATTTCATACAGTAACACATACAAATTAAAGCAAAACATTTAACCAAAATTGATATTTTCTTTTCTTTCTTTCTCTTCATTGCTGTGGTCATCAAGTCTACAACCTCCCCTAGCAGATAATTGTAACCTCTGGCTTATCAACCTGTACATCTTTTACTTTACTAAAGTAGGCACCTCCACTTTTCGCGGGAAAACAGCATAGCGTAATGAAAAATTCCACAAACTTAACGAAAATCAAGTTTTATCGTCAAAATGCTTATGTTATTATTAAGATGAAAGACCAAAGTATTTTTTAATTATTTTTTGAAATTTTTTAATATTTTCTAACACGTTCGAAATTTTGGTTAAAGTCTTCTTTTGTTTACGTCATCGCGGGGACGTTAAAATAACATTGTTTTTTTTGCGCTTTTTTCCGTTGAAAACACATTGATTTGGAAATTCTTGTAAAATTTAAGTAATTGTCCGATTTTAATGAAATTTTCAGGACTTATTCACAAATGAATGAAATTATTTTTGAAATATTTCTTTTTAGAAAATTTTGGTAAAAAATATATTTTTTTAAATATGTTACACCCCACTTACTTATTGTCCTGAAATTTCGTTCAAAACCTTTTTATTTCCTGAAAACTTTTTTTTGTTTAAAGTAAGAGTCATTAGAGATATTAAAATTAAATCACCTACTTTTTTTTTTTCCAAATTTGTGCTAACTAACTGAAAATCTGCTCTGAATTGAAAAATAATGAATCCAATAAAACTATGATATTACTTAATTAGAAAAGCTTTTACTTTACAAATGTGTAAACAAACGAAAAGCAAACAAGAGAAACAGCACAAAAACTGTTCTTATAACAATCTTCATTTTAAAAGGACAATAAAAAACATTCTTTTTTCCTTGCTTCGCTTCCTGAAAAGTTTGTCATAATTTCATATTCTGAAACTAGAAAATTATAATCATACTTTATAAAAGCTTGAGATCCCTAGGCTGCAATCTATACTAGTCTAAAGAATAATTCGGTCCTAGTTGTTAGATTAGGCTACAAATAACGATATTTCTCGCCTTGTATTTTCAAAAGTAGTTCAATACGTTAATCTTGTTCTCCCTTTTACTTGTCATTTTTTTTTGCTTCATTTGACAACCAAGGGAGATAATCAGTGTTTCTTTGCGAATGCCAATATGTCTACCTCGACAAAAACACCACGAGAAATCGAAATTAGAAAACTGCGGAAGAAATTACGACAGATTGAGAATCTTGAAAGACTCGATAGAGATCTTTTAGAAGATGAAGTGATTAAGGTAATTTATTTCTGGTTTGTTAAAACATATGTTTCTGTTCAGGTCGCATTGTTGTTTTTAATTTCTCGGGTCTTTGCTCATCAGTCATCATAAAACTTTTTTTTTTTTTTAATAATTTAAATAATTTGTTGATTAATTATAAGATTAAGAAGCTAGAGTTGGACTGGCTTCAGTGATCGTTATTCGGGACCAGATAATAAGTTAGAACTTTGTATATTGATTTTTAAAGGCATCATGCCACGTAGAAGTTTGACGCTGCGCTGAAAGCAAAGTTCGCAGTAAAAAACATAAACGTGTTCGAACCCAGGACCCCCCGCCCCCACTAAAAAAAAAAAACAAAAAAAAACAGTATTTCATGTGTTGATTTTTTTTTTTTAAGTAAGCAGGCCCTTCCCAGCTTTTAAAAACAGTTCATATATCCTTTTTTCTTCTTTCTTTTTATTACTTTTTGTGCACAAACAAAAAAGTGGATTGGAAAACAACAATTTTTTTTACATTAGGTTCACCATGTACAAGGCTCGGCGTCCACTCAATGTAGGGTTACGTTAGGTCTATACGGATTGGAGGGGAAGATAACGGTTGGGGTTAACCCTAGACTTGAACTTTTGAACAGGTTATTGCTGTGTTCAGGGAAACAGCCTCTCTTGGGTGTCGGTTCCACAACAAAGAAGTGGCTAGCGGGAAGAAGTTGTTTGATTGGATGTGGGTAAACAAATTCCAGGATACGTTTTACTTTTGTTTGTTTTTTTTCCTCCAAATTTTAGATTCTAAAACCCTTTTTTAAAATATCATATCATTACGAGACGTAATTTGTATAAAAGATGATATCTTTGACATTGTGTGTAAACTGGTGTACTAAAGATATTAATTATTGTTTTCGAAAGTGTAAAGTGTAAAACTAAAAACAAAAAGTAACTATACCCCACCTCATTTTTAACACTGAACTCTGATATAAAATATGCATTTTTTAATGTCCTTTTAGTTGTCATTTAACAATGTTTGGGTTGTTACACTATTTACAATTGTTTGGACTATTTTCCTCATGTTTATTGTCATATTCATAACGTTTCGGCCGTTGTACACTCCGGCCTTCTTCAGGTGATATACATTGGAATTTTGAACCAAACTCTTTATTTCGTCCACCGTCCATGTCATGAATATGACAATTAAAGATGAGGACAATAGTCCAAACATTGTAAATTGTGTAGTTACAATACCTCATCTCAGAATTAGACAGATATTGTTTGGGTTGACATAATTTACTGGCTTCTTCACCACAGTGTGCGGTGTATAGTGCAGTTTCATCCTATTGCATAAAGAAAATAGACCAACCATATACGAGATTTACCGGTAGTCGTTTGTGTGTAAGTGAATCTAATGAACTTGACAGGAAATTGAACTCAGCTCTCCAAGTTACACAACCATAAAGGGAAGAAGAAAATGGTGATCTGTAAAATGATAGGAAAATACCTGTTTAAAGTTTCTAAGTGATAACTGGTTAAGGAATTTGCCCAGACATGATACATTAGTTGAATCTTCATTCAAAACTAGCCACCAAAATTTGAACAGTAATTCTTACTTTAGGATTTTCTAGTTCTCTGAAATTCTTCACTCAATAATTTTGTCTCACAGTGGCAACAAACAATTACTAAAGATCATATTAGAAGAGTTTGCTAATTTCTTTTGTTCTACCTGACCAAGGATCCAAAGTGAGGGGTTTGTATTGAGAACAATTTGGAAGAACAGCAATACAGAAATCCCTTGATTAGTCTGGCTAATGTGTACATCGGTAACTATAAAAAATAATTTTTTTACTGCACAAATCAAGTATTATGTATGCACTAATCGAATTTTGGTGTATAAAAATTTTAACACACTAATTGAAAACACATTAATTGAAAGATGCCAGTAATTTGTGATTGTCTTTGGGTATTCTGATTAATAATTTTCAATCACTTTCTGCACAATCCCAAATTTGATTTGTCCAGGGTTTAAGACTCAATTCTCTCTTACCATTACCCAATAAGACAGGAACATGTTGGTTACGTCATCCCCCTCTTAGGTCATCCCCCTCTTAGGTCATCCCCCTCTTAGGTCATCTTCCTCATCAACATTGTCCAATCAGTTAATCTCTGCTGATTTTGTTTATGTTAAATAACTTTTTTAAATTTCCTCTTTTTCTTTTAAATTTCAAAATTTGTTTTCAATATTCTTTCATTAATTGCTGACATTCATTGGTTTCAAATAAATTGTAAACATCCTAAATTTCCCTAGAATCTATGGAATTATGAAACATCTTTGAAAAAAAAAGGACACGTTGTTTCAAATTGAAATGATTAGTTGTTTGGTTGGTTGTTTGGTTTTATGGCATATCAAAACCTCAGTGAGTCATTTAATGTCAACAAAATTTTGAAATAGATTCATTGGATGATTCATTGTAATATAAACTGAACTGAACCACATATTTGATATATATATATATATATATATATATATATATATCAAATATGTGGTTCAGTTCAGTTTGATTGATGTGAGTTTATGATCCTGGGATTCACGTTATTTGTGATCGTCAGACAAACTGATTAATTTTTAAATTTTGGATTTATATATGGTTGCGTATATCAGTGTTTTTGTGGTAGTGGGAGGGGAAATTGTCATCGGAATGCCACTCATATGTACGCAAGCATACATACACGCATATTCACACATTGCAGCTCCCACAAACATAAACATATATGAACAGTGTGGTACTGGGTGTATATGCACATCCATGTGTCATTGTGCACATGCATACACTATTGGTTGCTGTAATTACTAAGATTATAAATAATTTGTAAATGCAGATATGAAAACAAATACCTATTATCAAAATTTATACCAAACAAGAAAAAAATATACCAACCAACACTACTACATAAACCAGATAAAAAAACAAAACAAAAACAGATAAGAAGATGTGTGAACGCACGTGCATACATGTATATATGTTTGTAAGAAAACATCATTCCACGAACAAAATAGACGAACGGTTGACACTGCGACTTACGAAAGCAGTTTGCAACACAATCCAACATTGAATACAGTGACCAATTACGTATGTATGTACACAATGACACATGGATGCAGATATACGCCCAGTCCCACACTGTTCATATATGTTTATGTTTGTGTTAGCTGCAATGCATGAATCTGCCTGTATGCATGTCTGCGTAAGTATGAGTGACGTTCCAATGACAATTTTTCCTCCCACTGCCATGAAAACATCGATATACGCAACCATATATAAATCCAAAATTTAGAAATTAATCAGTTTGTCTGACAATTGCAAATAGCGTGAAACCCAGGGTCACAAACTCACATCAATCCGACTAAATATGTTAGCTCTATCACTGATATTGAGTGCTTTCCAATAAGTACCATGCGTATATAATATATAAATAACATATGCAAATTGCATATATATATATATATATATATATATTGTGGGTATTTAGGGAGCATTTCTTCATTGATGCATGTTTCATGAAATAATATAGACAAGTTTTGTTTATTTTATGTAAATTCTTTTCATATCATCTGATAAGCTTATTAACATTATCATTAAAAGAAGAAAGAAAATCACAACATATAAGCCATTATCAAAGATGACAATTACATTACAATATGTTAAACAATACATGGACAAAATAATAATGATAGTCTGTTTTTGTTTACATGGAAGATTTCCAAGCAATGACAAATTTGTGCATATGAGACGCTGGAAGTGAAAATCGCACTGCAGCTCATGATGTTACACATGACCATGTGAGAGTGAAAACGAGAAGTATTAAGTATGGCAAGCCGTTGATATAAACCAATGGCTTCTGTTTTCAATTATAGGCATTTAAGAATATTTGTGGAGATTTCATAGTTTATTTTGTTCAGGTTAGGTTTCAACTGTTTTATGTATATAGCTTCAAGAATTTTTAGTTTTTGCTTATTGTTTTCATGTTTAAGTATAGTTGTGTTTTCAACGAGGATTTTTCCAGTCAGGCATGTTGCTTTGATAATGGCTTATGTAAACCAAAAGCTTAGATAGGATTAAAAAATATGTATAAATAATATGATTTTCTTTCGTCTTTAATGATAATTTTATTAAGCTTATCAGATGATATGAAAAGAATTTACATAAAATAAATAGACAAAACTTGTCTATATTATTTAATGAAACATGCATCAATATATATATATATATATATATATATATATATATAGGTAACTACACTCATCTCGGAAAACCTTCGGTTTCTTGATTTGCTAATGATCAAATCAATTTCGAAGGAAAAAAAGGTTTTAAAAAAAGAAAGAGCTAGGAACATGAACGTCTGTCAAAAATAATCGTACTTCATACAGGTCCAAAGCCCAAAGAAAAAAAACCCTATACGAGTAATCAACTAACTAAAAAAGTGTTCAATACAAAACTAGAGCAGACCTAGTCAAACCTAGAAAGCCAGACAAACCTACCAAGGTTTCACCTAAGTGGATCATCAGGGAAAGCTGGCTAAAGAGGTAAAGAAAACTGTATACTTATAGGCGAAACCTTGGTAGGTTTGTCTGGCTCTCTAGGTTTGACTATATATATATATATATATGCCATGTGGTTGTGTGAAATTAAGTAGTTGGCTACCCAAGGAGTCTCTGCCTGGAAAGGAAGAGTCCCATTATTATCACTACTAAACTTTTATTAAAGCCCCCCCCCCCCGACCCAAGAAATGGCATTTATGTCTATTCCATTCCTAGTCATGAACAGAATGACACCAAGCAGGCATCCTGGCAGACAAAGTTGTGGTAATTGCTACAAATGACTCCTCTCTTCAAATGCCTTCAGTATAACCTCAAAGCCAAGTATCAAATTCCAAAGATGAATTTTTTTTTTTTAATGTCTAACATTAATCCAAATCTTTTCTTTTGTGACAGGTGCTGAAAAAAGATGCCATTCGAGAACAGTTACGAAAATTACTTATTGAAGAAGCTGAGAAGCAAGCAAATATTGAAGCGCAACAAGCTCAAGAAGCATTGGCAAAAGAAGAAAAAGTTAAAACTGAGAAAACCTTTGATCGCACATCGAAGCCTGATACGCCTGGTAGCATAAAATTGAATGAAGATGATTCACCGCCATCTTACAATGAAATTATTTCCTCAAAACAGATACCTGGCCAAAAACAAAAAGGAAACAATGTCTCACAAAAAAATACCAAGGAGGAAAAATCCCCTTCAAAGTATGTCATTTTCACCCTTAAAGTGTCTCCTTTTTTAGAATTGAAAATGATTGTCGCTGTAAGAATTATTCTTTTTTTTTAAATGTATTTTGATTATTCACTGTGTTATTTACATCTACCATATTTTGAGGAAGCCGCTTATTGTGATCACTTGGGAATAAGGTCAATTTAATAACAATAACCAGCTGATAACACACAATATGTAAATTGGAACAATTTTACTTTATAAAAAAATTAATATAAAATAATATTGACTAGGAATTATTATTTTTACTTTATTTTAAATAAAATGTTTGTGTTTGATTGATATTGCTAAACATAATTATTTGATTATATAATCCATAATTCTAATAAACATCTTTTTATAAATGATGAGACTGAAATGTTGTCTTTATAATGTTCAAAATGATGTTTTCCACAAAAATTCTTTGATTCCTGTTTTCTTAAACCAAAGCAAAATGTTTAAATTGTTGGATAAACTTTTGGATTCTGTAGCTTGTTTTCATTTAATTATCATTTTATTTATTCATTTTTGACATTCTCTGTGTTTTTGGCGAAATTCCAAGATTTTAAGTCCAATTCCATTTTGTCTTTGATTTATTGTTGGCTGAGTGTAGTTAAAAATTCTTCACATTTGTTCTATCACTGATTTGTAATGTTTTATATGTTATCCTTTTCTAAATGTTTTCTTCATAATAAACATGATTCACATTATAAAAGTAATTTGCTACAATTTAAAAATTTTCAGAATTGTTATGTATGGCCAACAAATATTGATATTTCAACATATCAAAAGATATTAACATTTTTTTTTTTATTATATTACTTAATTACTTAATGTCCCCTTTTTTAAAATTCACACTTTGTCTTCATTTTGTCCTCCATGCACTGCTGTGACTAATACCTGCTTTACAGTAATGTTATTTAGGCTCTGTTTTGTAGAGTAATCTAATCACAACTACAAAAGCCATTATCTGTTAACAGCAAGCAGTATTAATTACATAATATTTCCCATTTTGAAGTTCACACTGTGTTTTCTTTTTGTCCTTAATATACAGCATGACTTATATGTCTTTTCATAAATGTTATTTAAGAAATTTGTTAAATTTCCCTGTAGAGTATGGGGGGGGGCACAGACTCACCACAGACTTGCCATGCTAGATGTAGTTGCTGTGATTTCTGTAGCAAGTAGCTGAGTTACTGACACCATGCCCCTAACTAGTTTTGAATTCAGTGTTGTCCTTCTCTTAGACTAGTTACCAAACAGGGTTAAAAATTCCAGTCTCTACAACTTTTTAATCCATAGCTGAAGAAGAAGAGATATATTCATACTTTTCCCAAGGGTAATTGTGTGAAAGTTAATACAATGAACTCAGCCAGAATTTGATCTTGGCATACTGATTTCTCTCTCCATGCCAATAATTGCTATGCTATGTGTATATTTTTATGTTATTTAGTCTCTGAAAAATCCCCGTTGTTCTATTTTAGGCTGACGTTTGCCTGTGATAAAAGTGTTAAAATCACAATTTCCTGTAATATCTGTGAATAGAATGGACTTTTTGCAAATAATGCCAAAACAAAATACTATATTTTAAAAATTAATTTCCTGCCAGAAGCCTTGATAAAATCTAACTTTATTTTAAATGAATGGAAATTTCTAAACCATTAATGTTTCTTCTAAACTTTGCTAATGTCAAATGCTATTCTTTGAGCAACTCTGAGAGGACATTTTTAGCAAGCACATTTATGATGCATGCAAGATTCTTGGCAAAATTAAAATCCGAAAAATTTCCTGGTTGCCTGCCACAATCTAGCTTTTTCTTTGTGGGGGGGAACTATAAAGATTTTTCCAGCCTCTGCCTAGTTCTGGATATGACACACACACAATCTGTTTCTTCAGGAATGAATGGAGTTTTAAACCTTCAATAATAGTGACAAATGTTAGCACACTAAAAAAAAAAAAAAGAAAAAATTGAAGAAAAAAACAATGTGATCCTCAAACAACTAAGTTCCATCAAGAATCCATCAAGTATGTTTGATCTTTTTGTAAAGATGTATTAAGCTGCATAAATGTTAGTTTTATTTTTCAGCCTTTAGTGAATGTAGAATCTTTTATTTCTATTCAACCTCTGATATGATTATCAAAGACAGATAATAAAATCATCAATAATATGGAAAGTAAAGAACATTTCCTTGTAAAAACAAACAACTCCACAGTGTGAATCTTAATGAACACATTTCTGTAATTAAAAAGTTGCCAAGTCAACTAATAAATTGATTAAAATAAATTATAACCCTGGAATTAAGCAGTTTGGCAATTCAGGGGTCAGTGGGTAGCTGTTATTAGCTGAGAAAAAAATTGGCAAACAGAATTAGAATTTTGGGTGAGACTGTGTTCACTAATCACTAATGTCAGTTGGAAAAGCATGAGCCCTCTTTGTACTTACCTTGTCACTGGTACACCACAATAGTTGATAGATGAAGTTGTAGAAATAAAGAAGAAAAAGATACTGACAGCTACAAGTCTTATCTACAACTGAAAGAGTTTTTACACTTTCACTGTCAAACTTGATTTGCTTTCACCACAGGTGAAATGTCTGATCTTCTACCAGATCAAAATTCTCTTTTATCCTGCAGGACACCATCAATATTCAAATGTATGTGCATCAAAGAAAAGAAAGATAGTTGTTTTGTGGTTACTAAACTATGCACTTTTGATGCCTGCCCAGTAAAACCATTGCAGTCAGTTGTTTTGCTACATTCATGGTCACCATTTTCACAACAAAAAAAGAAGTGACTGACTGATTGCTTAGGCAAAACTACAACCTTTCTTGCCCAAGCAGATGTAACGGTAAAATGTTGTTATACCTATTGTCAACTTTGACAGACAGCAGTCATAGTGTGTTACTCTGTGTAAACCACAAATTAAAAAGAGTTTTTTTTTTTAACATACTCAAGTTATTTATAACTACTGCAAAAATGTTTTTTTAAAAAAATGGCCTCAAATTGAGAAATTTTTTCTTGCAGTGAGCAAGAATTAGATCCAGATGCAACACTTAAAGGTAAATTGTTTCATGAGTTTTATTCTCTTTCTTTAAAGCAAATAAACTTTTGATAAGCTGTACCCAGCAAATCTAGACACACAAGTGCTTCTTTACTTACACACTCTTACACTATCACAAACTTTAATGTCCAAAATATTCCTCACATATATTTATATATTATCTATTTTGTTTATAAATGTGACATGTATCTGACCAATAAGAACTTACCAAAAATCATAACATACCAATACTCTGTGTCTCTTTGCTTTTTTGTTCAATACTATTCCCAATCACTACCGTACACTTAATAAAAGTGAAACTTATTAGTGTGAGATCTGTTTCCTATTTTGTTCTTTATTTTATCATTTTGTCAGATTCCTAACCATATTGGATCTACATTTGATCTTCAACTCAAACACACACACACACACACACACACACACACACACACACACACATATATATATATATTAATGCATGTTTCATTAAATAATATAGACAAGTTTTGTCTATTTATTTTAAGTAAGTTCCTTTCATATTGTCTGATAAGTTTAATCACATTATCGTTGAAAGATGAAAGGAAAACACTATATTGATATATGTTTAAATCCACTGTAAGCTTTCGGCTTACATAAGCCACTATCAAAGATGACAATTTCAATAAATCAAACAACATATGGAAGAAACAACAATGATAGTCCGTCCTTCAAAATAACAACAAACTCGTATATACGAGACGCGGAAGTGAAAATCATGTTGCAGCTCGTGATGTCACACATGACCACACGAGAGTGAAAAATGAGAAGTATTAAGTATGGGAAGCCGTTGGTATAAACCAATGTCTTCTCTTATAAATTATAGGCATTTAAGGAGATTTCATAGTTTATTTTGTTCAGGTTAGGTTTCAACTCTTTTATGTATAAAGCTTTAAGAATTTTTGATTTTTGTTTATTGTTTTCATGTTTAAGTATAGTTGTGTTGTCACAATTTTGTCAAGGATTTTCCAGAATTGAGTATGTGGGCAAGCATATTGTTTTAAATGTCTAAAAATGTTAGAGTTATCATTTAAATGTAGAGTCAAGTGCCGTGACCAGCATAAATATTATTTAATCCATTGGAGATACAATCTCCCAAAGGGCACTTGAATTTGTAGACTATGTTGGTTTTCTGCCAATCGCAAATGGGGAGGTGGGAAGAATCATTGTGAATAGTTAAGTTGGATATACTAGATTTAGTGTAATATATGATTAACCTAATTTTTTTCTATATATATATGGTTACATATGAATAACCACATTTACAAAAAATACGAGATTAAGTGTTTATGAGATTAAGGTGTCTATTTACATATCACCAAGTTTGATAAAATATTCACATTAAAAAAAGAAGAAATAAAGATAGACAGACTTACGATTATAGCACCCCACAAAAACAAAAAAACATAAACAAATATAAAGCCAAATACATTACTGGCCTGAATATTTGAGAAATCTTATTGAAAAAAATTCTTGAATATTCAGGCCAGTAGATGATAATATATATACTGTTTAAAAATAAAAAGCTCAGTGTCTACTCAAATATGGCTATATATTAAATATAACATTTAAGTGATAAAAATCTGTGGTATTAATAAATGCAAAATCTATTACTTCTTTAGAAATTGCTTTGATTACTTTTGCATATGAAACTGAGCAGGGATAAGAGTCTGTGATGAAAAGGATTTTGTTTAAAGGCACTATTCAGCCTTGCTTAATCGGCAATGTCTTTCATGTCTGAATCAGTATATGCATATTGCATTTAATGATGGTCTCTCGACTATTCAGGCTGAAAGATGATAATAAATATACTGTTTAATAAATAAATGAGGCATCTAATCAAATATGGGTACCCACTAAAAATAATGTTAAGGCATTTAATTTCTTGTTGTTTCTGATTAATTTGCTGAGTAAACCACTTGACAAGACCTTGGTGGTCAAAAAAATATGTCTGTTCCAGTCATCGTTTTATCTTCTTGTGATATTAAATCACTCTACGGTTTTGATTTTTCTTACTTGAAACTGAGGATTTTTTTAAACATGTACGATTTTAACAAATATTTTAGTGTTTGTTTATTTCAGTTTCTATCTATCTATCTATCTATCTATCTATCTATCTATCTATCTCTCTCTCTCTCTCTATATATATATATATATATATATATATATACACACACAGTCTCAGTTATGGTGGACTGGTTATGTCTTGAGAATGTCTGATGACAGGATACCTAAGATCCTAATGTGTAGCCAATTAGATCAGAGCTACAGGAATGTAGGACGCCCATGGCTAAGATACAAAGACAAGCTGAAAAGCAACTTGTCAGCTGTCAATATACCTCATAACACCCTTGAGCACTTAGCCTTGGAGTGGGTAGAATGGAGATCAACGTGTTTTAGTGGATTCCACAGTTTTCAATCAACTAGTCTGAATCGTCTTCAAGAAGCAAGAGCAAGATCTAAAAGGTTAGCCAATCTAACAGTGATCTCATCCCATAATCCTTATTCTTGCTACATATGTGGCCTCCTTTGTAAATCACTAGCAGGTCTTAAGTGCCACTTAAGATTATTGCACAAAATTTCATAACTGAATCAATTAAGTTTTCAGATCCTCATACGTCGAAACCGACAGGAGAGAGTCCATTATATATATTTATAAACATATATACTCGTGTATCACACAATGTTTATTTTAAATACAGTTGTCATTTTTAACTACAGTAAATGTATATATAGTTTGGTCAATGGTGTAACCAGGGCCAGCAGTACATATGCTAATTTTATAACTTGTGTTTGATGTGACCCCCTTAAAATTAGGCCTTCAAAAGTTGCATGAGTATATACAGTATATATATATATATATATATATTAAATGCAATCATGAATCCTAGCAATTGCGTTTAAGCATGAAACAGATTGTCAGCGCTAGGTGTTGACTTCAATGTCCACTTTTATATTTTCATACCCTCTATCCCTGATATTGAGCACTTTAATGCCTAAATATAGCGTATCTTAAAACTATATTTTTATTATATATATAACACTTTATTTCTGATATTGATATTTTCATTCTTACTGTAGATCTTAGCAACCTCAGATTAGGATTATTTTTTTTTTATTAAGAAGTCAAGAACTCACATTTTGTCACTTAAACAAAGCTCTTTACACTTCCACTTCTTCTCTGACATTGCACATTCTTTCCCTAAAAATATATAAAAAGACTTGATTTTGTTCTGATGACCTGAATGATTTATTTCTATTTTTGACAGATTTATCAAAGAAAGATCAAGCCAAAAAAGATTCATCCAAACGTAAACAAATTAAAAAATCCTGGAACCGCAGCCAGTTTATTGTCTATGATTTAGAAGGCCACAATGATTTAGTGACAGACATAGATTCAAATGATAAGATTCTCGTTACAGCCAGGTATGTGAACTGGTTTTATAATTTGGAAAAACTTTATGTTATTGATTGAATAAACAATTTGATCCTTTTTTTCAGTCTTAGATTTCATCATAAATTACCAAAACTATATTTTTTCCATCTAGTCATCACTGTTGACTATGAATTTCGCTGAGTAATGACCATGAGCTTGAATGCTGTGCTTGTAAAAATTTGAATTAGTAGAGGCAATCCATTTTTTCATGCATATTACTATCATCACTTTTGAAAGATGTTATCCACCAGCTGTGTTCACATTCATTATTTGGTCTCCATAAATCTTTAGTAAGCGTTTATGAATGTTAATGGATGTAGTTTTTTTGCATATGGACACAACTCTTCTACATATACTATCTCATGTCAGAAGCCGTTTTACCATACTGTTACTCAGCTGCTATCTTTAACAAGGGAAAACAATTATAACTTACTGGTGGGCAGGTTCAACCTCTAGTAACATCATCCTTTATCATGGACCAACATATAAGATGCATTACATTTGGAGAAGCCCTTACAGAAACTTACAAACAAATCAAAATATTACCTGTCATTTTTGATTGTTTTTTAATTGCTATATTCATTTTCTGTTGTTATAAAATGAATAAATATTTAGTATTTGCTAAAAAGTATTAAAAAAAATCTGATATGTTAACTACATAATCTGTGGATATTAAATTGATGTCAAATTCCAATACCATTTATAAAAGACATTTCGTTGCCTTTAATAGTTTCTTTTCCATTCTTTAGCCGTGATACGACCATAAGGTCATGGAGTCTGAAGACCTTTGAAGAGCTTCATATATTTGGAGGTCATTCTGGTGGTGTTACCAGCCTGAAGCTCTTAACTGCTTCAGAATCTCAAAAAATTGGTAAATATGATTGACATTTGATTTTCCCTATTTACATTATTCGGACTATTGTCCTCATCTTTGTCACCATATTTATTACACCGTTTCAGCCGTTGTACGCTCCGGCCTTCTTCAGTATCTGTCTATATTTCTGAGATGAGGTATTATGTACACTATTTACATTATTTGGACTATTGTCCTAATCTTTGTTGCCATATTTATTACAAGATTTTGGCCATTGTACACTCCGGCCTTCTTCAGGTGGTTGGAATGTTGAACTGAACCCTTTATTTCACTCACTGGGGTAGACTGTTCTTGTTCCAAGTGCCATGTTTAATGGATGTCAGTTATCGGTTATCTCCTGCTTAATTCCCTCTGGAAGTTCTCTGGACACATGGCACAGTGGAGAAAGGTGTTGGTTAAATCCAGTGACAGGAGTGTGTGAGTTCAATACCCGGTTAAGGCAGTGGAAAACTTGGAGAGGGGAATTAACAGGAGATAACTGATAACTGACATCCATTAAACATGGCACATGGAACTAGAACAGTCTACCCCAGTGAGTAAAATGAAGGGTTCAGTTCGACATTCCACTCACCTGAAGAAGGCCGGAGTGTACAACGGTCGAAAAGATTTACTCTCGTTGACAATATTTTCAGATGAGGGAGTAATTAAAAGGTCTCAGACATTTTCCCAAAATTAATATTTCAATGACTAAGCATCAGATTTCTGAAGAAGTTGGTCTGGCTGAGAACTTTTCAGTTCCATCCTATTTCACTCTTCTTTATTTCACAGGATGAATGATTCTTCAAATCATTCAAATCATTTTTTCATCTAATATTGATTCTAACCACAAAAAGCCATCACTACTTAACATTGTCTTTTGCATGATTGTCATTGGAACTAATGAGGGAAAATAGTAAACTCATATAGGGAAATAGGAAATTTCTTTTTTTTTTTTGTGACTAATTTTTGTTGATTAGCATTCATTAGACCTTCCTCTATCTACAATGTTTGTTAGAATAAAGAAAACATTTATTTTATTTTCTCATTTTGGAAAAGGATCTTTTATAATATTAATAAAATGTCAAATCAATCCTGTTTTTTTAAAGATCTACCATTACCATGTTTTTATTTACAAATGTCAAATTTGAAGCTGGGGCCCCCATGTACTACAGTTGTCTTTTTTTCCAATCAGGGATTATAGAATTTTTAAATAAATTGTTTCAAAACAGATGAATGTATTATCCAATCTTTTTGATTTGGCATTATTACAGAGGAATTTATGTAAACAAGGGGAGATAATAAATATTTATCTTAAATGCCATATTGTATGCTACAGATTAATTTTTATAACTTATAGAAAAGTTTTTCATGTGTATTCAAAGTAAAAAAAAAAATGTGTTTCATCAGAACATGTTTATTAAGAATTGCAGGAGGAAAAAAATCCCTAATGGTAGGATTCATTTAAGAAAAAATTTTTTTATCTTCTTTTGTTTGTGCAAATATCTTTGTAAAGCCAAAGCCAAAACTCGTGACTTCAATGATGGTAAATATAACCTGGGGACTGATTTGATATTGTATTTATTGATTGATGTGATATTGTATTTATATTATGAACATGACACACTCACTCTATTTTCTAAAATGATAAATATCATTTATTTTTTGATTTTAATAAATGTTGGGGGATGAAAGAAGCTTTAATGCAGTGGTTCCCCAACTTTTTTCTCTGTGCTGTATTTTTGGAATGGAAATTTGCTTGCACCTCACCAAATTTTATGTGATAAAAAGTACATTTAAAAATAAAAAAAATAGCAGAGAGAGGTTTAAAGGGAGATTTAACTCTAAATTCTCTTTGTAAGTTAATCACACAATTTAACCACTTCCTATCATATATATTTTGGTATAGTTTATGCTCAGGTTATATGATAGAGGATATGTCTGACTAGTTTATTTTGATCATTCCATTTCAAGCAAATGTAATACTGTGTTTGACCATCCAGATTTGATTGATCTGTCTGGAAAGTGTAGAGTTCATTTGGGGGTAAAAGCATTGGAATTCAATTCTATATTCTCTTTCAATATTTGAATTAAAATCTTCCTTAAAATTTGTTCTCTGTTGACTTTCATTTGAAATTTCTATGCTTCCTTTCTATTTCCAGGACAATGTCTGTTTGGTAATAATACCAACTCTTTGTACATGCTCAGTGGATCCCTTGAAATTTCTATGCTTCCTTTCTATTTCCAGGACAATGTCTGTTTGGTAATAATACCAACTCTTTGTACATGCTCAGTGGATCCCTTGAAATTTCTATGCTTCCTTTCTATTTCCAGGACAATGTCTGTTTGGTAATAATACCAACTCTTTGTACATGCTCAGTGGATCCCTTGAAATTTCTATGCTTCCTTTCTATTTCCAGGACAATGTCTGTTTGGTAATAATACCAACTCTTTGTACATGCTCAGTGGATCCCTTGAAATTTCTATGCTTCCTTTCTATTTCCAGGACAATGTCTGTTTGGTAATAATACCAACTCTTTGTACATGCTCAGTGGATCCCTTGAAATTTCTATGCTTCCTTTCTATTTCCAGGACAATGTCTGTTTGGTAATAATACCAACTCTTTGTACATGCTCAGTGGATCCTTGAAATTTCTATGCTTCCTTTCTATTTCCAGGACAATGTCTGTTTGGTAATAATACCAACTCTTTGTACATGCTCAGTGGATCCTTGAAATTTCTATGCTTCCTTTCTATTTCCAGGACAATGTCTGTTTGGTAATAATACCAACTCTTTGTACATGCTCAGTGGATCCCCTTGAAATTTCTATGCTTCCTTTCTATTTCCAGGACAATGTCTGTTTGGTAATAATACCAACTCTTTGTACATGCTCAGTGGATCCTTGAAATTTCTATGCTTCCTTTCTATTTCCAGGACAATGTCTGTTTGGTAATAATACCAACTCTTTGTACATGCTCAGTGGATCCCTTGAAATTTCTATGCTTCCTTTCTATTTCCAGGACAATGTCTGTTTGGTAATAATACCAACTCTTTGTACATGCTCAGTGGATCCCTTGAAATTTCTATGCTTCCTTTCTATTTCCAGGACAATGTCTGTTTGGTAATAATACCAACTCTTTGTACATGCTCAGTGGATCCCTTTGAAATTTTGCTTCCTTTCTATTTCAGGACAATGTCTGTTTGGTAATAATACCAACTCTTTGTACATGCTCAGTGGATCCCTTGAAATTTCTATGCTTCCTTTCTATTTCCAGGACAATGTCTGTTTGGTAATAATACCAACTCTTTGTACATGCTCAGTGGATCCCTTGAAATATGCTTCCTTTCTATTTCCAACAATGTCTGTTTGGTAATAATACCAACTCTTTGTACATGCTCAGTGGATCCCCAGAAATTTCTATGCTTCCTTTCTATTTCCAGGACAATGTCTGTTTGGTAATAATACCAACTCTTTGTACATGCTCAGTGGATCCCTTGAAATTTCTATGCTTCCTTTCTATTTCAGGACAATGTCTGTTTGGTAATAATACCAACTCTTTGTACATGCTCAGTGGATCCTTTGAAATTTCTATGCTTCCTTTCATTTCAGGACAATGTCTGTTTGGTAATAATACCAACTCTTTGTACATGCTCAGTGGATCCCTTGAAATTTCTATGCTTCCTTTCTATTTCCAGGACAATGTCTGTTTTGGTAATAATACCAACTCTTTGTACATGCTCAGTGGATCCCTTGAAATTTCTATACTTCCTTTCTATTTCCAACAATGTCTGTTTGGTAATAATACCAACTCTTTGTACATGCTTTTTTGAAATTTCTATGCTTCCTTTCTATTTCCAACAATGTCTGTTTGGTAATAATACCAACTCTTTGTACATGCTCAGTGGATCCCTTGAAATTTCTATGCTTCCTTTCTATTTCCAGGACAATGTCTGTTTGGTAATAATACCAACTTTTGTACATGCTCATGGATCCCTTGAAATTTCTATGCTTCCTTTCTATTTCAGGACAATGTCTGTTTGGTAATAATACCAACTCTTTGTACATAGTGGATCCCTGACTATATATTCAAAATATAGGTTGAATCATATATATTCAGACACTTTTCAAACATAATCAACATTTTCTAAATCCTCTTTGCAAAATTAAAAAAAAAAGATTTGATATAAATCAATTTTAAAACAAAGATTGAAAGAAAAATATTTTTTTTAAAGTTAATCTAAATATCTTATTGTCTACTACTATACTATCCATAAAAAATAATGTGATTATTTACATATGTATCAGCATTCTATTATTTTTCAATCTTTTTTGTGAAAGTTTTCACATTTCTAAACTCAAGGAAAAATGGCACGTTTTTTTTGAAGCTCCAAAAAATTAAGTTTATAATTTAATTTGTTGTTGATTATTATTTTCTTTGAAGATCATTTATCTTATTCTATATATATATATATATATATATATATATATATATATATATATATATATATTATATATATATATATTTTATTCTTAATTTCTATGTATTATTTTATTATTATTTTTCAACTTTTTCAATTTATAGGTTTTAGTTTCTTATTATTTATTTGTTGTTGGCCAACTAACCTGAAGATCATTTGTCTTTATTCTTAAATGTTTTTGTATAAATTTTATCAAATTCTTAATTTCTACTGTCATTTGTTCTTTATCAATTGATAGTTTAGTTTAGGTGTTAATACTGTCAAAAATGCTGTATAAATGTTAATACTGTCAAAAAGGCAGTATAAATGTTAATACTGTCAAAAAGGCAGTATAAATGTTAATACTGTCAAAAATGCTGTATAAATGTTAATACTTTCAAAAATGCTGTATAAATGTTAATACTGTCAAAAAGGCAGTATAAATGTTAATACTGTCAAAAAGGCAGTATAAATGTTAATACTGTCAAAAATGCTGTATAAATGTTAATACTGTCAAAAAGGCAGTATAAATGTTAATACTGTCAAAAAGGCAGTATAAATGTACTGTATAATAACTTCATAATCTCTGTGCATTTCCAGATTTATGTTTTCATTTTATTTTCTGCTCTCTTTTTTTCCAAAATTTCCAAACTTTTCAATTTTTGTATTTGTTTATTTAAATATGATTATTTCATAATTTGTATTGCTTTCTAGTGTTTTTGTTTCCCTAACATTTTATTTACTTAGAAAAACCATTAATTTTTTGGGAGCTTCTAAAACATGTAATGTTTATATATATATATATATATATATATATATATATATATATGTTCCAAAGGTTGTCCTAGTGGGGATAGTCTATAAAATGCTTCTAGATGAAGGTGGATAACTGGTGCCTCACAACCAGCTGCTTCAGGCAGATGGAACTTGATGGCCCATATCAAAAAGGAAAATAGCTATAAATCCAGAGAGAAAATATGGAGTGGAGCCAGCAGTTGGCTGTCAACATTGACAATCTTCTGGCAACTCCAGCATCCAAGCTGGCGCCAAATGTAATGCCATGCCATATATTCCATTGGATCTTGTTGGTATGCCTGTGTGCAGGGGTGCATGTAGTCCAGGCAGTGCATGACTTTCAAATACCATCACACAGGCCTGCATGCATGGAGAGGACACTCCAGTCTCACCATGAAAGGACTGAATTTTGATTGAACAGGTGACTATCTTTATCGTACAAGGTAAATGGATGCTTGCACAAAAATAAAAAATACACAAATCTATTATACCTAGCAAAAACACATAATTTACTTAAATGTAACACATTTAAAGGCAAGTAAATTTTGGTAAAGGAAGTGCTCATTATCAGAAACAGAGCAATATTAGTTAACATGAGGAAAACTTTAAAAGACTTATCTTAGGATTGATTTTAAGTTTCATGGATACACCACTCATCAGAATCAGATAAATCCATATACTGAACTTTTAGTATTTGAAATAAAGATTCTTAGATTTAGGTTATGGGATATTATTTAACTTTTTGAGGGATGATGTGGTTTGTAGGTAACACAGTTTAAATGTATGAATAGAGTTTACTAAAGGAATATTTACACATAGTCTGACAATTGGCTGAGATATGGAAGTGACAGTTACCATGCAGGGTTGATTACTATGTCCACACTCTCTATATCTATGAGTAAATATTCTAGCTCTGATATTGGGCACTCTTCCCTCATACATACACACACACACACATAAAATCGCATTACATTTATATGTTTGGATTCTGCTGAAATTCTCATGGAATTTTATTTTTAAATCACTTCACCCTAAGCAAGGTGATAATGCCACTAAGCTGCAAGGGGCAACACTAGCAGTGAAAGAGAATGAGAAGATTTTACACAGAACTGAATCGTAAACTGGAAACAAGGGATAAACCTCTACTCCTGTTCAATAGACTGGAGAGGAGTGTGAACCTGACAATAGGCAAACCTTTTTACTCATTTAGATTGTGTCAGTTTGGTTGTATTCATGCTATATATATATATATATATATATATATATATATATATATATCATTAAAATTTGTGTATTTAGGCAGCAAATTCTCTTTTAAGGATGTCTGATTAAATAAATTACAGACATTATGTCTGCTAATTTTTAACAAAATCTGTTCATACTCATGAATATCCTTCCATATATGATGTTAAAATAATAAATAACTTGTGTAATTTTTCTTGTAAACATAGGAAACATGGATCATGTAAGGATTTACAAGTTTTAGTTATTTTTAATATTTTCCATTTTACCGTAGGTGTTTGTTAACTTTTTTTAAATTTTGAAACTTCTGTTCTAACTTAGTACTAACCATTTGGTTAAATGAGGGTGTGTATCAAATGATTTTCCTGTTTCTATTTTTTTTCCCACTAACACTGTTATGTTTACTATATTTAATCTCTGTGCACTTATAGCCACTATTTTTTAAGGCATTTTTGTAAACTTTGCTATGTTTATAAAATACATCTTCACTGGAAGAGTTATTACTAATTCTATATTCTATGGATGAGGCTATGTGTTTGATTATGGATGGAGGGTGATTTGAATTTGGGTGGATATATATGTAGGGTTACTATGTATTATTGACAAAGTCTAGTGTTATATCGGGGAAATCTACTTATTTGAAATTTGTGTTGATTTTAACTTTCAGGTTTAGACTTTTAAATTCCCTATGTATTAATTATCTGATTTTGTCAACTTTAATTTTTGTAGAATTTTTCACCACCATAAGGCTGTCATCTCTATATAAGCCTATGTCTTCTATGTTGGTATAATGGTATGCACTATTGTTATATAAAATGAACAAACCAACAATGTCAGAAGACTCAGCCGAGTCTAACGACCCCATTGCAATATCAAATGGGTCAGCTGAATTATTTTTATCCATTGTCCTTTGTTATGGATAAAGACAGATTTCCTAGACTCTAGAAAATCTGTCCTTATCCATAACAAAATTATGGTGGTGAAAAATTCTACAAGATAATTTAGAGGTAGTCATTGTTGGTTACAACTGACTTCCCCACCTGGAATTTATAGACAAATCCTACAGATACATACTTGAATTTCTTGCTAACCAATAAAAAAATGGACAATTCTTAGGTCTTATCCTTTATTTTTATTCTTTCTTGCCTTGAAATTAGAAAGCTATAACCACTTGACTGTCTCCTTTTTACGTATGAATACTGTTTCTTTTTTACTGTTTTATAATTGATTTACTTGGACACTTATTCAAGATTGATGAAAGCAATGAAAACAAGTGTAATTTTTTGATTAACAAAATCTCACAAACTAAAACCGAGATATCCAAAGGCATGGCATGTGGAATTAGAACAATCTACCCTTGTAGACTAAATAAAGGATTCATTTTGAAATTCTAACTGATATCACCTGAAGAAGGCTGGAGTGTACAATGACCGAAACATTGTGAATATGGCAATAATGAGGATAACAGTCTAACAATGTAAATAGTTACAATGTCTCATCTCAGAAATATACACAAATGAAAGTTTCACAAGAAACATGTCTGTAGTCTTAATTTTGGCAATGAATCTGATATTGATTCAAGGCAATTTGAAGATGATGATTGATGCATCAAAAAGAATGATTGTTTTTGATTGGTAGATTGAATATTTTGCTCATGTCATGCCTTTTGAAATTGGTAAGGTAGAAGAACTTCCAAGGAATTAAAGTGACATTTTCCACTAAAATTCCTTCTCTCTTTTAGTACTATTATCCCAAAAATAATATCCAAGTTACAAGTGGTTAACAAAAATTAGTAAAACATGTTTTTCTTCATAAATCTTTCATGTTTATAAACTGAGAACATATTATTAAGGATCAAATTCAGAATGGCATTTCTCCAAAATATTTGTAAGTAATCAGTTTTCAGTTAACCCCCTACCACACATTTCTTTTAATATTTCAAAGTTTATTTACATCAACCAGAAAATGTTATAAATGGAATTGATTTTCATTGTCTACTTACAGGAATATTCATGAAAAGACAAACTGAATCAAAAAGAGGATAATGACTTGTTGAATAGAATTAATTTAAATAGTATTAAATTTTAGGCAGTTTATAATGAAGATTGAATTATTTTATCATGAATGATCTATTGCTGTATATTAGGTGTGTGAAAAAGTTTCCGGCAAAAGCTGGTTTTCAATTGTAGAATGTCACTATTTGGGGAATCAGCAAAACTTTCAGGTTCCAAACTTGTTATATAGGAATAAAGTGTCATTGCCGACATTTGAGTTTGAACATAGATCACCAGTAAGCAAACACAGGTGATCCAATTATTTAATAAGTAGACCACGTGACCATAGAGGAAACGTATACATGAGAAGTCATGTGATGTCTAAAGGATCGCTATTTCTAGTCTATCCTCTATTACTATATGTATCACCATTTCTACTCTATTACTATATGGACCGCTATTCTCTACTCTATTCTCTACTCAATTTCTCTATTTCGATCACTATACAGATTACTGTTCAAGCAAGTATTATCGAGCAAGTACTATTAGTGCGAGTGTTATTCGAAGGCGTCTGACACTAGTATTGTTTAACAGTGTACTATAATTGTATCTGGGATTACAAAATCTTTACTACAGCAAGCATTATGAAAGTGACAAGTATTCGTTGACATCACAAAAGTGGCAGTGAGTGTTCATTGACATAACAAAAATCTCTTCTTAAACTAAAACTAAAATTCATTATACTCCATTGAAATGCATTCTGCAAAGTCAAAACTGCGTTGCAAAATGCAACTCATTGATAGGAGAATAACTCAAATTAATCTAAAAATGCTTACTTCATTCACGAATGAAATGTTTTTTGTTTTTTTTCATTGTTATTCTTGGTTTGCTTTCATCAAAGTGAGTGAAGTGGGTGGGGTTAATAATTGCATTCTTCCCTACCATCGGATGGTGTAGAGCAGTGGTTCCCAAACCTTTTGGGGTTGCCATCTGCTTGTATACCAAAACACAACCCTAACATCCTCAAATATATAGTCAACCTTTAACTAGACTTTCTGGGTGCATGTCAAATGAGTATCTTAGTATTTCACATAATATTTGTGATACAAATGAAATACATAGTGAAATGAAGGTGAAATACACGTCAGGTACATTGTGTGTGTGTGCGTGTTTGTGATGCATAATGCTTCAGATATGCCACTGCCAATCTCTAACTGCCCACTTTTTTTCTCAAGGTCTTCACCATTCCCATCTACCCCCACCCCAGGAGGTAGTACCGCCCACTTTGGTCTAGAGTAATAGTCTCTAGATTTATTGGGTTTATTATCTATGACTTTCACCATCTGTTGTAGACGAGTAATTCTGGTATATATCATGAGCTCCTGTTTTATTCAATTTCTAGTTTTTTAAAAAAGAGTGCTGGGAATTTTTGCACACACCAAATGATGCTGACATTGCAGTCAACAGAATCTGTTTTGAATGTATTTCATTCATCAATATAGTGGCATATTTTTTAATTTCTTTTTATTTTCACTTGTAGCATGATGTTCAGCAAGACTAAATTATACACTAATTTACTAGTGTAGTGAATTTAATCCTATTTGATATTTGAGTGTAGTGGCCTTGCACCATACTCTATTCAAGAAAAAGTTAAAATATTTGATATTTGAGTGTCGTGGCTTTGTGCCAGACTACTCAAAAAATATAAAAATAGGCTGCCTTCTGCTTTTTCTTCATATAATATTTAGTTTTGTGTCAACCAACCCGTTCCTTTCTATTTGTTAATGTCTATTGCTTATTACTTTTTAATCCTTAGTAAGCAGATACTAAGAAGTGAAACTGCTGCTCAACATTTAAACTTTTTAGAATAGTATATCATTTAAAAAATAATACTTTTTCATTTTTAAGTTTAGCTTGCAAAAAATTTAAAAATGACAAACCCTATTAATATTACAAGGGAAATAACTCTTACAAAATATCTCATTAATTACGTCCCTTGAAGTTTTGAATATCTCATTAATTACGTCCCTTGAATTTTTTTTTTTTTTCTCCCTTGTCAAGTTTTTCATTAAATTATTTTTTCATACATTGACTTAGCCGGTATTTATTAAAACGTCGTATTACTTTTTCTTTATGGTATCTCTCCGGAGATATATCCCCGGCATCCCACCTTATGTAATGTATGACAGGTTGTATTGGGTTTTATGTTACCAGCTGCAAAGAAGGACTAGAAATATGTTATTGAACACTCAATATGGAGTGACTTTATAAGGCTAAATACTTCCATCTGCTTTGATCCACCTATAGTTGATCAGGGGAGGGGTTGGTGATGTCGATTATTATCTTACCTCGTATGTAATAAGTTTGTTTGAACAATTTTAAAATGTTCATTCTATTGTATTATCTATAACATTGAGAAAGCTCGTTAAACTGTTTTGAACATTTAAATCGTTCCTTTGTACAACCAATCCATTCTTTAACCTGCATCACAGGTGTAATAGATTTGCCTGCATCATAGTGGTATATAGATTAGGTGAAACTTTTTGTTAACAACAACAACAGCTATACAAAGAAGAGGTTTGAGAGTCGAGACTTTTTATGCTTTTCAATTCTTTATATATTTGTTTTTTCTGTTATGAGAGTGGATTTACTAAAGAAAAATGCTATCAACAAATACAAATATTTAAAATCATAATTTTGAACCTTCTAAATGGTTTTATTTTCATCACCTTAGGAAAAATGATGAAATCTGTTTACACGTACAATCCAGTTACACAAATCAATTATTTTAATAAGGCAGAAATGTTTCTCACAGCCTCGGGTAAGTCATTTTTTTCTTTTACTTTTTTCTTTTTCACTTTTATTTTCTATTTTGTTTTGCTTCATTTTTGCATTTTTTTTCATTATTTTTTTCTTTTCTTTTTGCTTTAATTTTTTCATTCTTTTTTTCCTTTATTTCCATGTTTCTTTCCCTTTCCTTTACTTCCGTCTTTCTTTCCCTTTCCTTTCCTTCCGTCTCTCTTTCACTTTCGTTTCTTTTCATCTTTCTTTCCCTTTACTTTCATTCCATCTTTCTTTCCATCTTTCTTTCCCTTTCCTTTCCTTCCGTCTTTCTTTCCCTTTCCTTTCCTTCCGTCTCTCTTTTACTTTCCTTTCTTTCCGTCTCTCTTTCTTTTCCTTTTTTTTCCATTTTTTTCCCTTTACTTTTCATTCCTTTCTTTTCCTTTCCTTTCCTTCTTCCATTTTTTCAATTTCCGTTTTTCCATCTTTCTTTCCCTTTCTTTCCTTTCCTTTCTCTTTTTCTTTTCTTTTCCGTTCTTTCTCTTTCCTTTCTTTCCATCTTTCTTTCCCTTTCCTTTCCTTCCGTCTCTTCCTTTCCTTCCGTCTCTCTTTCCTTTCCTTCCGTCTTCTTTCTTTCCTTTCCTTCCATCATTCTTTCCTTTCCTTTCCTTCCATCTTTCTTTCCCTTCCTCTTTTTTTCCTCCATTCTTTCTTTCTTTCCCTTTCCTTCTTTCCATTTCTTTCTTTCCATCTTTCTTTCCCTTTCCATCTCATCTTTCCTTTCTTTCCATCTCTTTCCCTTTCCTTTTCCTTCCACTTTCTCTTTCCTTTCTTTCCATCTTTCTTTCCCTTTCCTTTCTTTTCCATCTTTCTTTCCCTTTCCTTTCCTTCTCTTTCTTTCCTTTCCTTTCCATCTTTTTTCTTTTCCTTTCCTTTTCTTTCCATCTTTTCCTTTCCATTTCTTTTCCATCTTTCTTTCCCTTTCTTTCCTTCCCTTTCCTCTTTCCTTTCTTTCCGTTTTTTCCCTTTCCTTTCCTTCCGTCTCTTTTCCCGTTCTTTTCTTTTTCATCTTTCCTTTTCCTTTCCTTCTCTCTTTCCTTTTTCTTTCTTTCCATCTCCTTTCCTTTCCTTTCCATCTTTCTTTCCTTTTCCTTTTTTCCTCTCTTTTCTTTCCTTTCTTTCCATCTTTTCTTTCCCTTTCCGTCTTTCTTTGTTTTTCTCTCTTTCTTTTCATTCCTTTCCTTCCGTTTCCTTCCCTTTCCTTTCCTTCCATCTTTCTTTCCTTCTTTCCATCTTTTCCTTTCCATCCTTTCCTTCCATCTTTCTTTCCCTCTCCTTTCCTTCCTCTCTTTTCCTTTCCTTATTTCCATTTTCTTTTCATCCTTTCTTTCCATCTTTCTTTTCCTTTCCTTCCGTCTTTCTTTCCTTTCTTTTCTTTCCATTTTCTTTTTTCTTTCCCTTTCCTTCCTTTCCGTTTTCTCTTTCCCTTTCTCTTCCGTCTTCTCTTTCCCTTTCTTTCTTCTTTCTTTTTCCTTTCTTTCCATTTTCTTTTTTCCTTCCGTCTCTCTTTCCTTTTTTCCTTTCTTTCCATTCTCTCCTCCTTCTTTCTTTCCTTCTTTCCTTTCTTTCTTTCTTTCCTTCTTCTTTTTCCTTTCCTTTCCATTTCTCTTTCCTTTCTTTCCATTTCCTTTCTTTCCGTCTTTCTTTGCCTTTCCTTTCTTTCCATTTTCTTTCCCATTCCTTTCCTTTCTTTCTTTTCCTTCTTTCTTTCTTTTCTTTCTTTCCGTCTCTTTCCCTTTCCTTTCCTTCTTTTCTTTCTCCGTCTTTCTTTCCCTTTCCTTCTTTTCTTTCTTTCCTTCCGTCTCTCTTCTTTCCTTTCAATCTTTCTTTCCTTTCTCTTTTTTCCTTTCCATTTCCTTTCTTTCCATCTTTCTATCCATCTTTTCTTCCTTTCCTTTCTTCTTTTTTTCATTTTTTCTTTTCTTTCTTTCTTTCCATTCTTTCCCTTTCCTTTCTCTTTCCTTTCTTCCTTTTCCCTTCCGTCTTTCTCCTTTCCTTCCTTCTCTTTTTCCTTTCCTTTCTTTCCATCTTTTTCCCTTTCCTTTCCCTTTTCCTTTCTTTTTTTTTCCCTTTCCTTTTTCCTTTCTTTCTTTCCATCTTTCCCTTTCCTTTCTTTCTTTCTTTCCTCCATCTTTCTTTCCCTTTCCTTCCGTCTCTTTTTTCCTTTCTTTCCTTTCTTTTCTTTCCATCTTTCTTTCTTTCCTTTCCTTTCCTTTTCCTCTCTTTCTGTTTTCCTTCCTTTCCTCCTTCCGTCTCTTTTCCCTTTCTCTTCTTTCCATCTTTATTTCCCTCTCCTTTCCTTCCGTCTCTCTTTCCCCTTTCCTTTCATTCCGTCTCTTTCTCTTTCCTTTCTTTCCATCTTTCTTTCCCTTTCCTTTCCTTCCGTCTCTCTTCCCTTTCCTTTCCTTCCATCTTTCTTTCCCATTCCTTCCGTCTTTCTTTCCCTTTCCTTCCGTCTTTCTTTCCCTTTCCTTCCGTCTCTCTTTCACTTTCCTTTCTTTCCATCTTTCTTTCCCTTTACTTTCATTCCATCTTTCTTTCCCTTTCCTTTCCTTCTGTATTTCTTTCACTTTCCTTTCTATCCATCTTTCTTTCCCTTTCCTTTCCCTTCCTTCCGTCTCTCTTTCCCTTTCCTTTCTTTCTATCTTTCTTTCCATTTCCTTTCCTTTCCTTTCGTCTTTCTTTCCCTTTCCTTTCTTTCTGTCTCTCTTTCCCTTTCCTTTCCTTCCGTCTTTCTTTCCTTTCCTTTCTTTCCATCTTTCTTTCCCTCTCCTTTCCTTCCGTCTCTCTTTCCCTTTCTCTTCTTTCTATCTCTCTTTCCCTTTCCTTTCTTTCTGTCTCTCTTTCCCCTTTCCTTTCATTCCGTCTCTTTCTCTTTCCCTTTCTCTTTCCTTTCTTTCATCTTTCCTTTTCCTTTCTTTCCTTTCCTTCCGTCTCTCTTTCTCTTTCCTTTCTTTCCATCTTTCTTTCCCTTCCTTCCATCCTTTCCCTTTCCTTCTTCTTTTTTTTTTTCCTTTCTTCCGTCTCTTTCCTTTCTTCCCTCTTTCCTTTTCTTCCATCTTTTTCCCTTTCCTTTCCTTCCTTTTTTGTCTTCTTTTCCTTTCCTTCCCTTCTTTCTTTCCCTTTCCTTTCCCCTCCCCTCTTTCATTTCCTTTCCTTTCCATCTTTCTTTCCCTTTACTTTTTCTTTCATTCCATCTTTCTTTCCCTTTCCTTTTCCTTCTGTTCTTTCTTTTCTTTCATCTTTTTTCCCTTTCTTTCATTCCATCTTTCTTTTCCCTTTCCTTTCCTTCTTTCTTTCTTTCTTTCTTTCTCTTTCTTTTCTTTCCATCTTTCTTTCCTTTTCCTTTCGTCTCTCTTTCTCTTTCTTTTCTTTTCATCTTTCTTTCCCTTTCCTTTATTTCTGTCTTTCTTTCCCATTCCTTTCCTTCCATCATTCTTTCCCTTTCCTTTCCTTCCATCTTTCTTTCCCTTTCTCATTCTTTCCCTTCCCTTTACTTCCTTCTTTTTTTCTGTTTCTTTCCTTCCCTTTCCCTTTTCGTCTCTCTTTCCCTTTCATTTTTCCCTTTCTTTTCCTTTTTTCCATTCTTTCCTTTCTTTCCATCTCTTCATTCCCTTTCCTTTCTTTCCATCTTCTTTTCCCTTTCCTTCTCCTTTTCCTTCTTTTCCTTTCCTTCTGTCTTTCCTTTCTTTCCATCTTTCTTTCCCTTTCCTTTCTTTCCGTCTTTCTTTCCTTTTCTTTCCTCTTTCTTTCTATTCCTCTTTCTTTTTTGTTTCTTTCTTTCCTTCGGTCTTTCCTTTCCTTCCGTCTTTCTTTCCCTTTCCTTTCCTTCCATCTCTCTTTCCCTTTCCTTTCTTTCCATCTTTCTTTCCCTTTCCTTTCCTTCCGTCTTTCTTTCTCTTTCCTGTCTTTCCATTTTTGTTTCCCTTTCCTTTCCTTCTGTCTCTCTTTCCCTTTCTCTTCTTTCCATCTCTCTTTCCCTTTCCTTTCTTTCTGTCTCTCTTTCCCCTTTTCTTTCTTTCCGTCTCTCTTTCCCTTTCCTTTCTTTCCCTTTCCTTTCTTTCCCTCTTTCTTTCCCTTTCCTTTCCTTCCGTCTCTCTTCCCCTTTCCTTTCCATCCATCTCTATTTCCCTTTCCTTTCCTTCTATCTCTCTTTCCCTTTCCTTTCCTTCCGTCTTTCTTTCCATTTCCTTTCTTTCCGTCTCTCTTTCACTTTCCCTTCTTTCCATCTTTCTTTGCTTTTCCTTTCCTTCCGTCTCTGTTTCCCTTTCCTTTCTTTCCATCTTTCTTTCCCTTTCCTTTCTTTCCGTCTTTCTTTGCCTTTACTTTCTCTCCATCTTTCTTTCCCATTCCTTTCCTTCCGTCTCCTTTCCCTTTCCTTTCCTTCCGTCTCTCTTTCCCTTTCCCTTCTTTCCATCTCTCTTCTTTCCATCTCTCTTTTCCTTTCCTTTCTTTCTGTCTCTCTTTCCCCTTTTCTTTCTTTCCATCTCTCTTTTCCCTTTCCTTTCTTTCCATCTTTCCTTTTCTTTTCCTTTTCTTCTTTCTTTCCCTTTCTCCCTTTCCTTTCCTTTCCTTCTGTCTCTCTTTTCCCTTTTCCTTTTTCCTTCTGTCTCTCTTCCCTTTCTTTCCTTTTCCTTCTGTCTCTCTTCCCTTCATTCCTTTCCTTCTGTCTCTCTTTTCTTCTTTCCTTTCCTTCTGTCTCTCTTTCCCTTTCTTTCCTTCTGTCTCTCTTCCCTTTTCCTTTCCTTCTGTCTCTCTTCCCCTTTCCTTTCCTTCCGTCTTTCTTTCCATTTCCTTTCTTTCTGTCTCTCTTTCCCTTTCCCTTCTTTCCATCTCTCTTTCCCTTTGCTTTCTTTCCCTTTCCTTTCCTTCCGTCCTTCTTTCCCTTTCCTTTCTTTCCATCTTTCTTTCCCTTTCCTTTCTTTCCATCTTTCTTTCCCTTTCCTTTCTTTCCATCTTTCTTTCCTTTTCTTTTCCTTCCGTCTCTCTTCCCCTTTCCCTTCCTTTCCTTCCGTCTTTCTTCCCCTTTCCTTTCCTTCTGTCTCTCTTCCCCTTTCCTTTCCTTCCGTCTCTCTTTCCCTTTACTTTCTTTCCATCTCTCTTTCTCTTTCCTTTGTTTCCGTCTTTCTTTAAAATGCCAATGATTTAATATTATCTGTATTTTTTATTTTAAATCTAATCGAATTTTTGTCATAACTCTTCAGTTTTCAAAAATTGAAAAGTTCCACTAAGTTTTCCCTTAAATTTCAACTTTCATTCAACTCAATCTTTGCACCTGTCATTGACCTGATGGTACAACTTTCCTTTTTAGCTTTTTAAGTTTTATTATTCATGTTGCAAACTGGTTTTTAAAAGAAAACTGAAAAATTCAAAGAATTTATTTTTATCAAATCCCAAAATATTCAATCTTTCAAATTCTGGAAATTTTATTGATAGCTGAATAACCACGATTCATAACAAAAAAGTGTATCAATTTTATTGTATTTACTAAAAAGTTAAGGAATAATCTGAATAAAAAAATTGAGCAATGAGTACCTATTAATTGCAAGTAAAGACAACTCATACCTAAGTTTGGTAGATTTTAATTAATTTCAAGAGTTTTATTATTTTACCTGTAATTTTTAGAATTTATAAAATTTAATCTGTTTCTCTTATATTTTAATAGTTTTGATTGTCTAAAAGAAAATTCAGTTTTCCTTAAATGAAACTCTTTTCTAACAGATGGAGGCAAACTAGAATTGTGGAATGGCAAATCACTTGAAAATACTTACTCTGATCGAATCTATGATGGATCAATAACTGGCCTACAAGTAAGTCTGTTGATGACAACTTTACAATTATAAAATGCATGATAATGTTTGCCAAACATTAAACTATTATTATTTTTAAAACAAGTCAAAATTCAAGATTTTATTCAAGCTGATACCTTTCTCCCCAGATTGATTTAGATGTTTAAATTGATCCATTCATTGTAAGTTACCTTGTTAGATGAACATATTCTAAATAATAAAGGGCAGATATTGTTTGTCCATTCATGTGTCTGAAATGTATCTAACTTGGGCAACACTGCTCTACAGAGACATACCTTTTTTGGATTCAGGGTGATCCCATGATTGAAAATCTGTCCCTAATCTGGTGCTTGAGCATCCAGCATTGTGATTTATTTGTGTTTGGATGAGGAGGGAACAGTTAAAAATTCAAATTTTAAAATAGCTGAAAAAAATTAGTTTTTTTTAAAGTTTTTAGTTTATATTGAATTTAAAGTAACACAAAAACTTTGAATTTAAAATATCTCCAAAACTTTTTGAATTGAGGAAATCAATTTTATTTTTTCAAAATGCCAAGAAATCAGAGTTAAACTGAAAGGTTTTGTGATGTGACATTTTGAAGTTCTGCAGAGGTTGTGATTTGAAGAATTCAATTTTCAACTTGAATTGGAATTTCATGGAGTGAATTGAAGAATTCAAAGTTATTTCTTCAAAATTATCATTGCTGTTTTCTAAGCTGGACCAGAAATCCCTTTGATTTAAGGCCAGAGACCCAATTAGCTTGCTGCAGTAGCTAGATTAAAAGTCCGCACAGTATAGTTTTTAAGCTAGTATTAGAATAAAATATGTTTCTAATGACTTGTGCCTTTATTTCCCAAGCCAGAAGTTTTTGATATACTTAAAATCTCTCTGAGGAACACAAATGCAATCAGAATGTACACTAAGGAAATCACAACCCATTTCACTTTGGAATTCTGTGGACAAACCACTATTTAAATTATAGGATTGTCTTTTCACAATCTGTAAATTTATATCCTTCTTTTTCTCCTATTATCATCATCAGCCACCATCATCTTTTTTTTCTATTAAGTATATATTATTATATTATTAGCATAGTACCCATAAAAAATGACTAAGATCAAGGTGTTACTCTATATGGCCTTCTTAGATCATTGAAGCATTGGGCACTCTGAAAAGTATTGAGCACAAAAAATTATATATATACATACATACATATATATAACTTGATGCAACAAAATCTAATTATCACCTTAAATGGAACTGGTGTCAACATCTTAACATTAAAAAAGAGAGGAAAATATCTAAGGATTCCTTTCAACCAACCCTTCATCAGAGAAAAAAAATCATTGGTGAAACAATTATTTATTTTTTTAACAGGAACAATGAAATACACTTTAAGGGACTAAATAGGAGAACAAAACTGGCACATGATTAAAATATAAAATAGTTTTAATCAAATTTAGAAAACAATTCCATTTATAAAATTAAAAATGGATAAAACTGATAAATTAATATGAAAAAACCCCAGAAATAGATTATGAAGGGGAAAAGATTAATGTTTTTCCAGAAGGAGAAGGGAACAAACGAAGCTCTCCTTTTGTCAGCAAAGAGTTGGTGTTTGCATTTTGATTATGATTCCCTGTAAGACTGGAAAAGGAGTTATGTAAGATAAAGCATATCTTTCTGGATTATGGTAATCCTGAGGAGGTCCTTGTGAGGGCTGTTGTGTGTAAAAATCCTAAATTTAATTCTACTCCTATACATAGTCCTGACAAATGTCCTATTTACTTGAAATTACCTTGGATTGGAAAAATATAATTTCCTACATCTCAGAGCTTTATTGGCCCATTCAATTGCAGGTTTTTTTTTTCTACCAAAAGTGTTTTCCTTCTTTTCAGGAAGATAAAGGTTCACCCAGTTTTTAATAGTTTTGTTATGTATTATTTTAAATGTTGGTGTGATGCTGATTATGTTGGTTGAACCAGTTTGTGCCTGGTTATGTGAATCAACCAACATAGTCTATATAAGATGTGGGAGTGACTTGTGTAGTTGAACATATATAACACAATCAGTTTGGTTTCTGCTATTGGCCAGCATTTGATCAATAATTCTATGTTTTGGTCAATATAGACAGAACTAGTTTGACATTTTGCACAGAGTACCGTCTTGGTACTTGCTTATGATTGTCAATATTTTCAGAATCAAACTCCATTTTGTATATTGACTATAAAATATGTACCAATAAAATGTCATTACTTAAATTATTGCTGCATTTAGAATTGATACTAATTTCTTTTTTACTAATATATTCACATATAAATGTTACTAATATATTCACATATGAATGTTACGAATATATTCACATATAAATGTTACTAATATATTCACATATGAATGTTACGAATATATTCACATAATAAATGTTACTAATATATTCACATATAAATGTTACTAATATATTCACATATGTTACCAATGTATTTGCATATAAATGTTACTAATATATTCACATATAAATGTTACTAATATATTCACATATGTTACCAATATATTCGCATATAAATCTTACTAATATATTCACATATAAATGTTACTACTATATCAATGTATAAATGTTACTAATATATTAACATATAAATGTTACTAATATATTAACATATAAATGTTACTAATATATTTGCATATAAATGTTACTAATATATTAACATATAAATGTTACTAATATATTTGCATATAAATGTTACTAATATATTAACATATAAATATTACTAATATATTCACATGTTTCTTTCAATGCATAATAAGATATTCATACCAGTTTCTTCTTTACTTTTTAATATTTCTAGATTGAAGATGATTATATATATACTAGTTCATCTGATGGAGTTTTGAAGTTGCATCAATGGAGAAATAAAAAATTGTTTTGCTTGTATAAATCTGAAAATTTAAGAATGGCTGACATGCGTCTGATTAGCCAGCGGAATATTCGCTGTCTTGGAGTTTCCAACCAGACTATTTATTATGGTGATGGCGGAATCAATATCAAAGTTGTCAACTGGAAAAAAGGTAAATGTTTCCTTAATTTATTTCAAAACTTTTAGAGGATTTTCTTTATTAACAATCTTCGAAATTCATTAAATTCATTGCCATGTTTGTATTTTTAGAATTTATGACTTGTTTATCCTTAACAATAAAAAAAATAGTGGCATGTATAAAATTGCTATGTTTTTATTCTCAAAGATAAATTGAGTTCAAGGAATATTTTAAGCTCAAAATAAAAATATTAGTTTTACATTAATTTTTGTAAAACTTTAAAAAAAATTTTGAATAAAACAAAGTTTTATATCATCTGTTAAGTAAGTCTCTTCATGACAATCTGATACATAATTGTATATGTAATGGCATCGGCCCATCTCAGCAGATAATGGTGTTGTGCAAATAGGTACAGGTCTAAGTATGGGCTTGGGACGTCTTTGGTTAAGATTCCTTTCTTGTCTTTGCTGGTAGAATCAAAAGGAAAGGGTAAACCAATATAGTTTGGTATCAGGATAGCTGCAGGGGTCGCCAGAAAGTCATGCAGTGAGCTATCCAATTTGGATTTCTGTACTCTTTCACTTTCTCTAGTATGGTAAGGAAGTTGGGGTTTGAATTCGTAGCTTACCTTCTCCTAGATTGGTTGCCAGAAAAAAGATTGATTGATGCCTTTTCAAAGAGTATTAGTAAAAAATGAACAAAATAGAATTTGAAATTGGCATTTAGACATATCTGATATTTTGCACTTCTGACCATTTCATCTCTTAATATAGATATTTCATCTGTAAGTGTGCATTAAAAATTGATTTTACAAATTTAACATCTAATTTGCATCAGAAATATTGAAGGATTTAATTTTGTTGATTAAATGATTTCACTAATAATGATTTTTCACTTATTGGAAAAACTTAATACAATTGAGTACATTTGCTAATTTTGTTGACATGGTTAATTTCACTTATCATTTAATAATTATGCATTACTATTATCGTATAGAAATTAGGTGAAGTATTGGTCATCTATGGTTTTTGGGTAAAGGTTAGCCTACCTCAGTCTTATACATAAGACCTAAGTTTATGATCTAAAAATGTTAGAAAAAGTTAAAATTTGATTTGAATTTGCTTTTGATGTCATTAATCAGTTAATAAATTTTCGTTTATTGCTTCATTCTAGGAATTGTTCACAAATTACTGAATCATACAGAAGATTTTGGTGTAACGGATGCCGTTTGCTGCAATGAAGACTCTATTTTTACTTCAGCTTATGATTTAGATAATGGATTGGCTTACATTAATGGTGAGACCCTTTTGTCTTCTAACTTAAATTGTCACTTTAGATTTTATCAATATGAAAATAAGAACAGAAAAAAATGAATAGTCAAATCAGAATGAAACACTCAGTCAGATACAAATAAACTAACAGTTACTTGAAAATTCCAGGGATCCATTTTGGTTTTCTTTGGAAACTCAGTAAATTTACTGAATTTCAAGCATAGAATATTTTTTGATGATTTAATTTATTACCTGACATTTTGGCATTATTCATCTGAATGGTAACTGACAAATCCAGATACACTTGACCAAGTGGTAATCTATCGATATGTTAACAACATGGCTGGTGACTGATCCATTACTGATTGCCAAGTCAAGTGAATTCACACTCAGACACAAGCTAAATTGGTTTCACAATCACCTGAAGTTTTCTGTAATCAACATTTCATGGTTTTAATTGCATATTAAACTAATCCATTTGTTGATTGATGATACAGGAAATATTGGGCATGCTAAATTCCATTTAATGCACAAAATGAAGCAAGTACACAATTCAGCATTCACTCTTGATGAAGATGGAAAAATATAACAAAATCCTTTTTGTATTTGCTGCGATTGTCTAAAATCACAAGAATCCACTTGTGTTCTATCAGTTCTGTAATGTCAATATGGAACCAAAATCATTCCCATCCTTGCAATTTCCATTGGTTTCACTTACTACTATGAAGTATGTTTATAGTCTCCTGAAGGTCAGTTTATATACATTTTGATATCTAAATCAAGACTTGGCCACCTTTTGTAGAGATAACAACCCATGATACCCACAAAACACAAGACATTCCTCATTTTATGTTTCAGTCTTAGCTAACATTTCTTTAAGAATATAGTTATTTTTTTTAATTTGGAATGAGAATAGTCTAAACTCATAGATTGAATAAAGTGTTTGCCTATTTTATTCATATATATATATATATATATATATATATGTGTGTGTGTGTGTGTGTATGTATATATGTGCGAGGATATATATATATATATATATATATATACACCCCCCTACAGTGCGATGGGTAAATTGTCGCCATTTTATAGTTTTAATTTCATGCATGCATTTTGTTTGTTTTTGATTTTGTTGACTGCACAGTATAGTAGATTCATGTGGGCATTATCTATGAGAAAAAGATCACCATGATGCAATTCATTCTATTAGAAATTTGGAAACAGCATGGCATTTGTTCCAGAAGCTCCAGTATGAACATTTCAGTGCAGAGGATTCAGAAAGAGTTGGATGAGTTTAATGGTGATTATGAAAGTATGGCAGCTCAGAATACTCACTTTGATAAAGAAAGAACTCTCGAATTTGTTGGTGAGGACCTCAAACTCAACATGGTTGCTTACATCATGTGTTTTGAGGAGGTAGTGATGCTCTGGGTTAAGAGGGTGACTGCTGGAAGATCCTATGTCTAGAAACAGGACTATGCACCACCCAAGCAGGAGAACCCAATCATGGCTGTCAAACAATTTCTGTGACCTCATCACCCCTTACAACTGGTGATAGCATCTGTTAGGGTCCCAGCTATGGGCAAATAGTTGACCCCCCCTTAAACTGGGGTCAAAACACTATGAAAGTGTAAAAATAGGTTTTAATACCAGAAATACTTTGTAAAATAATTATTACCAGCAATACATTTGTGAAAAATAAAATTACCAGCTATACATTAGGAAAAAAAAATTTATCAGCAATAAAAATCTTGTTGGCATTAAATAACCCATTGAGGTGTTGATATGCTGTAAAAACCAAATGAAACGAAACCAAGACCATGAATCTTCTGTGCCTTACAGTCTTCACTCTCTCTGGTGTAAGGCCCAAGATTGGATGGAAGACAGTAAGTCTTTTCTTTTTGAATAGAAGGAAATGGCCAATAGAGTTTGGCACAAATGTTGTGGCAAGAATTGCCAGAATGAAGACAACATTGGACTGACTTTAGAAATTCAGTTCCAGATTTGTTATCAGGATTTATTTCTGAAGACTTTCCCATGAGTGTGGGTGTATAGCAGCAAAGATTTTGAATTCAAAGTTGTTCTTCTCCTTGACTGATTGATAATGAAGGCTAGTGGACATACTCTTCAACTATTAAAGTTTAAAATCAGTTTTTAGCAGTTCAGTAGCAACATTTAATTAAGATGTGTCATGCGTGTGAAGAATGCAAATATAAACAAAGCTACTGGGAAGCCTGAGGAAGTGGACAGATTGCAACCATCACTCAAGGACTCTAAATGGTGTCGCCGATAAGATCTTTGTTTTTTTTTTAAGGCATGAAAAAAAATACCAAAATTCAAATTGAAGACTTTGAAACATGGAAACAGAACCAGCGATGGACCAACAATATTTGCAGCTTATGCAATAGCTTATTGAACTACAAAAGGAAAACATTGCACTACGAAAGAACTTTGTGGCCAGCCAAACACTGGAATGACCTATGATGGGACCGGACACAACAGACTGCAACTGGGTAAAGTTTATTGACACATGGACCCATTATAAAGAGATGTGCGAACCAATGTACCCATCAGTTATCCGGAACAAGCAGAGGACTGCGTCTACTCCAGAGGTGAACAGGCTTCTATTCGACCTAGTGGGGGCTGAGACACTCAGGTCTACCACAGAACAACAGCTATTATGGCTAATACAGCTTGTTGCTGTCAGGGGGTTGAATAAAGAAGTGCAGAGGCAGAACTTTCATTCTATGAGACAGAAAGAGGGGGAGTCACTCATGCATTTTTTTAGCTCAGTTATGAGCCTGGGGCCAAATTTTGCATGTTTATATTTAAAGTAAATTGCCCAAACATAATAAACTGTGATTGGCAAGTGAATTACTTCAGTGACATGCAAGCAGGGCAAATGATGTCGAAGACCAGAGCAAAATATTGGCAGAGGCCACTACCCTCACCACCCTAGAACAGAAATTCAACAGGTTAGTCAGCCTAGAAACGATGGACAACTCCTTATCTCTACAGCACTATACAACCTGTTACATTATTCAGTATGCAAAGGTCAGACTGTGAGTGACAGTCCCAGAAAGTCAAGATCTCCTCGACCCCCACAATACAATAGATCAGGGCTGTCCAGCAGCCAAGTTGGCATGTTGTAATTGTGGATTAATCAGGTACATAGAGGGAGTGTGCCAAAGACCCAAAAATGGGTCTGTGAACAGATTGATGACAAGCACAACAGAACAGGAATCTCATGTCAACACCAAAGGGCACATGGATGATCCCAGCTCACCAATTTGGACAAAGTAAACAAAGAGCTTAAGTCAACCCGGCACAACTAAAGGCCGTGTCTCACCTGATTTGGAACGGAAGCAAGTTCTGAGGGGGGGGTCTCCAGGTTCACCACCATCCTTGATGATATAAGTAACCACAATTTTGAAAGGAAGTTCTTAGATGTCCAGATGAATACCTAGTACCAACTAGTCACCAAATCCAGAGTATCACAAAGGACCAGCTACACATAAAAGATGTAATATTTGAATATATAAGAGTTGGTTCACGAGAAACATGCCAAAACATGTTAAAGAACACATATGGGTTATACCTATTTGAATCAGCCTTGAAGGATCTAGATCTTCTACCTCCCAACTTTTCAACCCTGACATCACAGTGGAACCTGGCAAGCAGCGACAATGGAAAGGCCTCATATGGATGCCCTCATAGAATAGCCGTTCCACCTAAGCCAATAAACATCCCAATTACCCCTACAGAGAGCAATAGACCACGACTGGAGCAATGGATGCCGGAGCCTTTTGGATCCAGCACATTCAACATAAGTCTGCACTAACCGCTACTGATAATGAAGGGAAAACCCTTGAATATCACCTTCATTTCAAGGACAATACCAAACAGTGGTCCACACCCCAATCCTGGTTCCACATCTTTGGAAAAGAAGGGTTAAACATCGAACCACTGCTGGTGGGTGTGCCCACAACTTGGTGCTCTAGGGTAGCTCATCCAGGCGCATGGTAGACTTGCAGAAGCTCAATGCTGCTATCATGAGGGAGACCCACCATACCCCATCTCCATTTAATCTTGTCGTGATGGTGCCACCACATATGAGGAAAACTGTCCTGAACACATGGATGGGTATCGTAGCCTTCCCCTTTCTCGAGCTGCACATGACACAACTACATTCATTACTAAATGGGGCAGATATCGACAACATCGGGCCACACAAGGATTAAACACATCAAAAGATGCATATATTTGTTGATTCGATGATATAACTAACAATATGGTCCGAAAAACCCAATGTATCGACGATAGCATACTCTTGGATCACTTCATAGACACATCATTTTGGCACACAATGGACTATATTACTCACTGTAACAATAATGGCATTGTCTTCAACCTGGAGAAATTTCACTTTGCAGAAATGGAGGTGGATTTCGCCAGGTTCCGTGTAACAGGGGACAGGATAAAACCAACTAAGAGGATGACAGAAGCAATCCTTCAGTTCCCTATGCCCACCAATGTCAGATCCTGATTTGGACGTGGGAACTAAGCCTCATATTTATTCTCCCAAGCTGAAATAATGGCCCCCTTTCCGAGAATTGCTATCAACAAAGGACCAGAATTTCTACTGGGACGATACACTCGACCAAATATTCAACAAATCAAAACAAAGGATTGCATGAGAAATTCATGACGATTTGAAGAGATTTGATGTCAATAGGCCAACATGTCTGTCAACAGACTTTAGCAAAACAGGGGGTGGGTTACTTTCTGTTCCAGAAGCACTGTAACTTTGCCATCGAAGTGGGACCAATTTGCAGTGAAGACCACTGGAAGCTAATTCTAGCCAGATCCCGATTCACCAGTGATGCTGAGTCACGCTATGCATCAGACTGCATATCAAGATATTCTAAAGCACCAAGACAAGATTCAGTACAGATGATCAACAGTGTTATAAAAGCATTTAATTCCATCTGTGAACAAGACCTAAAATTAAAGGCAATCAGGATTGTGGCTGTGGCAGGTACGGATATGGAATGTCGGTCCCTGGTGGAATATATATGGAAGGTATTCCCCAAATCTTGGTATGAATTACCAGAGATAATCTGCTGACTTTGGCCTATGAAAGAAGCATTATACTGCCTGGAAGTATAATGGACAACAAGATACTCATATCCAAAAAAACTATGGGGAGAAGTACTTGAGTCACTCCATTCTGCATATCAGGGGATTAATGGCATGCTGGCAAATGCTAGACAAGGATTATTTTGGCCTGGGTTAGATGCAAGTATTCGCCAGACTAGAGCCTAATGCAAAACGTAATATAATGGCTCATCACAGCCTAGGAAATCCTTGATGCCACTGTTAAATCGAGAATTCCCATTCCAAAAGACTGCAACCGACTTCTTTGACCTGTGAGGGAAAAATTACATGGTATATGCAAATCTGTACATGGGATGGGTAGAAGTTGCCCTCATGTCAGAAACGTCCAAGTGAATATTGATGGACAGCATTGACAGCTATGGCCACCTATGCCATGACTGCATGGCCAGATCTCTATTAAAACACCATAATACCCCCCCCCCACGTCCAAGCCCTGGACATGTCTCCGGTGATGATGTTGTATGGCCGGTTGATAAAGGACCCTCTCCCAGCCCTCCAGGACAAATACTGAATTCATAAACAGTGGTACAAGATCAGCTGGTATAGGGAGACAGTAATGACCCAAAGGCATATGAAGAATGAAAAGTGTTATGACGCACACAGTTGCCGACTTTGGGAGCTAGAGATTGGGGGGATCAGTTCAGATACAGAACCAAGCCAGTCCATACCCATGCCGATGGGCAAAAACTGGGAGAGTTATGGAGGTACCAGGCAATTGGTAATACCATGTATGCACTGACAGAGCAACCAGGTGACCCGGTGCAACCACTGTTTCCTTTGAAAGATAAACCCAGTTGTGGACACTCCACACCAGAGGTTGTCCCCCAGATTCTCGATACATCAGATGACCCAATGGGGCCTAGACCCCAACATCAACAACTCAACGAATGGACCACAACTTTTGGCGCATATTGGTATGCAAATCTGTGACCTACATGCCAGTCCAAACCACCCAGGTACCACCAGAGAAATGGAAGAGAGTATGATGGTTTGAGAGGATGGAACCCCAATGATGAAGGTTGATTAAAGCCAATACCAAATAAATCAACCAACATCAAACCAGGGCCCACATTGCAGTATGAGAACATCATGACTATCTCAAACTCTATGCCCACAGATGTGAGGTATGTCGCATGAGTACTCAAGGACATTCCTGCAATGGACCACAACCCAAACACCTTGTGGTCCCATGAGTGGGTGGGTCATGTAGAGTAGAATGGGTGGCCATATCATACAGAGGGACGTCTGTAAGAACAACACCTGTAACCCATTTATGAAATGAACTGACCAAACCACAGGCAAGATGTGACACATGTGTGAACAACGCAAATATAAACAAGGCTTGTGGGAAGCCTGAGGAAGTGGACAGATTGCAATCATCACTCAAGAACTCTACAATATGCTGTTAAAGTAATTTAATAAGACACAAGGACACATAGCACAGTGGATAAAGGCGTTAGTTAGATCTAGTGACAAGACCCAAAGAGTGTGAGTTCAATACCTGGTTAAGGCAGTGGAGAACTCGGAGAGGGGAATTAATAGGATATAACTTGCATCTATTAAACATGGCACATGGAACAAGAACAGTCTACCCCAGTGAGCGAAATAAAGGGTTCAGTTCGATATTTCAACCACCTGAAAAAGGCCAGAGTGTCCAAAACATTGTGATAAATATGGCAACAAAGATGAGAACAATAGTTCGAATAATGTAAGTAGTGTACATAATACCTCATCTCAGAAATATAGACAGATACTAATTTAATAATTTCTATTTTTCTTGATAAATAATGGCAAAGATAAAGAAAATAGTTTTGTAATCAGATAGATTTTATAACATAAAGATTTAATTATAAATTAGAAAAAAAAAACCTGAGTAGTAATTTGTAGAAAACCTCTCTTAATGATAGCAAGACATTTTTTTAATCTTAATAATATTATTGGCTATCACTTCAGTAACCATCATCTACAATTAAGAAGACAATATGTTTTTGAAAAGCGTGCTTGGGTCAATAATTAATCCATATTTTCTGCTTTTGAAAAGTATTTTTCCTAACATCTCCAGAATGGTTTGTTCCCTTTAAATGTGTTCAGTTTGGAATTTTTAAAAATTCATTTTCAGCATATAATTGAATACATGTGAAGAGAATAAACCATTTTGTTCAGTTCAAATTGAACACACCCAAAGAGAATAAACCATTTTGTTCAGTTCAAATTGAACACATCCAAAGAAAATAAACCATTTTGTTCAGTTCAAATTGAACACATCCAAAGAGAATAAACCATTTTGTTCAGTTCAAATTGAACACATCCAAAGAGAATAAACTGTTTTGTTCAGTCCAATCTGAACACATTTCAAATGAACAATTTCCTGTCTGTATTTTTGAGATGGATTATTGTTTCTATTCTCTGCTTTCTTTTAGATTAACATTCTCATCTTTGTGGTTTTTATGACACTGATTTAGCCAGTGTAGTTCACAGCCATAAAGCAGTGAATATTTTCTATACCCTTTTGTATCTACTCAGTATTTTTAATTCCAGCCATTCTTTTAAATAAATTGGCAACATTATAGTAGAGATCTTGCTTTTTCATTGTAACTACAAAGAATAATTTTTTAGTATAGAAAGTTGTTGTCAAATAAAAAATGAAATTATGTAACAGCGATAATTCTCATATTCCTCAAAACATGTTTACTACAATTTTTTTCTATTAAAGTTTTACAGCTTTCAAAAGATGAACAATAGAAAGAGAGATTTAATTCATTTGCAAACTTTTTCTGATAATCTCTGTTAACTGAGAAAAAAGAAAGCATAAATAGGAACCTGAAATAATTCAGTTCTTGCAAAGGGACTTTGAAGAAGCCATTTTGATTAATAACTTAACATTGATGAAAAATGCATAACATAATTATGAATATATGCCATCTTATATAATTTGCTATGTTCAGAAGTTTACACAAAATGGAAAAAATAAATTCCTGGATCCTTTTATTGTCCTATTTTTCAAACTTGGTAGTGGAAATTTAATTTTTTTTAGTTGAATTATTGAATTCTTTCCATCTGAAAAACATGTTTTCAATTTCCCTTGCTTTGGCAGACTCAACAATTCCCATTTAAAATAATTTAATTATTTGCAAATGCTAATTATTACTAAGCTTTATTATCATTAATTAAAATTAAAGTATTGACACTGGTATGCCACTATAGCTGATGGGGTAGCGTGTAGACAGGTCAAGGATTCTTCCCAGATTATATTTTTCTTATTTTTGTATTGAGAAAGCTCAGGGAAACAACTTTTTAATTTGAAGTTAATAACTTTGGAGTGATCTCCCTTTGACAGACTTCAATTTCGTCATTTTATTTGGAAATTTTTGCCTCAGTTGGATTTAAAAATTAGAGCTTTTTGACAGTATTTTGCTAACTTGTACTGTTTTTACTGTGTTACGATAACAAACGTATCTATACAGAAATCAGATTGTTGTAATGAACGACCTCAATTGAAGAAAAAATATCATGAAAATTATTTTTTAAAAACTGCAACAAATTGTAATGTTGCTGTTTTTACATTTTCAAAGTTTCCATTGCATTAATCAATAGAATTTGATTGGATTTTTTGTCTAATTTCTTCATGTTTGAAATAATATTTTATTTTTAGCTTATCGATTTTATAGTTGTATGACTAGTAATATTACTTGAATTTCTTAAATGAAACATTGTAATTTAAAAATGTTTTACTTGTATTTCTTTCATCTTAATCTCGGTTGTTTTTTCATCACAACTCCCACTTTGTCATCCTACAAGCATTAGTTAACAGTATGGCCCAGAAATAAAGACAATGTTTCCCTTAAGAAATTCAAGTACTCCTCCTGTTGCCACATATAATTTATAATTTATGTAAGCAAAGTTCTAAACATATGGATTTTGGGAAATAAAGAATATTTTTTTAAGGTTGATTCTTATTACATTTTAGATAAGTGAGATTTTAACCATTTGGTAAAGGTTTAAACCAGTGGTTCTTAATATTTTTTTACCCATGAACCACTTTCATTCTTTTTTTTTTGTGCTCTACCCCCCCCCCCCTAACTATTCAATGAAAAAGAAGCTTGTTTTATTTTTTACCAATAGATAAGTTTAGGAATTGTATTATAGAAATAGTAAATGTATATGTTTTATTTTGAAGTAAAACTAATTTAATGAAAATAAATTTGTATTTCATAACTAAATTCTATGGAACATTTATGTACACAAGTAAAATAACTCATAATAAACCACTTTAAAATGGACCCCAGTAATGTTACATGGACTTCAACTTTACAATGGCTTAATCAAATTCCGAGTTTCAATTCTGTGGCAGTAAGTGAATGTTAATCAGTTGGTCAGAAAATTTGTTGTTCATATTCTAAAGTAAAACACAAAACTTTTCAACATTATCTTAATAAAATCTTTATCATTTGTTTTTGTCATCTTCTGTCATCTTTTATCCATTCCTCCAGAACATTTTAGCTTCTTTAGT
>CAHIKZ030001667.1:415000-450615 GCA_903632075.3 Acanthosepion pharaonis | reverse complement strand
TGGCCGAGTGGTTAAGGCGTTGGGCTTAAGTTCCAATGGACAATTGTCCTCGTGGGTTCGAACCCCACTCGTGCTAATTTGTTTTTGCGGAATATAAGTAACCTTCATTAGAAGAAGATATCAGGAGAAGGTTGCAGAACGATGGCCGAGTGGTTAAGGCGTTGGGCTTAAGTTCCAATGGACAATTGTCCTCGTGGGTTTTCGAACCCCACTCGTGCTAATTTGTTTTTTGCGGAATATAAGTAACCTTCATTAGAAGAAGATATCAGGAGAAGGTTGCAGAACGATGGCCGAGTGGTTAAGGCGTTGGGCTTAAGTTCCAATGGACAATTGTCCTCGTGGGTTCGAACCCCACTCGTGCTAATTTGTTTTTGCGGAATATAAGTAACCTTCATTAGAAGAAGATATCAGGAGAAGGTTGCAGAACGATGGCCGAGTGGTTAAGGCGTTGGGCTTAAGTTCCAATGGACAATTGTCCTCGTGGGTTCGAACCCCACTCGTGCTAATTTGTTTTTTTTTTATTCGGAATATAAGTAACCTTCATTAAATTAAGAAGATATCAGGAGAAGGTTGCAGAACGATGGCCGAGTGGTTAAGGCGTTGGGCTTAAGTTCCAATGGACAATTGTCCTCGTGGGTTCGAACCCCACTCGTGCTAATTTGTTTTTGCGGAATATAAGTAACCTTCATTAGAAGAAGATATCAGGAGGGTTGCAGAACGATGGCCGAGTGGTTAAGGCGTTGGGCTTAAGTTCCAATGGACAATTGTCCTCGTGGGTTCGAACCCCATCTCGTGCTAATTTGTTTTTTTGCGGAATATAAGTAACCTTCATTAGAAGAAGATATCAGGAGAAGGTTGCAGCACGATGGCCGAGTGGTTAAGGCGTTGGGCTTAATTTCCAATGGACAATTGTCCTCGTGGGTTCGAAACCCTATACAATCATCGTGCTAATTTGTTTTTTGCGGAATATAAATAACCTTCATTAGAAGAAGATATCAGGAGAAGGTTGCAGAACGATGGCCGAGTGGTTAAGGCGTTTGGGCTTGGGCTTAGTTCCAATGGACAATTGTCCTCGTGGGTTCGAACCCCATCGTGCTAATTTGTTTTTTGCGGAATATAAGTAACCTTCATTAGAAGAAGATATCAGGAGAAGGTTGCAGAACGATGGCCGAGTGGTTAAGGCGTTGGGCTTAAGTTCCAATGGACAATTGTCCTCGTGGGTTCGAACCCCATCCTCGTGCTAATTTGTTTTTTAAACGGAATATAAGTAACCTTCATTAGAAGAAGATATCAGGAGAAGGTTGCAGAACGATGGCCGAGTGGTTAAGGCGTTGGGCTTAAGTTCCAATGGACAATTGTCCTCGTTTTATTTTCGAAAACCCACTCGTGCTAAAAATTTGTTTTTGCGGAATATAAGTAACCTTTATTAGAAGAAGATATCAGGAGAAGGTTGCAGAACGATGGCCGAGTGGTTAAGGCGATGGACTTCTAATCCAGTTCCAATGGACAATTGTCCTCGTGGGTTCGAACCCCACTCGTGCTAATTTGTTTTTTAAGGAATATAATGTAACCTTCATTAGAATGAAGATATCAGGAGAATTGCAGCACGATGGCCGAGTGGTTAAGGCGATGGACTTAAGTTCAATCGATTGCAATCATCCTTGTGGTTAAACCCCAGTTTTAATTTTCTTTTTTTAAGAAACTCTTATTAGAAGAAGATATCAGGAGAAAAAATGGCCGAGTGGTTAAGGCGTTGGAATTCCAATGGAAATTGTCCTCGTGGGTTCGAACCCCATTTGCTAATTTGTTTTTTTTTGAATATTTTTTCATTTCAAAAAAGATATGAATCAACCTTCATTATTAAGAAGATATCAGGAGAAGGTTGCAGATACGATGGCCGAGTGGTTAAGGCGATGGGCTTAAATCCAATGGACAATTGTCCTCGTGGGTTCGAACCCCATCCTCGGACTGTTTTTGGGGGAATATAAGTTAAATCTTCCTTCATTAGAAGAAGATATCAGGAAAGGTTGAATTACGATGGCCGAAATTATTAAGGCGTTGGGCTTAAGTTCCAATTCACAATTGTCCTAATGGGTTCGAACCCCACTCGTGCTAATTTGTTTTTTGCGAATATAAGTAAATTCATTCATCAGAAGATATCAGTTTTAGGTTGCAGTTTTCATGGCCGAGTGGTTAAGGCGTTGGGCTTAAGTTCCAATGGACAATTGTCCTCGTGGGTTCGAACCCCAAGCTCGTATAATTTGTTTTTTTGGAATATAAATAACCTTCATTAGAAGAAGATATCAATGAGAAGGTTGCGAACGATGGCCGAGTGGTTAAGGCGTTGGACTTAATTCCAATGGACAATTGTCCTCGTGGGTTCGAATCTCATCCTCGTCGAATTTGTTTTTTTAAAATATAAGTAATTTCATTAAAAGAAGATATCAGAATTAAGGTTGCAGAACGATGGCCGAGTGGTTAAGTTCATTTAAGTTCCAATGGAAAATTGTATCGTGGGTCAATCCCACTTGCTAATTTGTTTTTTGTGGAATATAAGTCCTTCATTAGAAGAAGATATCGCAGAAGGTCATCACGATGGCCGAGTTTATCAGTTTTAAGTTCTTTTTCCTTGTTTTCATAAACTCGTGCTAATTTGATTTTGGTAAAAGTAATTTCATTAGAAGAAGATATGAGGAGATGGTTGCAAAAAATGGCCGAGTGGTTATAATGAAGCGTTTTTGTAAATTCTTTAATTTAGTATTAAGTTTAAATGGACAATTTTCCTCGTGGGTTCGAAACCCCTCGTCGTGCTAATTTGTTTTTCGTGGAATATAAGTAACCTTCATTAGAAGAAGATATCAGGAGAAGGTTGCAGCACGATGGCCGAGTGGTTAAGGCGTTGGGCTTAAGTTCCAATGGACAATTGTCCTCGTGGGTTCGAAAACCAACTCGTGCTAATTTGTCGTGCTAATTTGTTTTTTGCGGAATATAAGTCCTTCATTAGAAGAAGATATTTTAAACAGAACGATGGCCGAGTGGTTAAGGCGATGGGCTTAAGTTCCAATCCAAATTGTCCCCTCGTGGGTTCGAACCCCATCCTCGTTAATTTGTTTTTTGCGGAATATAAGTTCATTTCATTAAGAAGAAAAGAAATATTAATGGAAAATGGTTGCAGAACGATGGCCGAGTGGTTTCAGTGATTGTCCTTAATGTTCCAATGGACAATTGTCAGTCATCATTGTCGTTAATCAGTTTTACTTTTTTTTTTTTCAATAAACTCCTTCATTAGAAGAAGATATCAGATAGGTTGCAAAATTTATGAGTGGTTAAATTTGAATAAATGGTCCTCGAAAAATTCGAACCCCACTCATTTATAATGAAGAGTTTTTGGAATATAATAATTTTCATTAGAAGAAGATATCAGGAGAATGTTGAGGACGAGGTGGCCGAGTGGTTAAGGCGATGGACTGCTAATCCATTGGGGTATCCCGTGTGAGTTCGAATCTCATCCTCGTCGAATAAACGACATTTTAAACTTAGAATCTTCGTTGCAGAATCTTTAATGTCTGAATTAAGTAAGTTAAGAAATTATTAATGGAAAATGGCAGTTTCATTTCATAATGAAATAATATGAATCAATCGAAGTTCATTAGAAGACTTTCAGTGATATGTCCGTACGATGGCCGAGTGGTTAAGTCATCATTGTCGTTAATTCAGTTTTACTTTGTCCTGTTTTCATAAACCCCTACTGATAGGTAAAAAATTTTTGCTAAATTTGAATAAATTCATTAGAAGAAAATATCAGGAGAATTTATAATGAAGAGTTTTTAAATCAATTGGGCTTTAGTATTAAGAGAATTTATTGTCCTCGTGGGACGAACCCCACTGTGCTAATTGGTTTTTGCGATGGACTGCTAATCCATTAGGGTATCCCCGCGGAGAGTTCGAATCTCATCCTCGTCGAGAAACGACATTTTTTTAACTTCCAATGGACTTCCTCGTAAATCTTTAATGTCTGAATTTTGCGGAATAAGTTATTAGAAATTATTAATGGAAAATGGCAGTTCATTTCATAATGAAAAATAATATTGAATCAATCGAGTTTTTTTGGAATATAAGTTACTTAGAAGAAGATCAGTGATATGTCCGTACAACACTGGCTGCAGTCATCATTGTCGTTAATCAATTTTATTTTTTCTTGTTTTCATAAACCCTCCTACTGATAGGTAAAAAATTTATTTAAATTTGAATAAATGGAAGGAAAAATACGCCAAGCATTTATAATGAAGAGTTTTTGGGTAAATCAATTTTTTTTTGTATTAATAGAATTTATTCAATATCAGAGGACGAGGTGGCCGAGTGGTTAAGGCGATGGACTGTTAATCCATTGGGGTATCCCCACGTGAGTTCGAATTTTTGCTCATCCTCGTCGAGAAACGACATTTTAAACTTACAATCTTCGTAAATCTTTAATGTCTGATAAGTAAGTTAAGAAATTATTAATGGAAAATGGCAGTTCATTTCATAATGAAAAAATATGAATCAAATCAGAGTTGCCGAGTGGTTACTTTCAGTTCCAATGTCCGTACAACACTCGCTGCAGTCATCATTGTCGTTAATCAGTTTTTAAAAATTTGTTTTCATAAATACCCACTCCTACTGATAGGTAAAAATTTATTAGAAGAAATTTGAATAAATGGAAGCAGAAAAATACGCCAAGCATTTATAATGAAGGAGTTTTTGTAAATCAATTATTTAGTATTAAATAGAATTTAAACAATGTGAGGACGAGGTTTTTTAGTGGTTAATAAAATGGAACCTTCATTATCCATTAGGGAATCCCCGATGAGTTCGAATCTCATCCTCGTCGAGAAACGACATTTTAAACTTACAATCTTCGTAAATCTTTAATGTCTGAATTAAGTTTTCATTAAAAATTATTAATGGAAAATGGCAGTTCATTTCATAATGAAAATAATATGAATCAATCGAGTTTTGTTTTTTGCGGAATATAAGTAACCTTCATTAGAAGAAGAAGATATCAGATGTCCGTACAACACTCGCTGGCAGTCATCATTGTCGTTAATCAGTTTTACTTTTTCTTGTTTTTGCAATAAAAGTCCTTCATTAGAAGAAGATATCAGGAGAAGGTTGCAGAACGATGGCCGAGTGGTTAAACGTTGTAAAAAATTTATTCGAAATAATAAATTTGAATAAATTCATTAAAGAAAAAGGACGCCAAAGGCGTTGGGCTTAAGTTCATTTATTCAAAACCCACTCGTGCTAATTTTTTTTTAAATCAATTTGAATTTGGAAGAGAAAATTAGTATTATGAAGAAGAAAATTGTCCTCGTGGGTTCGAAAAATTAGTTTTTTGAAATATATTTCATTAGAAGTGAGGACGAGGTTGCGATGGCCGAGTGGTTAAGGCGATGGACTGCTAATCCATTGGGGTATCCCCGCGTGAGTTCGAATCTCATCCTCGTCGAGAAACGACATTTTAAACTTAAATCTTCGTAAATCTTTAATGTCTGAATTAAGTAAGTTAAGAAATTATTAATGGAAAATGGCAGTTCATTTCATAATGAAAATAATATGAATCAATCGAGTTGCCAAGTTACTTTCTGATATGTCCGTGGGCAACACTTCCAATGGCAGTCATCATTGTCGTTAATCATTTTACTTTTTTTTGTTTTTTTCATAAACTAATCGTACTGATAGGTAAAAAATTTATATCAAATTTGAATAAATGGCCGAAAAAATACGTTGGCATTTATAATGAAGAGTTTTTGTAAATCAATAATTTGTTTTTTTGTAATATAAGTTACCTTCATTAGAATTTAGTCAATGGTGAGATGACGAGGGTGGCCGAGTGGTTAAGGCGATGGACTGCTAATCCATTGGGGTATCCCCCCTGAGTTCGAATCTCATCCTCGTCGAGAAACGACATTTTAAACTTAATGGAAATCTTCGTAAATCTTTAATGTCTGAATTTTGAAAACCTTCATTAGAAAAGATTATTAATGGAAAATGGCAGTTTATTTCATAATGAAAATAATATGAATCAATCGAGTTGCCAAATTACTTTCAGTGATATGTCCGTACAACACTCGCTGCAGTCATCATTGTCGTTAATCAGTTTTACTTTTCTTGTTTTCATAAACTCCTACTGATAGGTAAAAATTTATGCTAAATTTGAATAAATGGAAGAAGAAAAATACGCCAAGCATTTATAATGAAGAGTTTTTGTAAATCAATAATTTAGTATTAAGAAGAATTTAGTCAATGGAGAGGACGACGGTGGCCGAGTGGTTAAGGCGATGGACTGCTAATCCATTGGGGTATCCCCTCGTGAGTTCGAATCTCATCCTCGTCGAGAAACGACATTTTTTGCGGAATTACAATCTTCGTTAAATCTTTAATGTCTGAATTAAAAGATGGCCGAGTTAAAATTAAATTAATGGAAAATGGCAGTTCATTTCAATATAATGAAAATAATATGAATCAATCGAGTTGCCAAAGTTACTTTCAGTGATATGTCCGTTATCAACACTCGTTTTTGCGGAATATAAGTCATTCATTGTCGTTAATCAGTTTTACTTTTTCTTTAAGGCGTTTTAAGTAAACTCCTACTGATAGGTAAAAAATTTATGCTAAATTTGAATAAATGGAAGCGAAAAATACGCCAAGCATTTATAATGAAGAATGTTTTTTCGTAAATCAATAATTTAGTATTAAAGAAGATATTTAGAAATGTTGCAGAGACGATGGCCGAGTGGTTAAGGCGATGGACTGCTAATCCATTGGGGTATCCCCGTGTGAGTTCGAATCTCATCCTCGTCGAGAAACGACATTTTAAAATTACAATCTTCGTTAAATCTTTAATGTCTGAATTAAGTAAGTTAAGAAATTATTAATGGAAAATGGCAGTTCATTTCATAATGAAAATATGAATCAATCAATGGAATATAAGTAACCTTCATTAGAAGAAGATATCCGGAGAACACTGCTGCAGTCATCATGGTCGAATCGTTTTAATTTTTCTTGTTTTCATTAACTTCCAATGGTTTTTAATTGTCCTCGTAAATTCAACCCACTCGAAGCTAATTTGTTTTTTATAATATAATCATTGAATATCAGTTAAGAGAAGTTAATCACGATTTTTTTTGGGCTTTTCCAAAACTCCTGTCTGATAGGTTCGAAAATTTATGCTAAATTTTTTGCGAATAAATGGAAGAAAAAAAATACAAGAAGGTTTTTGGCCGATAATTAAGAGTTTTTGGCTTAAATCAATTCCAATGGAATTTAGTATTCGAAAAGAATTTAGTAATTTGTTTTTTACAATTCATTAGAAGAAGATATCAGGAGACGTTGGTGGCCGAGTGGTTAAGGCGATGGACTGCTAATCCATTGGGGTATCCCCGCGTGAGTTCGAATCTCATCCTCGTCGAGGAAACGACGACATTTAAACTTACAATCTTCGTTGTCCTCGTTCTTTAATGTCTGAATTAAGTTTTTTTTGCGGAAGTAAGTAAAGATTAGAAGAAGATATCAGGAATGGAAAATGGCCGAGTTCATTTGGGCTTAATTCCAATGGAAAATTGTATGAATCAATCCCCAATTGCTAATTTGTTTTTTGCCATTTTGAATATAATATGTCCGTACAACACTCGCCGCTGCAGAACGATGGCCGAGTGGTTAAGTTGGGCTTATGTCATCATTGTCGTTAATCAGTTTTACTTTTCTTGTTTTCAAAACTCCTACTGATAGGTAAAAAACAATTATGCTAAATTTGAATAAATGGAAGCGAAAAAAAATACGCCATATCATTTATTATAATGAAGAGTTTTTGGAAATCAATTTTTTAGTAAAAAGAAAATAATTTAGAAGAATGTGAGGACGACGAGGTGGCCGAGTGGTTAAGGCGATGGACTGCTAATCCATTGGACAATATCCCCCTCGTGAGTTCGAATCTCATCCTCGTCGAGAAACGACATTTTAAAATTACAATCTTCGTTAAATATTTAATGTCTGAATTAAGGCCGAAGGTTAAGAAATTAAGTTTAATGGAAAATGGCAGTTCATTTCATAATGAAAATAATATGAATCAATCGAGTTGCCAAGTTACTTTCATTGATATGTCCGTACAACACTCGCTGCAGCAGTCATCATTGTCGTTAATCAGTTTTACTTTTTCTTGTTTTCATAAACTCCTACTGATAGGTAAAAAATTTATGCTAAATTTGAATAAATGGAAGCGAAAAAAAATACGCCAAGCATTTATAATGAAGAATTTTTCGTAAATCAATTTGTTTTTGTAATAAGAGAATTTAGTCAATGTATCAGGACGAGGTGGCGATGGCCGTGGTTAAGGCGATGGACTGCTAATCCATTGGGGTATCCCCTCGTGAGTTCGAATCTCATCCTCGTCGAGAAACGACATTTTTTAAAACTTACAATCTTCGTAAATCTTTAATGTCTTGCAGCTGATTAATTAAGTTAAGTTTAAAATTATTAATGGAAAATGGCAGTTCATTTCATAATGAAAATAATATGAATTTCGAATATTGCCAAGTTACATTCAGTGAAGATGTCCGTACAACACTCAGCTGCAGTCATCATTGTCGTTAATCAGTTTTCCTTTTTTTGTTTTTTTCAATAAACTCCTACTGATAGGTAAAAAATTTATGCTAAATTTGAATAAATGGAAGCGAAAAAAATACGCCAAGCATTTATAATGAAGAGTTTTGTTTTTTAATTTAGTATTAAGAAGAATTTAGGAGAAGTGAGGACGAGGTGGCCGAGTGGTTAAGGCGATGGACTGCTAATCCCATTGGGGTATCCCCTCGTGGGTTCGAATCTCATCCTCGTCGAGAAACGACATTTTAAACTTACAATCTTCGTAAATCTTTAATGTCTGAATTAAGAAAGTTAAGAAATTATTAATGGAAAATGGCAGTTCATTTCATAATGAAAATAATATGAATCAATTCGAGTTGCCAATTTACTTTCAGTGATATGTCCGTACAACACTCGCTGCTAATTTCATTTTCGTTAATATAAGTTTTTTTCTTTTTCTTTTTTCATAAACTTGCAGACTGATAGGTAAAAATTTTTGCTAAATTTGAATAAATGGAAGCGAAAAATACGCCAAGCATTTATAATGAAGAGTTTTTTTGTAAATCAATAATTTAGTATTAGAGAATTTAGTCAATGTTGAGGACGAGGTGGCCGAGTGGTTAAGGCGATGGACTTAAGTTCCATTGGGGTATCCCGCGTGAGTTCGAATCTCATCCTCGTCGAGAAACGACATTTTAAACTTACAATCTTCGTAAATCTTTAATGTCTTTATGTTAATGAATTATTTTAGGAAATTATGAAAATTTGTTTTTGCGGAATATAAGTATTCATTCAAAATGGCCGAGTGGTTCATTTCTTAATTCCAATGGAATAATATGAATCAATCGTGTTTTGTTTTTTTACTTTAAGTAACCTTCATTAGAAGAAGATATCAGGAGAAGGTTGCGCGATGGCCGAGTGTTATCATTGTCGTTAATCAGTTTTACAATTTCCTCGTGGGTTCGAAACCCTACTGATAGGTAAAAAAAAAATGAAATATTTAAATAAATGGAAGAAAAAATACGCCAAGCATTTATTTATAATGAAGAGTTTTTGTTTAATTTAATTTAAGTTGAAGAAATTTAGTCCTCGTGTGTTCGACGAGGTGGCCGATGGTTTTTTGGCGATGGACTGCTAATCCATTGGGGTATCCCAGCGAACGATGGCCGAGTTCGAATCTCATCCTCGTCGAGAAACGACATTTTAAACTTTACTCTTCGTAAATCTTTTTGGGCTTAATGTCTGAATTTTTGTCTTAAGTAACCTTCATTAGAAGAAGAAATTATTAATGGAAAATGGCAGTTCATTTCATAATGAAAATAATATGAATCAATCGAGTTGTCCAATTTTTACTTTCAGTGATATGTCCGTACAACATATCAGACTGCAGTCATCATTGTCGTTAATCAGTTTTACTTTTTTTGTTTTCATAAACTCCTATATCTGATAGGTTGCAAATTTATGGTAAATTTGAATAAATGGAAGGAAAAATACGCCAAGCATTTATAATGAAGAGTTTTTTTGCGGAATCAATAAAACTAGTATTAAGAGAATTATCAGGAGAAGGTTGACGAGGATGGCCGAGTGGTTAAGGCGATGGACTGCTAATCCATTGGGGTATCCCCTCGTGGGTTCGAATCTCATCCTCGTCGAGAAATAAGACATTTTAAACTTATCAATCTTCGTAAATCTTTAATGTCTGAATTAAGGAAGTTAAGAAATTTCGAATTAATGGAAAATGGCAATTCATTTCATAATGAAAATAATATGAATCAATCGAGTTGCCAAGTTACTTTCAGTGATATGTCCGTACAACAACCCGCTGCAGTCATCATTTAGTCGTTAATCAGTTTTACTTTTTCTTGTTTTCATAAACTCCTACTGATAGGTAAAAAATTTATGCTAAATTTGAATAAATGGAAGCGAAAAATACGCCAAGCATTTATAATGAAGAGTTTTGTAAATCAATAATTTAGTATTAAGAGAATTTAGACAATGTGAGGACGAGGTGGCCGAGTGGTTAAGGCGATGGACTGCTAATCCATTGGGGTATCCCCGCGTGAGTTCGAATCTCATCCTCGTCGAGAAACGACATTTTAAACTTACAATCTTCGTTCAAATCTTTTTGTCTGAATTAAGTAAGTTAAGAAATTATTAATGGAAAATGGCAGTTCATTTCATAATGAAAATAATATGAATCAATCGAATTGTCCTCGTGGGTTCGAACCCTTTCAGTGATATGTCCGGAATATAACAACCTTCATTAGAAGTCATCATTGTCGTTAATCAGTTTTACTTTTCTTGTTTTCAAACTCCTAATTTGATAGGTAAAATTTATGCTAAATTTGAATAAATGGAAGTGAAAAAAGTACCAATGGAGCATTTATAATGAAGAGTTTTTTAAATTTTTGCGGAATAATTTAGTATTATTAGAAGAAGATATTTAGAGAAATTGAGGACGAGGTGGCCGAGTGGTTAAGGCGATGGACTGCTAATCCATTGGGGTATCCCCCCGCGTTCGAATCGAATCTCATCCTCGTCGAGAAACGACATTTTAAACTTACAATCTTCGTAAATCTTTAATGTCTGAATTAAGTAAGTTAAGAAATTATTATGGAAAATGGCAGTTCATTTCATAATGAAAATAATATGAATCAATCGAGTTGCTAATTACTTTCAGTGATATGTCCGTACAACACTCGCTGCAGTCATCATTGTCGTTAATCAGTTTTAATTTTTTTTGTTTTCATAAACTCCTACTGATAGGTAAAAAATTTATATCTAAATTTGAATAAATGGAAGCGAAAAATACGTTCAAGCATTTATAATGAAGAGTTTTTGTTTTTGTAAAATATAAATAATTTAGTATTAAAGAAGATATCAAGAAGGTTGAGGACGAGGTGGCCGAGTGGTTAAGGCGATGGACTGCTAATCCATTGGGGTATCCCCTCGTGAGTTCGAATCTCATCCTCGTCGAGAAACGACATTTTAAACTTAAAATTACAAAATTGGCCGAATGGTTAATGTCTGAATTAAGTTCCAATGGAAATTATCCTCGTAATGGAAAATGGCAATTGTTTTTTTTTGCGGAATAAAGTGAAAATCATTAGAATCAATATCAGAGAAGGTTGCAGAACGATGGCCAGTGGTTATGTCCGTTGGGCAACACTTCCAATGGACAATTGTCATCGTTGTCGTTAATCAGTTTTACTTTTTTTTTTTTCAATAAACTCCTACCTTCATTAGAAAAAATATCATGAGAAATTTGAATAAATGGAAGAGAAAAAAGGCGTTGGGCTTAAAGTTTATAATGGAGAATTGTTTCGTGGGTTCGAACCCCATTTAGTATTTGAGAATTTAGTAAGTAATTCATTAGAAGACGATATGGGAGAGTGGTTAACGATGGCGATGGACTGTTAATCCATTGGGGTATCCCCGTGTGAGTTCAAATGTCCTCCTCGTCGAAAACGACATTTTAAACTTGTTTTTTTTTAAATATAAGTAATGTTCATTAAAGAAGAAGATATTAATGGAAAATGGCAGGATTTCATAATGAAAATAAGAACGATGGCCGAGTGAATGTCCGTAAACACTCCTATACTTGGGCTTTAATTCAGTTCCAATGGACAATTGTCCTCGTTTTCAAAAAAAACCCCAAAAAATTACTAAATTTGATAAATTTTTTTCGGAATTTAATCAACCTTCATTAAATCAGAAGATATTAGAAGGTTGCAGAACGATGGCCGAGAGTGGTTAAGGCGTTGAAAAAGTTCCAATCCATTGGGGTATTGTCCTCGTGGGTTCGAAAAATCCTCGTCGAAATTTGTTTTTTGTAAAATATAAGTAATTTCATTAGAAGAAGATATTAGGAGAAGTTATGAAAACGATGGCCGAGTGGTTAAGGCGTTGGGCTTAATTCCAATGGAAATATTATCCTCGTGAGTTCGAACCATCCTCGTCGTGCTAATTTGTTTTTTGCGGAATATCAATGTAACCTTCATTAGAAGAAGATTTCAGGAAATGTTTTCATAAACGATGTTCATTTTTAAGGATAAAAATTTTATGCTTAAGTTGAATAAATGGAAATTGTCCTCGTGGGTTCGAACCCCACTCGTGCTAATTTGTTTTTTGCGGAATATAAAAAAATAATTCATTAGAAGAAGATATCAGGAGAAGGTTGCAGAACGATGGCCCGAGTGGTTAAGGCGATGGACTTCCAATGGATTGGGGTGTCCCCGCGTGGGTTCGAACCCCACTCGTCGAGCTAATTTGTTTTTTTAATATAAGTAACCTTCATTAGAAGAAGATATCAGGAGAAGGTTGCAGAACGATGGCCGAGTGGTTAAGGCGTTGGGCTTAAGTTCCAATGGACAATTGTCCTCGTGGGTTCGAACCCATCCTCGTCGCTAATTTGTTTTTTGCGGAATATAAATCCTTCATTAGAATTAGATATATCAGGAGATTCAGTGAAATGGCATGTTCCGAGTGTTAAATAATAATCAATCGGACAATTGTCCTTCAGTGATCTGTCCTTCGTTGCAGTCATCATTGTCGTTAATCAGTTTTACTTTTTCTTTAGTTCATAAACTCCTACTGATAGGTAAAAAAATTTATGCTAAATTTCCAATTTGAAATAAATGGAAATTTTTTTTTGAAGAATATTTAGTAACCTTCATTAGAAGAAGATATCAGGAGAAGGTTGCAGAACGATGGCCGAGTGGTTAAGGCGTTGGGCTTAATCCAATGGACAATTGTCCTCGTGGGTTCGAATCCCATCCTCGTGCTAATTTGTTTTTTGCGGAATATAAGTAAATCTTCATTAGAAGAAGATATCAGGAGAAGGTTGCAGAACGATGGCCGAGTGGTTAAGGCGTTGGGCTTAAGTTCCAATGGACAATTGTCCTCGGGTTCGAACCCCACTCGTGTTAATTTGTTTTTTGCGTGATATAAGTCCTTCATTAGAAGAAGATATCAGGAGAAGGTTGCAGAACGATAATTTAAGGCGTTGTTAATTCAGTTTTTTTCCTCGTGGGTTCGAATCCACTCGTGCTATAGGTTTTTTGCGGAATTTAGTAACCTTCATTAGAAGAAGATATCAGGAAAAAGGTTGCAGATCGATGGCCGAGTTAGTTTAAGGCGTTGGGCTTAAGTTCCAATGGACGAATTGTCCTCGTGGTTTCGATGGACTGCTCGTGCTAATTTGTTTTTGCGGAATATAAGTAACCTTCATTAGAAGAAGATATCATCCTCGTCGGCCGAGTGGTTAAGGCGTTTTTTAAGTTCCAATGGACAATTGTCCTCGTAAATGTCCGAATCCATAAGTGCTAAATTTGTTTTTGCGGAATATAAGTAACCTTCATTAGAAGAAGATATCAGGAGAAGGTTGCAGAACGATGGCCGAGTGGTTAAGGCGTTGGGCTTAAGTTCCAATGGACAATTGTCCTCGTGGGTTCGAACCCCACTCGTGCTAATTTGTTTTTTGCGGAATATAAGCAACCTTCATTAGAAGAAGATATTCGGAGGAGGTTGCAGAACGATGGCCGAGTGGTTAAGGCGTTGGGCTTAAGTTCCAATGGACAATTGTCCTCGTGGGTTCGAACCCCACTCGTGCTAATTTGTTTTTTTGCGGAATATAATTTAACCTTCATTAGAAGAAGATATCAGGAATGTGGTTGCAGAACGATGGCCGAGTGGTTAAGGCGTTGGGCTTAAGTTCCAATGGACAATTGTCCTCGTGGGTTCGAACCCCACCTCGTGCTAATTTGTTTTTTAAATTTTAAATATAAGTAACCTTCATTAGAAGAAGATATCAGGAGAAGGTTGCAGAACGATGGCCGAGTGGTTAAGGCGTTGGGCTTAAGTTCCAATGGACAATTGTCCTCGTGGGTTCGAACCCACTCGTGCTAATTTGTTTTTGCGGAATATAAGTAACCTTCATTAGAAGAAGATATCAGGAGAAGGTTGCAGAACGATGGCCGAGTGGTTAAAAATACGTTGGGCTTAAGTTCCAATGGACAATTGTCCTCGTGGGTTCGAACCCCACTCTTGCTAATTTGTTTTTTTTTGGAATATAAGTAACCTTCATTAGAAGAAGATATCAGGAGAAGGTTGCAGAACGATGGCCGAGTGGTTAAGGCGTTGGGCTTAAGTTCCAATGGACAATTGTCCTCGTGGGTTCGAACCCCAACTCGTGCTAATTTGTTTTTGCGGAATATAAGTAACCTTCATTAGAAGAAGATATCAGGAGAAGGTTGCAGAACGATGGCCGAGTGGTTAAGGCGTTGGGCTTAAGTTCCAAATAATAATCCATTTATGGACTGCTGTAGCGCTATGGCTTAGTGGTTAATGCGTTGGGCTTAATTTCAATACGCAAATGGCGTTTGTGTCCCTACCCTTCTCTTGCTGATTTGTTTTAGTTGAACATATATATCATAAGTATAATCAATCGCTTGATTTAAGCGTTGGACTTAAGTTCTCATTCTCGATATTCCGCGTGGTTTTGATCGCCTTATTTGCCATTTCGATTTTGAATATCAGGGAATTACCGACAATAATATGTATTATCAAATGTTCTACGCCCAGTGCACTATAGACGAGTATCAAATCGCTTTAGTTCTTAAAATATCAAATATCAAGTTGTTTTCAAATCCTTCTCATCCCATTCTGGAAGCCTTTTTACGTAATGTTTCGTTCATATGATTAGATTATCGGCAATTTGTCCAATTTCTTAAAATATCAAATATCAACTTGTTTTCAATTTCTTCTCGTCCTCTTCTGAAATCCTTTTACATAATATTTCGTATATATTATTAGATTATCGGCAAGTTTGTTCTTTTTTTTTTTTATATCCTTAGACTTATACTCTCATCCAGCGTTTCTCAACCTGACTTCCCCGGCACCCTAAGGTTACGCAAAATGACCCCAACGGTTCCGCAAGAACAGGTGATATAATCTTGCGCACTTTTGACTTTTTTTATTTAATTTAATATACGTAACATTCCCAAACAAACCCAATATATTCTTGGTTATTGTAATATAGACATCATCCTATCTAACCTATTATGTTATTATATTATACTATGTTACAATAGGCATTGTTGCTAATTGTACTATAGGTATTGTTGGTAATTGTACTATAGGCATTGTTGGTAACAATCCATAACATGACGAGCTTGATTAAATGGGTGGTGGAACAGGTTTTAAGAGAAACTACAAAAGACTATTAAGAGCTACAAATGACCGGAAATTGTGGAGAGTCATGATTCCCCTATATACTCAGGGGACACGACACATAGACAAGAGGACAAAATTGGCAACATGACCTCATTATTAAATATTGAAATTGCTCAACGCAACCGTAAGTTCTATTCTAACAGTTTCTTCTCTCGCACTTCTCCCTTGTAGAACTCTTCCTTTCGTGTCAACGACGATGTGCAGCAATTTAAATGCAGTGCCAATTTTGATCTGTTTTCTTGAATCCTCACTACTTCTTGTATTTTCACCTCACTAATGTTTTTTTCAGTTTCTTCCCTTCTCAGTAACCCTTGCATCTTAGTGGCTTTATTACCTTGCTTGGGATGAAATGATTTTTTTTTTTCAAATTTAAAAATTGTCTCGATTTCTGTCAGTCGTGGCCTATAGACCTAGTGTCGATAAAGTTCTATCCACAGAGTGATGTTTCTGGAAAATTTTATTGTTGCCTGTCTTGTCTATGTTTCAACTTTACTGTTTCCTGAACAATGTCCCCGGAGTGACCATCACGTTTTGTCACGTGGCACGTGGCCCTACCATCTCATTTTTCATTGTTTTTTTTTTCTTTTCAATTGTGTTCTGGATAACCTTATACCAAACATTGTACTGTTCTATAGTTGTTTTTTTTGTTTTGTTTTGTTTTGTTTTTTCTTTTCTCATTCTCATATTTCTTATGACTTCAAGCGAATGGACCCATTAGGTCTTAAAGAAAACAATCCTTTATCAGATTATATAGATATTTTAAGGAATCATAAACAAAGAACTTTACCAAATTAATATATATATATATATATATATATATATATATATATATATGTGTGTGTGTGTGTGTGTGTGTGTGTGTAATATCTCTTGAAGAATGCAAACAACAAATCTAATGGATAGCTGATGAAACTAAAGAGTGTTCCAATAACTTGGACCGATTTTAAAATGTAAATTAAATTTAAGCTTCTAATGATTTTTTTCTTTTTCTTTCAGATTTGCCGGACATTTGGGCGATATTATTTTTCAAACATAATTGCCATGGCTTAAATAACATGATCCAATAAAGAAAAAAAAATTCACTAATAACACTGATTTATTTACTGCTGACATTGATCCTTCTTAACGAAACACCCTCATATATAATCCGTCTTAATGAAACACTCTTTAGAAAGGAAAATAATAACATAATAAAGTTGTTCACTACACTACCTTAAACAAAAGCTTGGGGCGGAAACTCCAATTTATATTAGAAAGAGCGATGACAGTTAATGGACTAGGGAATTCTAACTTTTTTTTAAAATTAAAACATTTTGAAGAGAAATATTTTATAAATTTACGCCAACAGTAATGCTAACTATTCGGTCAATAAATGTCGAATGTTTTCAGTATGAAAATGGCTGGTCTCGGTATTAGCATTACCATTAGTATTTTGTTCGATAGTAACCATTTAAGTTCGAATAGTACGCGCACATCCATGAAAATACCCAAAACAATTATAAGCCAGTTAGAGACTTTTTCATTTGCTTTTTTACAAGCGTAAATGTCGACCCATTCATACATGCGTTTTATACCAGCATTTCAATATTCGCTAATGTTTAACCAACAACAGAGCACTTCGTTCGCGCCATTAGCGTCTTCTCTTGTGTCACGTGACGTTTGTTTTGGCTTAAGGCAAACGCCATTTTGTTATTAACGCCAAAACACCGATCGCTGTAAAGCTCTTAATTTTATTTCGCTAAAAATTATTTTTTGGCTTTTCTTTTTTCCAAAAAGTTCGTTTTTGTTTTAAATGGTACTTTTTTTTTGTCTCCCCATTTTCTATCTGGCAAATGGGTAACGTTATTTTTTCGGTTTTGACAAAAAAACTTTTACCAATACAATTTTTGTCGTCAAGAATATAAATGCGTTTTTTTTTTCATTGCAATTTATTTAAAAACAAATATTACTACATTGCGACAAAGTATTTGTTGCTTATAATTTACAAGATTGGCTTTTGCTGCTTATGGTTTACAACATTTGCGTATGTTGCCTATATGGCCGCTTGAGAATACCAGGTGGCGTTTGGATATGCTGGTAATGCTATGAATAATGGCCCGAAATTGTTAATCAGGCAGCTGTGTTCCAATTGCAGTTGTTTTTGCTATATCCACTTACGCGCAAATACTCTTGGGAAAGGTAGCAATCCACCTCTTCTCTCCCCAGCTCTGAATTAATTAGTAAGATTTTATCACTAAAACCATTATTATCTCCAGAAAAAAAATGCGTACAAAATATTTAGATTTCCGGATTAAATAGGCAATAGAGGATGATGTACCGCTAAAAAAAAGCAACTAACAAACCAACTAACTAAACAACCAATCAACCAAACAACTAAACAACCAAACAAACAGCCATCCATTCAACTAAACAACCAACCAAGGAAACAACCAACCAAGGAAACAACCAACCAAGTAAACAAGCAAGCAAACAACCAACCAACCAACGAAACAAACATCCAACCAATTAAACAACCAACCAATAAACTAACCAACAACACAATCACTAACTAACGAACCAACCAATCAACCAACCAACCACCCAAACAAAGAACCAACCAACCAAACAACCCCCCCAAAAAAACAACCAACCAATCAACCAAATAAACAACCAAGCAACCATCGAATCAACTAAAGAACCAACCAACCAACAACTACACAACCAATCAACCAACGAACCAACCAGCCAAAAAACCAACCAACAAACCAACCACCCAACCAAACAATCAACTAACGAACCAACTAGCCAAAGAACCAACCAACCAACGAACCAACCAACCAAACAATTAACCAACCAAGCAGCCAACCAGCCAAAGAACCAAGCAACCAACCAAAAAAAAGAAGCAACCAACCAAAGAACCAACCATCCAAGCAACGAACCAACCAACCAACCAACCAATCAAACAATCAGCCAACCAACCAACCAACCAAACAACCAACCAAAACAATCAACCAACGAACCAAGCAACCAAACAATGAGCCAACCAACCAACCAACCAAACAACCAACTGAAACAATCAACCAATGAACCAACCAAATAATTAACCAACCAAGCAACCAATCAACCAACCAACCAAAACAAGAAGCAACCAACCAAAGAACCAACCATCCAAGCAACGAACCAACCCAATAACCAACCAAACAAGAAAACAACCAACTAACCAAACAAACAACTAATCAAAAGTCAAGCAACCAAACCAACCAACCAACCCTTTCTTCTCATATTTCGTTCTTTCAGTACATATAAGTCTAGGTTTATTTTTAGGATTTGCTGGCTGAAGCTGTTGCTAACCAATAAAGTTGCAAAAGAGTTTTCAAAAAATCCATGACCGTATTGTATGAATGAAAAATCTTAAAGATGGTGCAAGTGTGACATTTAAGCTCATGAAGGGTGGTGCTTAACATTGGTATTACAAAACATTTTTTTAATTGAGATCACCCCATGCTTAAGATATAAGGGAGGGGGGGGGCAAGAGTTAGAAACAGAAACATTGCTAAGGGGGCGAGAACAAAAAAAAAGAGTAATCTGGATGACAGTAGATCGTGATTAACATTACATGTAAATTTTTGAAAAGTAAAGTTGTCTGGAAAGCATGGGGCCAAAAGAGAGTTCTATAAGGAAGAGGTGCGAGAAGAGAAACAATAGAATTTCAGTTTACATCTAGCCAGCTTAAATGAAAAATGATGAGATCTCGACCCCAGTCTAATACTGCACTTAAATTCAAAAGGTCTAGGCTGCATAGCGAAGAGCTCATCTGAACAATTACCATGAAAGTATTTATAGAAAAGACACAGGAAGGCAAGCATGAGTGGTAGGAAAATTTCTGAAACCGAGATGCCAGATGCGTGTCCATAATATTGCTGATACTTTTTGGGATTTTATCAAGGAGGTCTAGGTAAATAGCAGTAGCACCGGACCATATATGGTAGCAATATTCTAAGCATGGGTCAATGGTAGATACATAGATATATATGATAGATTTTGGAAAGAAATATTGTCTACCACGACACAGTTAACCATCTTTCTTAGCAGCTGACCTAGCAATGGATTCAATACAGTCTTTCCACTTCATTTCAGCCGAGAACTGTAACCCGAAAAGGCTCAACGAGTCACTCTCTCATTCATGTTTTTACCAAAGCAATTTTTGTTTTTATTATCGCTTTTCTCTGGCACCCCTTATTACTGGTTCCCATATTGTATTCATTTCTATGCTTGGTCGGCACAGAAGATTTTTGTGGCCTAGAATATGTGCTGATTCCTTAGGTTTACGAATTTTCCAATGATGTTCTTTGTCTATGATTTCAACCTGATTTCACAGAGGGTGGTGATCTCCCTTCTCTCTCGATATATGGTCAGCCACGCCTGATTTTTCTACTTCCCCTCATGTTACAGCTTTCTGGTGTTCTTGAAGCCTTACCTTGAGGGGGCGGCCTGTCTCTCCTTTATATTCCTTTCCGCAGCTCCACAGGATAGCGTACACACAGTCTTTAGTCAGGTTTTCCTCTATGAGAGGTCTTACTCGGTTGAGATATCTGCGAAGTGTCGTCCACCTTTTGAAGGTTGTCCTGATGTTACATGGACTGCAGATCCTTTATATTTTCTCCGATAACCCTTTCACATAAGGCAGGCAGACTGTTTTCTGAGTGATGTTATCCTCTTGTACCCGCCTATCCCAGTTTATTGGGGCTGCGGCCATGAATCTGCCTTTGGAGTGGCATTTTGATGCCGGTTAGGCATCAGGATATTAGAACTTTTGCATTAAACATAGGCAATCCAACCCAAAATTGGAAAGTTTAGGCTTGATTTATCCTTAGTTTCTTCCATAAAGTGAACGCTGTATTCTCCTTGACCCCTTTTTATTTCTGTCATCTTTAAAAATTATAAAAAATGAAAGTTTCACTTCTGTAATTACAAAGTGAGCCCACAACAAATGTATTTTATCTCTATCTATAAAAGGCAGGATGTTTGTAACGAATGCACGGCCGCAATTTTCGACGGATTTGCACCAAAATTTACATGCACATGCTCCAAGTTATCGGAAAGGCCAACCGATTTTTTCATCCTTCCACGGCTGTTTTCATGTAGTTTCTGGCCATTTTCTTCTGGCCAGAGTGAGAGCCAATAGCTGGCTGCCACGAATAGGCAACAAGATTCTATTATCCAGCGTGAGAGCCAACAGCTGACTGACACGAATGTTAACTAGCATGCTAGCATGCAAAAAAATCGATAGTTGCATTCGTCACAAGTGGGAAAAATTTAAATCTGCATTGGCTCATTCGCTTGCTTAAACTCAACGTTGATTCTGATTCCGCAGAACTGGGTTGGGTGTGAAAAAGTATTTGTTGTTAACATTCTTTTTTTTATTCGGTTTTTCCAGTTACGAGTCCTTTTTTAAAGCTGATCGTTTTGTGTTCATTTTGTTTAGTTCTTTTTCCGTAACTGATTTAATGTTTAGTATAGAGCTTAGAAAAAATTGGCAGTGTGAGATAGGCAAGAAGTGCCCTTTGCCATGCTGATGTAGCAACATCAGCATGGCAAAGGGCACTCCTTTAAAGGCAAGGAAGGACAAATATATTTTAAGTCAAGTGATAGCGATTGCTGTATGAGTCGTACGATTTTTGAATCAAGCCCGGGCAACGCCTGGTCATGCTGCTAGTATCTTTATATGTTTCTTCATTTTACGTTTCATTTGTACTCTACATGAGCACATTTTTATGCGCATTATTATGAATGATACCAGTTCATAAATATAAATATAAATATAAAAATGAACTTTGAGATCAACAGGCAGTCTGCTTCATGATTAAATGCAATCGTCAGGCCATGCACTTTGTGTTTTGTTTCGGTTATTTATATATGCTGGTCAGTAGAGTATTATGGAAAGGTCTATTTTATTATTCTAACAGTTATTGGGTGGGCGTTAATAGTTAGGTTTCAAATTATTCAAGGGATTATTGAGTGGAAATAATTGTGGATCCCGTTTACTGGCTATTTTATAGTGTTTTTTATTAAATTTATTATTGATTGCTTTGTTATTTGTTGTTAATTTTAATTACGTTTATTTGAGTTTATGTGTGCATTCGTAATTTGTTTATTATTTACTTAATTTATTATACATATTTATTTTTATTTATTTGATTAGTTTTTTAATTTTTTTACTTTTATTTTCTTGTCCTTTTTTTAATTTTCGATTCTTAAATATTGTAGTAAAGATTTAATTTTGAAATGAGTTCTGATCGTTTATTTAATAGTTTGTTTTGGTCTGGGAAGGTCATTATAGCTATTTTCTCCTCTAGACAGAGTTTTTGGATTTGTTGTAGTAGGCTGATACTGTTAACTTATCTATATATACATATACTCCTTGGGCTCTTTTAATTGTCCCCACTTTCTTTGGTTTAATTTTCCCTCCCTCGTTAGGTGACAGCGATATTCTTTTCTGAGTGTGTATCTCGTTTTTTTTTCTTTGTATGTTTGAGTGAGTGTTTGGTCGAGTAATTGTTCTTAATTAATTTCGTCTAGTTATTTTTTTGCCATATTTATTGATTTTAGTGTTGGTTATTATTAATATTATTCTGTTTAATTTCTTGTAGACGAATTCTATTCATTGTAAATATTCATTAGGGTTTCATTTTTAAATGTTATTATTTAATTCCTCCTGACAGACAAATTGTAGATATGGGAACTAGTTACGACTCCATAGAGACTCTGAGGTATTATGGGGACTGTAGTAAGAAAGGAAAGTAAAAATGTGTTGTTTTGACGTAAGGAATACTGTGGCATATTTGGGTCAGTAATCGTGATTAGTTAAGTTTAAGATAAGACAGATTGAAGACCAGCCTTCCCTTATCCCTCCTTTTGGCCTTGTGTCAATTTTTTTTATATTATATCAAAATAAATGTTACTTTCCTCTATGGTTATTTTTATTCCTCACCCTACAAATTGAAGACAAGCCTTCCCGTAGCTCCCTTTTGGACATGTAGCATATGTTTCTATTAAAACAAAAAATATATTACTTTCCTCTATGGTGTAGGATAATCAGGTTGTCAAGATAAACACTCAGTCGTGGAACAAGCTGAGAAAAGATTCCTCCACCTTGAGAAAGAGAGCTATTTATGGTGCCATGGAGCATCTCATTGTGATCATTGGGATAGTTCATTGCTTGGGTTGTGATTAGCTGCTGGTACATGAGAGGAGGTATTTCTGTATAAATACCAGCTTGATTCAAGTCAGTTTGCGGGGTTAATATTGAGTTACAACCTGCTTTATTTTTGTCTGCCAGCTGGACGCTAGCTGGGACCCTTACGCAGGTAAGTGTTGTTATTCTATTGTTATTCTACATATGGCAGCTAGACTTTATGAATTCGAGTGCAGTACTAGATTGGTATCAAGATCTCACAATTTTATAGATGAATTGACAAGATATAACCGTATGTTCTATGCTAACAATTTCTTCGCTTGCATTTCTCGCTTGTGGAAGTCTCCTACGGCTTCTTGCTTTCCATTCAACGGTGATCGTTCCAATCTAGTTTGACTCAACGTCCCAATAGCGTAGAGGAGAATTCACCAGAAAAATTACCATGAAAATGGCAATTGTTCTGATGAACCCTTCTCTATGGCACCTAGATTATATGAATTTAAGAGCATTACTAGATTGACAATAGAATCTCATGATTTTACTGTCGAAATACTTAGTGCTATGTACCTCCTACGTAAGGCATCCAAGAGCAAGGCCTCTGATCAGGAGGTTTTGAGGAGGCACCCCTTAATTGCTGGTGTACCCAGGTCTTCACTGACGCGGGGTGGTAGCACCTGTTAAGGTCCCATCTATGGGCAAATAGTTAACCCTCAAACTGGGGTGAAATCACTATGAAAGTGTAAAAATATGTTTTAATGCCAGAAATAATTTTTGCAAAAGTATTATTAACAGCAATATATTTTTGAAAAAATATTACCAGCAATACATTTTTGGAAAAAAAAATATTACTAGCAATATATTTTTGGAAAAAAAATATTACCAGTGATACATTTTTGAAGGAAAAAATATTACTAGCATTATATTTTTTTTTTTACAAATATTACCATTTATATTTTTAAAAAAATATTACCAGCAATACATTTTTTTGTATAAAATTTAAACCAGATAATATATTTTTAGAAAAAACGAATATTACAAGCAATACATTTTTGAAAAAAATAATATTACAAAAAATAAAGATTTTGTCGACATCAAATAACCCGTTGAGGTTGATATGCCGTGAAACAAACCAAACCAAATCTAGTGCTATTCTCACACTAGTTTAGCGACAAGGTATCATAAATTTACTATTGAAATATCTATATGTAACCGTAAGTTATATGGTAAGATCTTGTTCTTTCGCACTTCTTGCTGGTGGAACTTTCTTCTAGTTATTTGTTTTTTCAGTCAAGTTTGATCTTCGAAAATTTAAATGCAATATCGATCATTATTTACTGTTTTCTTTATTCCGATTCTGCTATTGCTCTCGCTCTCTCTCTCCTAAATATTTTTCTCATATTCTTTAACACCCAGTAATCCTTCGCGTCTTAGTGGCTTTATTGCCTTGCTTGTGGTGAAATGGTTAAAAAAAATCAGAGAGAGAAAACTAAAATATCTGGGATATAATTAGGAAAGAGATCGTTAATGATTTGACACTCAGTGGATATATTGAAGTTGTAGTCGAAATAAATACAAGGAATATATATATATATATATATAGTAGGAAGCTGTGTAGAGCCGTTATCGCCCCTTTTCTGAAGAAGAAAGAAATATAAATAATATTCAATTTTATGTTTTGCTAGATGTCATTTTAAGCTGACGAGTTGGTGATGATTTTTATGCAAATTTTATTTCACGATTAGACAATGTGGAGTGATGTAAATTCACATGTAAATATCTTGTTGGAATAAATTCGTTAAGATGTTGATTAGAAATTCAAATTACAGACTTTTCTTAAAATGGAAAATTTGAAAATCTTCATCGAAGTGTCCATCATCTCCAATTGATTTACATGTTTTAATCAATTAATTTAACCATTTTTTGGTGATCTCCAGTGCAGCAGTTTCATGAGAGAGAGAGAGAGAAATTATTTTGTGAATAAGCAGCAGAAAAGAGGAAGGAATGAAAAAAACGAGAAATATTAAAAGAGAAATAATAGCACAATTTTGTCAGTAACATGGAGATTAATTCCTGACCGCAGACAATACCTTTCTTCCTGATTTTCAATGTATTCTTATAGTAAAACCATTTGCAGTGCATTGACATTATATCGGCTGTAACTGCAAAATTGACCAAATTGACCAAATCGTGTAACCTCAAAATTGTCCAATTCTTAGATTAAATTTTGAACCGTTGTATCTTAGAAATGATTAAAGATATCTTACTGGAATTCTCCAAGGTTTTTCTAACACTTTTATCAATAAGAATGATGATGATGCATGTTCATTTTATTCGGAGTACTTTTGACATTCGCACACTGTCGTCATCACTTCATCTGAAAATTAAATTTTTACTTGTGAAGTGAATACCGATAAGGTTATGTAGTATACGAGTTTAAGCCTGTCGCCTCTGAGCGTTGACTTTGGTGTTCACTTTTATATTTATATTTACGTACGCTCTGTCTCTGATATTTCGCACTTTATCTCGTAAATATAAAATTCCTTAAAGCTATATTTCTTCACATTCATATATATATTTGAACATTGATATATATTATATATATATATATATATATATATATATATATATATATATATATATTTTTGAACTTCATTTAACAGAGACATGAGCTACCGATTCTTAGCTATGATTAATCGATGATGAACATGTCATTTTTGTTTATATTTCCTAATTCTTCTTCAAATTAAGCTTGATAGAGTAATTATGCATTCTTATTGCTCAAAGTAGAGTCTAATAGGGTTATAAAAACCTCAGACAATTGCAGTAAGATATCTTTAATCATTTCTAAGATACAACGGCTCAGAGCTTTATTTAAGAAATGGACAATTTTGCTGTTACACGATTTGGCCAAATGTCTTATGGATTGAGTTGGATGTTTTCTAGTTGATCTCTTTAGCTCTAAGTTGAAATAATGACCCCCTCTTCCTGTTGTGACCTCCTGATCCAGGTTTCGTCTCTACTGTTTCCTGTTTTTTTTTAAACTTATTCACCATTCTCTTGATAGTTCCTGAATAGATTTTGATGATGGAAGCCGGACTGTGAATGCTAGTACCATTACTGGAGGTCTCAATGATCTTTTTCCTCCTACCATTGCTCAGTTGGGATGATATAGTGGGGCTGACACAAAATGATTTTAACCTGTTCTCTTTCCAGCTGAATAAATGATTCTTATGACAAATGGTGTCAAGATGGCTAAAGGTCTTATCTGAAAACCTGGAAGAAAGAAACTAAGTTTTTTTAACTATTAAACATTTTGTGGGATGGACTATTATCCCATGCTGTTACATCCAATACAGCCAATATATATATATATATATATATATATATATATATATATATATGCCAAGTTTATATTTGGTGTATAAAATTTAAATTCAATAACCTTTAAAATACTATTCTTAAAAGGGTATTCAATACAGAATAGCGCAAATATAATTTATTCGAAAATTATAGCATAAATATATCATAAAATCACTACAAAAATAGGCATTTTGTTTCAACACTTCTGGTGTCTTATAAAGTGATGGTGTTGAATGTAGAATAAATGGTTTTGAAAGGTTCAAATCAATCAAACACCTCTCGTAGATGAAACTTTTTAAACTTTATTTATTAGATAGAGGATATATATATTTTTTTGAATTTGTAATCTGATGAATTGGATCCTATTTACGATTCCAATGGAATAAATTATAACCATGGAATATTAATGTTTAAGCCTTTTTATTATATCCTTATCTGTCCTGGATTCTATATATTTATTTATATATATATATATATATATATATATATATATATATATATATATATATATATATATAATAAATATAAAAATTTGGAAAAACAAAATGTTAAACTGGCGCCATATTTGTTATCAATTAACGGTGATTTGAGCGTGCCAAATTATTAGAAAGGTTTAGTAAAATTCCCAGAATTGAGCAAACAAAACGTTTATTAATGTTGCACGTGAATGTTTATGATCAAAAGAAGCTAATAAATAAGATAATCAAACAAATAATAACAGATACAAACAAAGGCACAGTTTTAAACAAATTAATAGGGAATGTGCTTTCCCTGTTTTGAAATTACTTGAAGAAGTCGACGATCCATAGAATTTGTTAATTGTAGGATGTCATCTGCTGTAATGCCGCGAGATATGTCAAGAATTGCTTCCCACAACTCAGCGTTGCTCCTGAATTGTCGTCCGTTGGCGTACAGTCTTCGCTTCATGATGCTCCAAAGGTTTTCGATTGGGTTCAAATCCGGAGAATTTGCTGGCCACTTCATTTTTCGAGGTCCATCGAAGCCTAAACCGTTTCAAATATTCAGTAGTCTTGTGAGCAGCATGTGAGGGAGCATTATCTTGCATAAAAACAATGGCCCTTCTGAAGGCAACTCTTTGCCTTTTCATCCACGGTTCAAGATGCTCCTTCATAAACGCTATGTATGCATCAGCAGTCATTTTGACGCCATCTGGTACTCTCCATGGGCCCACTAATGTTTTTCCAATAATAACACCCCAGATCATTATGCCTCCACCGCCTTGTCGGCGTCTCAAACGCTGATGGCGATTCTGTCCGTTCATTACCCAGACTTTGCACCATCTATCTGGCCCATCAAATGCTGCTCGAGTTTCCTCTGTGAACAAAACTTTAGAGAAGTCAATCTTCATATTGTCCTCGGCCCATTTCAATGGATTTTGAATGTTATTTCTCGTCAACGGATGCTTCGATACAGGTTTGACTGTTGTTGCTCTTTCCCTCAGATACCGACACCGAGTACTTTTTAGACACAGTAGGATCCCCAATGCGACTGAAAAGCTCTTGACTGGTAAGTCCAGGGTTCTTCGTGGCCTCTAGTTTAAGTCGTGACATGAGACGACGTGAAATAACCCTCAGCTTGCCTTTATCTGCCCTTTTGGGTACTTGTGTAGGGTCGGCGGTGATTTTTTCACTGTTTGATGCCACCTCCCTATCATTTTAGAAATTTCTAGGGTAGATTTACCTTTTGAGAGTTCTGAGGTGATAGTTTTCTTTTCAGCATCACTTAAACTGCTTTTACGGCCCATCTTTTCACTAAATTCTTACACTTTTCTAATAATTTGGCACGCTCAAATCACCGTGCTGATAACAAATATGGCGCCAGTTTGTTTACATTGCGCAGATCAGTACGAGAATTTCAGTGATTGCGCAGGTCAGTGTTGCCAACATTGTGTGAAAATTTTGTGTGAATTGATTGGACGGCTTTTGAAATATTAGAAAAAAAGTTATCTCGATAATAATTTGGCATATATATATATACGGTTTGTTTATTTTTATGTATCTATATTGAATATTCGTTATGGATGGATTTTTTTAATGACCTCGATATGAACGACATGTACAAAATATACTATCATATTATGATTCATTCAGTCTTGATATAAAAATAGTGTTGGTTCGTATATGATATGTATCTCTTTTGTCTGTACAGTAGAAATATTACTTTTTCTGTCTGTAATCAATGTCTGTACAAATATATCTTTAGATATTTTTTAATTTGATCAACTGTTATATTTTTATACCGAATCAACTATAAATATATAAATGATGGATTTCTTGATAATATATATATATATATCGATTTTGTCATTTTCATTTCACTTAATTTACATAAATTAACTCCCAAATTATTGTATATATCGTTAAAGACTGTCCATTCATCATTTCTTTAATGTCGTGTTTTCCTCGAATTCGTTCTGTATAAAAGCCGATGTGGTTCACGGCACTTGACTAAATGTAATGAAGTTAAACGCAAGAATATTCGCAACGGGTGGAAACGCTTTTTAAATGTGAAAGAACGAAACGTCCAGCAGCCTTGACCTGTTATATCGGCGTGATTTTCATTTTCATAGGTCTAGATCAATACTTTAGATTGTGTGTATAGATATTCCCCAAAAAATTTATCTCCCATCCATATGTGACAGACGAAGGCACGGCCATTTTTATCCTGAAGATATTTCCTGATTCATCACTTTTTTATGTGTGTCTTCTTGAAACCAAACAAGATTATATTGCTAATTAGCTGGTAAAACGTTTTTATTCGTTTATTTCGAATGGCAAATTCTATCCTCAGTTTAAAATTTAAAATGAAGATTCTATTCCATATTCATAAATATCACTCCAACAAAATTATTTGATAAAAAAACATTTAGTAATAGTAATTGTATCTATTTCAAATGAATTTTCAAAAGCAAAGAATCATCTATGTTTTTTTTTATTTTTTGTGAAAGCGGAATTTATATATTTTTTTAATTTAAAATCTCTCAAGACAATTAAATTTGAATTTTTAAATTGGGAAATTTTCGTTAAACAAATTTCAAATCGAGTCATAGTTAAATTCATATAAATTCCATATCACGTACTTAAATAAAAAAATTTTAACCATTTTCCCAGCATCCATAGCGATCTCGGTTGGGCATAATTATTTTCAGCGCTCAAAGTTCATGTCGTATTTTGAATTTATGTTTTTCTTTTTTGATTGACAATCCAGCGTTTGCTCGATGGATGCTGGAATGTTTAAATTGGGTTTTCAACCTTTTAAAACAATTTTTTTTACAGCCTGTTTTATTTTTTTCTGATGTCATCCTAAAAGCTGTTGAAATAAATATCAAGACCTTAAAAAAATTTTTTAACCGATTTAATGTTATAATTTTCAAATCAATAATTATATTTGTCCACTTCAATTTTACAGTCTTTTTAAAAAATAATTTTCTTGATGTAAATTATTTTTATATGGTTATAAATATATATATAAATATATATATTTTTTTATATATATATATATATCTATTTATATATCCCGTTATATATTTAAAAATTCTTGATAAAAAAAAAAGAAGAATCATCTAATATTATTGGTTAAAACCTAAATTCTTTTTGCTTGCGTTGAATTATTTTTTTTGGATACGTGACTATCAATTTTTGTTAATAATTTTTTCCTTAATTACTACCATTTATTATTGATTTTGATAAACTTTCCGCTAAATCCAATAATTAAAGATTTGGATAGCCTTATCAACTTATATAATGCTAATAATATTTGGCTTAATTTCAATGTATATAAAAAATAAACCATGAAAAAAATTCATTATTTCTTCTTCATTTTTTGTCAAGTTTTTTTTTTTATAACATCCCACCAAACAAAATGTAGATATAGGAACTAGTTAGGACTTCATAATTTTAATCATATATGGGGAAAATATTAAGAATGGTAAATAAGAATCTGTTGTTTTTATAATCAGGAATACTGTCGTATGTTTGGGTCATCCATTTGTGGTTAGCTTTCTTAAATAAGGAAAATTGAATTTAAATTCTCATGTCCCTCTTTTGACCTTGTGCCAAAATTTTTAAATATTATTTTTACCCTCATGTTTTGTTATTTTAAAATTATTTTTCAAAATTGTACATTTAGAATCTAAATTAAAAAATTCATTTAATTAAAAAAAAATTATGGTGAATGTTAATTATTATGGTAAAAATTATTAATGTCATTTTTAAATCACATGTTTGGGTTAATAAACCATGGCTTTAATAAGACCCAGATAAAAAAGAATGATTTCCTTTATAATGCCCCTAATGTTGTTTTAAAAGTATAAATCGTTCACCAATTGGAAAAATTTTCATAAAATTTTAAATTTTAATGATTTTTTAAAAATTAAAGAAATTAATATTATGTTAATTTTCCTTTGATTTTTGATATTTACTCATTTTTTCCGGTTTTTTTTATATACCTAAGGTCATTCTTCGTAAAGTTCTATGAAAAAAAACAAAAAAAAAAAAAAAATCATTTTTGAAAAAAAAAAAAAGAGTTGTCCTTCTCCCATAAGCTTACTCATGAGATAAACAATTTTTTTAATTTCTTTAAAGGTATGGAATCAGACATTAACCTTATAAAAATCTATTTCTAACACAAGTGAAAGAAAAACTACAAAGTATTGTTGATACTGCTGATGATAAAATTTTTTTAATTTCGATTTTTTTATTAAATATTTTAATTATATATTATATTCCTTGATTTAATTGTTGTGTTTGTGTTGTTGTTGTTGTTTTTGTATGTTTTATGAATCTCGTATTGGAAATAAATATAAATAAATAAAACATATAAAACGTTTATCTGTTAATATTTCTTTAAATGGCAAAAAAATTCAAAAATTTAAAAAAAATTTGGTTGGATAGATGTACAATTTTCCGATGAGGACTCAAGGATTATACGTCAAAACAAACTGATTAATTAAAAGGTTTTTTTTTTTAAAATGTAATTATTAATTGGTTTTTTTTTTCATGGAAAAAATGGCATTATAAAGGGCCTATTCTCTCGTGATGTCTTTAATAATGCTTCACATGTGTCCTTTTCTATATATATTTTCATATAATATTGATATATAATTTATTTCCTCTAAGATGGCCAAAATTTAATACCAAATTTCCCACACACCACAAAACGACATATAACTTTTAATTAATACTTCATATATAAAATAAATAAATTTTTTTTAATTAATGTTGTTTTTTTTTTATTTTATTTGTTTTTAAACACATTTGTTTATGGATAATAAATAAATATATGTTTTTTTGATAAATCGTTCAATTTTAAATTATTTTGTTTTTTTAAAAAAAAAATTGTTTTAATATTCATTTTGATCTTTTATTTATTTGTATTTTCAAAATAAAATTACTTTCATCAATTTTACCTGAACTTTTCTAAATTTAAGGAATTAAAACAAAAAAGAACGCGGTATTGATAATTTCAGAATCAATTTATTTTTTATAGCGTTTGTAACCAATGAGTTCTATATTTCATGTTGTTAATTTTTCTATATCACTTCATAAATGAAATTTGCTTTTTAAATCGTCCCAATTGATAACTTGATAATAAAATTTATATGTTTGTCATAATTGACTTATATTTTTTTTTTTAATTTTTATTCAGTCATTGTTTCTTTTACTCCATTATATAGTTTTTTCTAATTGTCCAAAAAATCTGTTGGCATGATAATTTCTATTGCCAAAATATTTATTATCGATGAAATGAATTTCATGAAAAAGAATTTCTTGAAACTTCCTAAACAAAAAAATTTTTAGTTGGATGACATTTAAACAATGATAATAGGAAAAAAAATCAATTCTTAATCTTTTCATTGGATAAATAACAATCTGCTTTTATACTTATATTTTTATTGTCCTATTGATATAATATTTTTTTGAAACAGAAGAATATTCAAACCATTGATTTGATACCCAATGAACCTTGAATGCAAAAATTTTTTATTCAATTTATTAAAAAAATTTTATTTCAGCATAAAATTCAAATATTGAAAACCACACTAATTCATTATAAGAAAAAAGCCCCCTTTAAAGATAAAGAGGAAGCACGGTGGAGTAAATGGATAGCGGCTTGGATTGAGGAATCGGAGAGCCGAGTTCGAATTCCAGTCGAATCTATTACATTCACTTACGTGCTAATACCCTTGGGAAAGGTGTGAATCCTCTTCTTCTCCCTCCAGCTATGGGTAAATAGCAGGAAAGACTGGGTTCTATAGCCTTGGATGGCAACTGGTCTAGGAGAAGGAAAACTCTGAATTCAAACCTGCCATCTTAGAGGGAGGGTGAATGGAGTCTCTCTGAGCCTTGGTTGGCAATCCATTTAGTGTTGGTGTCACGATAAAAAACACCCTTGATAGCCCTAGCGAAGCATCAAGAATTCAGCTATTATGAAGGATAATTTGTATTTAGAAGGAAATGATTTTTATTTCGAACGTCACCCATGACAGGATTCGAACGTTTGCTCGTTTTAAAACTTATTCCTTATCCTCGGAAAAAAACAAATAGTTTGAATGAACGAGCCATTTTTCTTTCTTTTTTTTTTTTTTACTTTTTTTCTATGATCGTGTGGAAAACATAGAAGCAGATGTGAAACAGTGACTTGATATTTCTAGATATTTTTTCCCACCAATCCTTTCGCACAAGATGTCACCTACGCCAAAAGCGAACCCTGGTTAGTAGAAAAAAAGAAGATATCTGGTAAAACAATTCTCTGTAAAATCATACGCATGCGCGCAAGAAACCCACTTTCAATCTGATCGAATCGCTAAACATTTTCCACAATGATAGAGGCAAAATAGAGATAACGAAACGCACACACATTATATATATATATATATATATATATATATATATATACACATAAATATACATATATATATATACATACATACATAAATATATATAAATATATATATAATAGCGCTATAATATATATATAAATATATAAATACTGATATTATATATATATATATATATATATATATATATATATATATATATATATATATGTGTGATATTTCATAAATATATATATATATATAATTAATAGCGAACAGTGAGTGGTGGAAAAATAAAACAAAAGTATAATAGGATAAAATAAGATATATATATTATTTTTATGTATATATATGTAAATATATATATATATATATATATATTACATATATATATTTTAAATATATGTTTATATATATACATATCTTTATATATATATTTACATATATATATTTACATATATGTATATTTTACATATATATATATATTTACATATATATACATATATTTATATATATATATATTTACACATAATATATATATAGAGAGAGAGTGAGAGAGAGAGAGAGAGGAAGAGGAAGAGATAGATAGATAGATAGATAGATAGATAGATAGATAGATTGAAAAATTGAAAGTTGGTATATATGATCGAAATTGTAAATTTCTCTTTCGAGCCACAAAAAAAAGGAGAAACTTAAAAAAAAACTATGCTTAAAAAGTTTATATCTTTGTCAAAAAGAAATCAATAAACATGGCGGGAGGGGGGTGGAATGGTCAAAACAAGGGAGATAAGCGCTGCCTGAGCACGTGCGCATGATAGGAAGAAAATCAAGAAGAAACTCTCGGCGGAATTGAATGCAAGTTCTGTTAAAGTTCGCGCGAAAGTTGAAACCCCCTTTGCCCGTAGGCGTGATCCTGACAATATGTTTTATTTATTTATTTTTTTTATTATTGAGAAAAGGTTATTCGAGTGCAAACAGAATGTAAAGGAGGTGGACGAACTGACAAAGAACTGTTTTACGTTAACCTGAGCATTATATGTAGATATATATATACGCGTGCGTATGTTAGAATATATGTACGTGTACATATTTTAATCATATAGTTCTTAATAATATAGACGTTATTTTTAGAGATTACATGTGTTTGATTTCTGTACTTGCTCTATAAAGATGGCCTGCCTCCTAATAGCGTCACTTTATCGCCTGTTGTAAAAAGAACGTTTATAATAAGAATTAATAATGTCGGGTTAAAAATCTCATTTAAATACGGGTGGGGGTTGTGTGCAAAAGTAGCTATACAGTAATGAAAAAATAAAACATGCACACAAAACGCGTCGATTTTTATTATACAAGCATATCAGTATAGCTCGTATTCGAAGATACCCGTCTACTAGGGAGGCTAACCAATCCCTATTGCAGAAGTTTGCTCAGGCAAGTTTCCTAAACACCCACAAAGACCAGACACCACCTATGCTGAGCAGACCTTAGTTACAGTTTCTGGGAAAGAGCGTGTTATCTTAGCGGCTTTATCGCCTTTCTGGGTTTAAATGATTAAAAACAAAAGGATGTGACAAGTTTTATATATGCAAAAAAGCCGAACCAGTGCAATAGCAGTTAATCTATTTAGATAGTGGTGTTATTAATAAACCTAGCCAATCCTTATTGCAGACGCTTGCTCAGGCAAGTTTATTTCGCTTTTTTGTAAAGAGATTCAAAAAAGCACCTATGCTGAGCAGACTATAGTTACAGTTTCTGAGAAAGAGCTTGTTATCTAGCGTGATCAACAATTTGAACGAGGCCGGCCAACACGCTCAAAACCCTCTGCTACGATGGCTTGAGACTTCGTGCTAGCATAGCTATCGACGAACCCCAGGGATTCCGTCTAAAGAAAATTTTTAACAAGGCTTTTTTAAACTGTGGTATGATTTTCAAACACTTTGTAAATGTTAGTTTGTAAAATATAAATCGACCCCTCCAGTCCAATAAAAATCTCCTTCCTGTCAAATCGAGCATATGAACTTTCTAAAAAGTATAAATAGTATATATATATATATATATATATATATATATATATATATATATATATATATATATATCCGATGGGATGAGAACGAAAAATATATAAATTCAACGTTCACGCCATTAATCCAAAAAAGGGCTCGATTTGATTTAGTAGAGCGATAATTATTTATTTATTATAATTTTATCATATAGACAAAATCATTTTTTATCACTACAAAGATACAACTTTTTTTTCAGTGTTTTCAACAATAAATTCGAAAATGAGAATCGAAAATGATTATGAAAATAAACTTATAGGCAAGCCGTATGTGAAACGTCACTTTCCTTTTTAAAAATTTGAAGTTTGATCAAAGAAAAATAAACATTAAT
>CAHIKZ030001667.1:325000-410000 GCA_903632075.3 Acanthosepion pharaonis | reverse complement strand
TTTTCTGTTTATTAGATTAGGACAATTTTGCTTTTTAATTTGTATACAAATAATGAAACACACATTTATGTTTTATATATATATATATATATTTATATATATATATATATAACGTTCAAAATTTATATCGGTCTAATCTCAGAAATATTCATAATTTATCTATATCTATCTATTTATCTCTCTATCTCTCTCTCTCGTCAAATATATATATATATATATATATATATATATATATATATATATATTTTTGAAAAATATAGTCTTAAGGTGATCAATGTATATTTCTGGGATAAATTGCTCGATATCCGAGATAGAACGTGTAAAATATAAAAAGTGAACATTGAATTTAACACTTAAACGACAGTCCGTTTCATTTCCACAACATCGTCAAATAATTTTATTTTCAAATTGATAACACTTAACATAAATAAGATATAATATATATATATATATATATATATATATATATATATATATATTATGCATATATATATATATATATATATATATATATATATATATATATATATATATATATATATACTGATGTTTTATTTTCAAACAAGTGTTCGTTATTTGAAAATAGGTTTTACAACTAGACACAAATGTTTTCCCAATCTTTTTGTTTTGAAGTATGCGAATTCAGTATCGCTTGTTGACAAAATCAAAGACCTTTTTTCTTGTAAAAGAAAAAAAACAATAAACATTTTTCCGTCCCATATAATCATCCTGATTTGGAACGTTACGAGATTTCCTTTCTTCCTTCGTTCAATTTTAAGTTTTATTTTAATTCCTGTTAAATAAAAGCGTTTGTTTGTTTATTTTGGAGATTCTATTCAACGCTGAGTGGGATTGTTGGAATTTTCGGGGAATTCACGTCGGAGCTCGCAGAAGTGGTGGAGGCGGACATTTTTATATGATTACTCATCTTCCGTGACTTGCAGAACTAAGCGTAACTTGAATAAAAAAAATATCCCCCCAGGAAAAAAAATCGGATTTTTTTTATTTGACAACGGCTTTTGTGTAGAAAAATCCCAACATGTCAAAAATATGTATTACAAAAAACAAAGACAAAAGAAACCAGGTTATTTATTATTAATTCAAAGATTTTTATTTACGGAAAACTTTGCTCTCTTCAGCAGTAATCGAACCTGCACCGCTAAGAGCAGAAGAAACCACCGTTTAGAACATAGGAATTCTAAACGTGTGTTGCAAACCGTTTAAAACAATTGGTAATGGAACCCAAACGTTTGTGGCCAATAAACAGGGTGTCCATAAAGTTCGTGTGCACTTTAAAAACTTATAACTTTATTTGTATTTGCGATAGAAATAATTTATAAAAAAAACATTAGAAAGAAGTAAATCTATTATTTTTAAAGTTTTATCAAAATTTTATTTAAGTTTCCACATGTCCTCCATCATTAGCAATACAAAGGGTAATACGATTTTGCAGTTCACGGAAAATATTTGCCAACTGATTTACAGTAATGGCTGAAATCACATTAGTTATTTTAACTATACTTAAAACTAGGTACATTAAACTTTGTAACATTTTTTACAGATTTTTTATAATTTTTTTAAAGTGCACACGAAAATTTATGGACACCCTATATATATAAAAATTAATCTATCTATCTATCTATCTATCTATCTATCTATCTATCTATCTCTCTCTCTCTCTCTATATATATATATATATATATATATATATATATATATATATGTAATTATCCACAGACAGACTATTTCGATGTATCATACCTCAGCAGTGTGCCCAGAGAAGCCGATTATTTGTTTGCATATAGAAAGGAGAATGGCAAATTTTGATGTTTTATTTTTCATATAACTCAATCGCTACGAGAGTCTTGCATTATCAGCAGTAATAGTGACTGCTTACAAATTGACAAATTCGTTTCTTACTCCTCATGGTGCTCGACCGATTAAATTATTTCATCGAGAGTTAATATCGTCATCCTGGCAGACTGTTTCGCTGTATCACAGCTCATCAATGTGGCTAGCCATCCGATCAATTCAGTCCGGGACCGAGACACAACCGATTTGGTATCAGTCGAAGATTTTAACCCCTAGGCCATCAAAAAAAAAAAAAAATTTTATTATATTTTTTTTTTTCAAAACAATTAGTCACCCAGACAAATCAATCGCTAGGAGAGTGTATTTGTGTTGCATGTATTTTGGCAGCATGTTTTCATTAAGAAATGTCTTATTAAATAATTTAGACATGTTTTATCTACTTATTCCTTATTTTAATAGGATCTTCTTATAATTACGGACAAGTTTTTTAGTATCTTTATTAAAGGAAGAAAAAGAATTACCATGATGATAGATGTTCATTTTATTCGGATATAATTTTTGATATTTGTATTTATATATCATTATCACTTCATCTGAAAATTAAATTTTTATATATATAATAATACTGGTAAGGTTATATAGTATATTATGTTTAAATAAAAGTCGCCTCTGAGCGATGACGTCAATATTCAAACTATTTTATATTTAAAAAAACGCTCTCTCTCTGATATTTCACACTTTATCCCGTAAATTTAGCACACCTTAAAGCTATATTTCTTCACATATATATATATATATAACTTTGATATATATATATATATATATATATATATATATATATATATATATATAAGCAAATATATGGATATAGATCCGACAGTATGAATAAAAATACACAGAAAAAAACAAACAAACGTTTAATGTTAATTATATTTTAAAAATAAGTCCTGATGATGGTCTAAAATAGGCCGAAACGTCCGACGTTGACTTTATATTAACATTAATACAGCATAATTACATATTAAGATTTTTTTTCTGTATATTTTTCTTCATATATATATATATATATATATATATATATATATATATATGAACTTCATATTTAACACTTCATGAGCTACCGATTCTTAGCTATGATTAATCGATGATGAACATGTCATTTTTGTTTATAATCGCGATTCTTCTGTTAAGCTTGGAGAGTAATTATGCATTCTTATTGCTCAAAGTAGAGTCTAATAGGGTTATAAAAACCTCAGACAATTGCAGTAAGATATCTTTAATCATTTCTAAGATACAACGGCTCAAAGCTTTATTTAAGAAATGGACATCTTTGTTGTTACACAATTTGGCCAAATGTCTTATGGATTGAGTTGGATGTTTTCTAGTTGATCTCTTTAGCTCTAAGTTGAAATAATGATCCGTCTTCCTGTTGTGACATCCTGGTCCAGTTTCCCTCTCTAATGTCCCCTCTTATGCTATTTATTGTATAAATGTGCTCAATATCTGAGATGCTAATAGTGTAACTATGAGATGTGTGGACACTGAAGTCAACATCGACTGGCGACAGTAAGTTTCTTGCTTGAACGCAATTTACTTGGACTGTAGATTATGATAAAAAATGGACCTGGGGTTACTCACAGCGGCCCCCAGATTGCGTTCAAGCATGAATCTGTGGCTAATCACTTCCGCTGAATGTTGAAGTACGTGCTCTCTAACCTGTCTCCAGTTTTGAGAAGGTGAGACAATTTCTAATACTCTAATACAAACAACCAATCGAGAGATGAGTTAGGCAGTCGGTCACACATCGCTATCAGAATGTATGGTCCACGTACTTGACAAGGGCTTTATAGAGACGCGGTGGTGGAAAGTAAGTGACGAAGTTAGGAGTTGAATAAAATGCAATGTCATATATGAAAAATTGAAGTCCCTTGTCATTCCTTAGAACGTATTTTGTCGACATCTGGAAAATATAATGTCATAGGAGATTTGCTGTTGAACACCCATATGACGAAGACGAAAGTAGAACCCCTATATATATATATATATATATATATATATATATATATATATATATATATATACCCTTGTAAAAATTAATTGAAACAAAACGAATAATTCCGTTACTTTTGTATTTTTTTTTTCAAAAAACATGACCCAGTGCACATGTTAATACTTCGTATGTTCATTCTACGAAATCTTTCCTTTGCAGATTGACTACAGATACTGGTTTTTTACTTGGTCCAATGGCCGTAGGACAACTAATCGGCAGTCGAGACAATAGTGTCTGGGCGTGAAAAAATCTGATGCATTCACTGATGACGCAATATTTTTCAAAGCCAAACAAATTTCATCATGCACCCCAAAAATAGATTCATATCCCTGCACACACAGATGACCTAATCTGAAAAAAAAAACTAAAAATCGATGACACCCAATCACTGCAGTGAGTCTAAAACGGTGTACATAGTTAGTATTATTATTATTATTATAAGGGAATTTCTATGGGTATTTTATAGTCGTTGAACTTGCAACAATGTTTCTTTAATTTTTTTTTTGGGGGGGGGAATTTAAAATTAAGTAAAATTCCAATGCAGCGTCTGCTTTCTCTCTGAACATCTAGGACAATGGACGCTCAAGCACCTTAAATTCTTAACAGAGAAAAAGGAAGCAAGAAGCATCCGTACGAATAGGAACATATATCTGAATATATATTTCGAGAAAAAATGTATTTGAAAATATATTAAAAACTGGATGGAGGTAAGAAAGAAAGGGCGAAAGACGTCAAGCCCTCCCCACCAGAAGGTGGTCCCACAGCAATCACCACTCAAGGAGCGGCCGGAAAAGCAGCAGCAGTAGCCACTGCCTCAGCCCCCTAAAAGGAAGCATCAAGAAAAGGAGGAGAGGCAAATGGAACAGCCTAAGGAGAAAATACTAGCAACAAAAACAACAGCAGCAGAAGCAAAAGTCCACTAAAAGGCAAAAACATAAGAAGCAGTGTGCTGAGACGGATATGGAGGTGGATGTAATGACCCCACCAGGGTCTTCCTCTTTGAAGAGGGGAAGGGATGAGCAAGAGGAGGAGATACATACAAAGAATGAGAAGCGGGCTGAAAGAGACTGGAAGGACAAGGCTATGGAGGCGGACATTTCTAAGCAAAGAAATAAAGCCACTAAGACGCAAGGGTGTTGTGGGCTACTGAGTGAGAAAGAATAAAAAATGTAAAACATTATTAAGGAGTAAGAACATTAAGAAAGGAGAAGACAAACATATGTTGCAAGAAAGATCTACAGAAATAGATCTATGACTATATTTCTGACATGAGACCGATAGTGCGGCTTTTAAGGTAGTGTATTATATATATATATATATATATATATATATATATATATATATATATATGTGTGTGTGTGTGTGTGTGTGTGTGTGTATGTGTGTGTGTATCTGATTGAATAAATTACAAACATTATGTCTGCTTATTTTTAAAAATCATAATCCTTTTATATTCACGAATATTTTTTCCGTTTATCACAATTGAGTAACGCAAGAAATGCAAAGTGAGAATCACTTTTATTTCCCAAGTACGTACCAGTTGCCCGGCTGATGATGATCTCAGAAAGAGATGGAAAGTACTTAGGAAATAAGTGATTCTCACAGTTACACTGCAGTTTTTTTGCCTTATTTAATTGTATTATACTGAAAAATATTTGTGAATATGAAAGGATTATGATAAAAATAAGCAGACATGATATTTGTAATTTATTCAATCAGACATGCCTAAAAGAGATTTTGTTTCCTAAATACAGACACACACACACACACACACACACACACACACACATATATATATATATATATATATATATATATATATATATATATATATATATGTGTGTGTGTGTGTTAAAAAGACATTAGGAAAACCTTATTAGTCGACGCGTTTCGTCCATTGTTGACTTTTTTTTTTAAAACCGAAATGAATTTATTGAAAACAAAGTAACTATTAACAACAAACAAAATGTCCTTAGCAACTGGAAGAATTTAGAAAACACTACTGTATTCATATCGTCAAGTGAAAATTACGTCAAGTACTTTCACGTATGTAAATATTGTTTTTATTGTTGTGTCGGCGGATTCAACCATTTTCTTTTGATTTCTTGATATATTTGTGTACCTTTACTTCGGAGAGAAATATTTCTGTAAGGAAATGTCAGATTAGGAAAAATGGCTGAATACACAGACACACACACACACACACACACACACACATATATATATATATATATATATATATATATATATATATATATATATATATATATATATAAAAAATTGTAAGCAAATGGTACATTGATATTGGAGGAGATACTTATTTAAAAACTCAAGATTTCAATTATAACCAAACACATTGGTGCGTTTCTTTTCGACATAACACTTTTAGTGATGACAGATAACACCGCCTGAGTAGAAAACTAGTTACAGGACTCAACGGTTTGGTGACTCCTAGGAACGCGGGCTAGAATTGTCAGGCTTATCAAGAAAGAGACGGAGAGATAGAAAGCATAAGAAGGAAGCAAAGGTATAATTAGTATAAGGGCGTGACTTCAAATGAGGTTTTAAATTAAAACTCAGTTCCTTGCATCATTAAAATGACATCAAGGGAAAATGAAATTAGAAGAAAGATGAGTGTAGACATCAAAAGCGAAAGATTGGGTTTCTTCATTTGTCAATTCACAACTCTATGCAGATGACAATATTATTTACTCCTGGCTGAGAAGAAAATCCGACACATTCAACAAACCTGAAAACGGCTCTCGAAAAGGACCTTCAATCAGTGTTTAACTGGATCAAGAAATAGTTTGTAAATTTGAATGCCTTCAAAATAAAACTGCTTTAATTTGATATATGTGCTCTAGAAATTTCAATATCTGTATATAATTCTGAGAGGAGGTATTATGTACATTATTTACATTATTCGGACTATTGTCTTCATCTTTGTCGCCATATTTATTACAACGTTTCACCCTTCAGTATCTGTCTATATCTGAGATGATATATACATTATTCGGACTATTGTCCTCATTATATACATTACAACGTTTCGGCCCTTCATTATTTAGATATACATTGTCACATTATTCGAACTATTGTCCTCATCTTTGTCACCATATTTATTACAACTTCTTCACGTGGTTGGAATGTCGAACTGAACCCTTTATTTAGCTCGCTGGGGTAGACTGTTCTAGTTCCACGTGCCATGTTTAATGGATGTCAGTTATGAGTTATCTCCTGTTAATTTCCCTCTGAAAGTTCTCCACTTCTTTAACCGGGTATTGAAATCTTTGGGTCCTGTCACTGGATCTAACCAACGCCTTTATCAACTGTGCCATGTGTCCTTATAATATTTTATGTCGTATTTGTATTAGTAATAATTATTTTAATTTATTCTGTTATAAAATTATTATTAAAGTAATAAAGTAAATATTAGTTAATATCAACATAGATCCATTATTTCATTCCTCTTATAAATAATTTACTTTCATTTAATAATTATAATGGAATTATTAAATTTTATAAATAAACAAAATTTTAAATAATCACAATTATAGTAACATTAAATTATTAAAAACAAAACAAACAATATTTAAAAGTTAAGTAATCTTTTTCATATAATATTATTAATGGTTGATATTTATTATAATTTTAATATTGCAATTATATAGAAAAATATCAGCTATTTCTTAAATCTTAAATCGATATATATATATATATACATACAATTACATTATATATATATATATATATATATATATATATATATATATATACAATTACATTAACGTGATATTCATATTTCCTTTTTAATTATCTATCTATCTATCTATCTATCTATCTATCTATCTATCGATGTATCTATACCATTTTATTGTTTTCTCTCAAAATATATATATATATATATATATATATATATATATTAATAGATAGGAATAGAAGGGATAGATAGATCGTCAAATAGATAGAAAAAACCCACACAAGCACATACAGACATGCACACACACACGTATATATATATATATATATATATATATATATATATATATATATATATATATATAAAAAATTTTTCGAAAATTATGACATAAATCACTACAAAAACACACATTTTGTTATAACACTTCTGGTGTCTTATCAAGAGATAGTGTTGAACATAGAATATATATATATATATATATATATATATTCTATATTCAACATATATATATATATATATTTATATATATATATATAGAGAGATTCATCTCTCTCTCTCTCTCTGATCTATATATATATATATATATATATATATATATATATATATATATATATATGCCTATTGATCAATATCTATTTCTTTCTATTTATTAATATTCATATATCTCAGTCTAGCCATCTCTCAATGATATACGGATCCATCCAACTGTCTATCTCGCAAGCCATTTTCTATTCTGCTTTTCTCTCTCAATGTCTTCCCACTTATAGAACTCTGGAATTTAGTCATCTCCACTTACACTATTTCAAGCTCAAATATGTGTTAAATTATCTTCTTCGTGTGACAACGCAGTCGTTTCTGATACTTTCATTTGCTATTCCCCACCCCCCTTGCCCGTCTGTGTCTGCTCCGACGCTACAGAAATCTACACTGCTCAGGTTCACTAAACTGAATTCCTTGAACATATATATATATATATATATATATATATATATATATATATATATATATATATATATATATATATATATATATCAGTGGCTAGACATCCGATCACTTCAGGCCGGGACCTAAATATATATATATATATATATATATATATATATATATATTATATATATATATATATATATATATATATATAACAGTGGATTTTTTTTCCTGTTAGGATTCTTCTGAACTATTTTTCGAATATTGTGCTAGTTTAAAAGGAATTGAAAAATTATTATCCCAAATGTAATTAATGTTTTAAGTTTTTTTTATTAACTTTTACATTTTGCATTTTTTACATTTGCGATTTGAAGCCGGCAGTGTTGAAGATTACACTGCAGTCTTGTGTACACACACACACACACACACACACATACATACACATACATATATATATATATATATATATATATATATATATATATATATATATATATATATATATATATATATAAAAAATTTTTTAACGCACCATCCTATATTTGATCTTGATCACTATACCACAAACCTGCTTGCCTTAAATGCCATGATTAGGAAACCATTGAAAACCAGCAATCTTGGCTTCCAAACAGGTCTTCCAAATTAAAAGTATATAGCACGGTGGCGTAATGGTTAGCGTCTTGAATTGAGAAATCAGAGAGCCGAGTTCAAATTACATTCGAATCCACTACATTCGCTTACGTGCTAATAACCTTAGGAAAGTTATGAATCAACTTCTTCTTTCTCCAAATACCAGATCAGCCTGAATTGAAAAACTGCAGAGGGTCGTTTAGACACCTTGTGCCACGTAGTGAACCAGGTCTCTGTATTCGGCCCTTCAGAAAGTGTCGATGGTCCTGCACAAAACCTTCACCACTATAATTAAATCTGTTGTGCTGGTGTGGGGCTGTCAATTCCTCGGAACTGAGCTGCTTGACTCTCATACGTCGAATTCGACGGGAGGGTCGAGTGTGTATGTATGTGCGTGTAGGATCCTTTAGGCTAATTTATGATGACTGGTTATATAAAGCTCGTCCCTTCTTTCATTTCCGTTCAAGTCTTCTGAAGAGCGTGTGAAACTCAGGTTACGACTAGGGCCATCCTTTCATTGGCTTTAATGTTGTTAAGCGTTTTTTCTTTCTCTATCTCGGCTTCGAGTATTTTTTTTTTTCAGTAAACGGTTTTTGTTTTTTTTAATATATATATATATATATATATATATATATATATATCGAAAGAGAGAGAGAGAGAGATTTGTCTATAAATCAGCCTGTTTTATCTGTTGATATGTACTATCAGTTCGTACCTATCTATCTAGCAAGATATTTCGGAAGGACGGGAGATGTAATATTTATCGGCTCAGAATAAGAACTCAGTGGTTTATTTTGAATACTTGATGAATTCGTTACATTCACTTACGCGAAAATAAACTTGGGGAAAGTATGATTTCAACTATTTCCCTCAAATGTGGATTAAATAGTCGGAATTTTAACTGGGGAAACATTATCAAAAAAAAAAAAAATTAATGCAATATGCATTTTCACAGAATTTGTTATGGATGTTAATCTCATTTATAAATTTCTATTTGATTTTACACAAATTACAACGTCGAATTACTGCTTTTAAACTACAAATTTCCCATGATTGTTAACTTGACGCTTCCTCTGTAACTAAATGGTAGAGCACGTTAGGTTATATGACGGTTTAGTGAAGTATACTGGTTCGATTTCTGTCGTAGGACACATATTATCTATGAAATGACTCGGATATTCATGAAGAAAAATGTTGTTAATCTTGTTTATTATAAACAGAGCATTTACTTAAATATTTGTAGCTACAAAAATAATGTATTAGCAATAAATGTATTAAAATAATTGTCGGACGTAGTCCATATTATTATTATTATTATTATTATTATTATATATATATATATATATATATATATATATATATATATATATAATTAATTATTTAAAAATATGATTTTGCGATGGAATCATATTTTCAAATAAATAATTATATTTATGCTCTACTTTTGTATCGAGCACTATTTTAAAAATAATAACAAAAAAATACTAAAGAACTTTGGATTATTTACCTAACGAGTTCTTTTCTATTTTTTATATATTTCACACACACACACACACATATATATATATATATATATATATATATATATATATATATATATATATATAAAAAAATATATATATATAAATATATATGTGTGTGTGTGTGTGTAATTCTGTATTTGGGCAATAATACTTTTTTATCCAACTTTCATTTCAAACAACTTACAAGGTACTCTGGTTACTCTCCTTGGTGGATGTCATGTCATGTAATTTAATAATTTTGTATTTGGTCCACAATCCGTCTTTTATACATGTTTCATTAAAAAATAACTGGCAAGATACTGCGGTTAGTTTGCTTCTAGACTGTGCTACGCAAAAGGCCATTCCGTTATTCCAACCTTCTGGTGGAAATTAATAATTCTTTATTATTTCCATTATGATGTCTGCCAGGGAACTCTGACCAGTGCATAAAACAAACTATTTTATTATCTAAAAATATGCATACATACATACATATATGTAATTGAATAATGGGGTTTTCTGCCTAAATACACAATTATTAAATTACATGACCCGGAAGCCTACAAGGTTAATAACTGCAGTTCTTTGTCATATATATATATATATATATATATATATATATATATATATATATATATATATGTATGTGTGTGTGTGTGTGTGAAAAGTGTGTATATAAATATAAATATGAATATGTATGTGTAATATATTATATATATTATTATTTATATATTATATGCGTAGTAGACGATAGAAAGCGCTCAATATCAGTGATAGAGCTACTATATTTGAATTGATTTATATATATATATATATATATATATATATAATATAAAAAAATAAAACAATAATATTCCACGTTTTTTTTATTACATTGGAATCAATTGATCCGATCCAATTAATCAGACCTACAAATTCAAAAATAAATTGGAAAATTTTGATTTTGAATTTGTAGGTCTGGTAATTGGAATAAGGTTGATTCCAATGTAATAAATTATAAACTATAGAATATTTCTCCATGTTTGAAATAAAATATATTCTTATTTCTGCCAGGATTTTCTTAGTCTTGGAATATTTTTTTTTATATATATATATATATATATATATATATATATATATATATATATATATATATATATATATATAAAGTTTCAAATTAAAAATTATAATGTTTTATTTTATGAAAGTATTTATTTATTTATATATATATTTGATATTTCAAATTGTCCTCAATTTTTCATCAGAAATAACTGTTTGTTACAAATAAATTAAAATTACTGTTTGTTGGCAAGTAGCGTCCTTTTTCCATAATTTACTGTAATTTTAATTTATTTGTAACAAATAAATATTTCTGTATAAATTTTTAAAAAATTTTTTATATATATATATAAAAATAAATATTTTATAAATAAAATATAAATATTAAATTGAAATTTTTCTATTTTATATATTAAGAAATATTTTTGGTTAATTTTCATTTATATTATATATATATATATATATATATATATATATATATATATATATATATATAATATTTACCAAAATAATATATATATATATATTGTAAATTTTTTGAATATTCTAAAAATTTCTTGTATCCCTTTCCGCTCCCTAAATGTAATTGAATCAACAAAAATATCACTTTAGTCTGATTTATCTCAAACGAAAATCGTCACAAACAATTTTTTTGCACTTCGTCATTAATTTACCAGTTATTGTTTTATGATATAAAATTAAATTTATCTCTCTCTCTCAATCTATTTCTCTCTCTCTCTCTTTCCTGACACACACATATTTATATATATATATATATATATATATATATATATATATATATATATATATATATTATTATTATTTTATTAATTATTATTATTATTATTATTAAATAATTAAATAGTTTGTGTTATTTACTATTTCGATGTGCTGTGTCTTCATGTGGAAATAATAAAGAAAATTAATTTAAAGTGCAGGTTGGCATAACGAAATGCCATTTTGTGTAATGGAGGAGATGCTTAGCAACCGAACCTAATTTAATATTTAATATTTAATAAATATATATGTTTTTTTGATATTATGCACTTTTTTATATATATTTTTATCTTTATATATATATTTAGTGAGCATTGTTTAGTATATACATATATGCATAATAAAGATGATAAAATCTACCAAGGCAACTAAACTATCATATTTCAGACGCTTGCTCAGGCACATTTTATTTTTCAACAAAATATATTTACCCCACCTGTGGTTTATATAAAAACTATACTGAGCAGACGTTAAAAACTGTTTCCGGGAGAAAACGTGTTATCAAATTAGATCAAAATTTGAACAAATGCCAAAAGGATAATTCATAAACAAAAGTGAAAAAATTACAAAATATTGTATATAACAAAAAGTCAAAATAAACTATTTTTTCACAATTGAAAAGAGAATAATTATTGTTCATATATATATATATATATTCATATATATATATATATATATATATATTATAATAATATAAAAAATTGAAACATATTATTCCATGGTTTAATTTATTAAATTTGGAATCGTAATCAAAAAGAAACGCATTTCATTTACCTACAAACTTTTGAATTTATCGGTCTTTTTTTGTAATAGATCAACTAAATTTTAAAAAATATTATAAAAATTTTGATTTATTTTTAATCATATTCTAATCTGTCCTGGATATTCAGTTTTTTATTCTTTGTTTGGAATTTAATTTATTTTTTATATATATAAATATATATACAGTGTGCTATATTTAGGGGATAAAGTGCTCAGTTATCAGACATGTATGGAACAAAATATAAAAGTGAACATTGAAAAAAAAATCAGGTTTACAACTGTTGACTTCAATGTTCATGTATATATATATATATATATTTATATATATATATATAATTTTATTTCAAATGGATTCAATCAATAATTATTTAACATATTTTCTATTTATACGTTTTTATATTTTATAGATATGTATTTAATTTAATTAATTTATCAATTATTTTGATTTTAAAAAATTTATCAAACATTTGTTGTTTAGAAACCGTAATTTAGACTTTTTTTTTATCTGCGCTTGTCTGTAAATTTTACCTTTGTATCTAATAAAATGTAAAATAGAAATATCGCTTTCACGCATTCCCAATTTTTAAAAATACACATATCTGACCAAATATATATATATATATATATATATATATATATATATATATATATATATATATATATTTATGTATGTATATTACAATTTTTCTTGATTACTGGACCAAAGTCTGAATAATCATTTTAAGACATTTTTATGTTTAATTTATTTATTTTTATCGATAAAATATTTACGTAAATATTTTTTATAATGATTTGTGTTTTGATTTAAAAAGAAAGAAAAAAAATTATTGAGGTCAATTTTTTCGTTTCCTTATAATGATACAAGTTCGATTAAATATTTGTATCTATTAAAGAACGTTTAAATTATTCCATAAAAATCTTTTATTAATTAATATATATATAAATATGCTTCTTTATATATATATATATATATATATATATATATATATATATATAATGTAATATATGGATAAATAGACGTGACGAATTTTTTGATTATTTTAAACAAACGCTGATCTTATATAAATCATTTTCAGTTATCTGTTTGGATTAGTTGTGCTCTTATGTCCATCGTCTTTTTTGTGTTGAATTTTTATATGTTCTAATGTTAATTATGTTTAAATGAAAATGTCCATGAAGATGGTCTTAAATAGACCGAAATAATTGTTTATTAAAATTTTTTTTAAATTTTCTGTATATATTTTCTTCAATATAGATTTTATATATATTTTTATTTTTTCAGATTATTCAATTTATATTATATATATTATAATAAAATATAAAATTTTAATATTTAATATCCTCATATTCTTTCAATGGACAAAACATTTGAGTCTTTATTGTGGCTTCATTGAATTTTCTTGGTTTGAAATGATTAAATAAACATTTTCCAGTATCATTAGCAATCGATCATATAAAATGAATAATATATTTGAAAATAAAAAGAGGTTTAATATATAAATTTAAATTTAATCAATTAACAAACGAAACTATAGACGGATTGCTATTTGTTATTATTTTCTTTAAATTCCTCTTTTGGCCTTTACGTACGAAAAATTTTTTTAATTTATGTGGATGCAATCAAAAAAAGCCTCATTGGCAATGAATCTTTTTTCAATATCCACAGTCAAGATTTGGATGTTCAATCATTTTTTAAGGATTAAAAAATGGACCTCTCCTAATTGGATTATTTGGACCAAAAATTTCAATTTAAATATCTCCATCTATATATATATATATATATATATATATATATATATATATATATATATATAACATATTTATATAAGAATGATACAATAAACATGAAATGAAAAATTAAAATCAAACCTTTTTTCTCAGTGTATATACAGAATGATTATATATATATAAATATATAAATATATTATAAAATTTCATATTATTTATAAATATATTTCATAATAAATATAAATATAATAATTATCTATATATAAAATTCAAAAATATATAAAAATAAAATTCCTTTTTTCTTTATATATATATATATATATATATATATATATATATATATATATATATATATGTATATGTGTGTGTGTAATGTGTATATTTTTTATATATATATTTTTTATATTTTATATGCGATTAAATATCAAAATTTGCTCAATATCAGTGATAGAGCTAAAATATTTAGTCGTATTGATGTGAGTTTGTGATCTGGGTTTCAATTTATTTGCGATCGTCAAAAATTGATTAATTTTTAAATTTTTTTTTTATATTTCGTTGCGTATATCGGTGTTTAAAAAAAAAGGAAAATTGTCGTTTAGGAAGCCATTCATATTACGCAAAAAACATAAATGATTTACATTTATTGCGATACAGGTACAGATATGTCTATTATGAATGTTATCACTCACTGGAGCTCACTCAAACATAAACATATGTATCAACAATGTGGGATATCAGCATATCAAATATAATGTAATATATATGTTGTTGGGCAAATATGTACAAATGGATTTGATTGCTGCATTCAATGTTGTATTGTGTAGTGAATATTGAATGTTTGTTGTGATCTCAATTCAGACCGTTTTTATTTTTGTTCGCTGAATAATATTTTTTCTTTAAGAAACATATATACGTAATATGGGGTCTTTAAAAGATATGGTAGGTAAAAATTATATTATTTCTAATTTTTTAAAGCTGTTTTAATATTATGTTAAAGGATTTATTTGAAGGTTTTTTTGGCGATTGTAGAATATGTAAATGGTAGAAATTTCAATATATATATATGGGGTATCTTGATATATAACAATTTAAAAACAAATTAGTAATGTATTTGATTTTCTAACATCTTCCATTTTATCTAACTACTGATTTATAAATGTACTAGTCAAATATGTGCATAAGCATTTATTTAATACAAATAGATAAATATATGTATATGTGTCATATACATACATATAGGTGGACACATTTAAATGAAAAATAAATATATGTGTAGATGGATGCGAATATATGTATGGATGTCAATATTATATGTAAGTGTAATTATATGTGTATATAGAAAATGTTTATATATTTTTGTGTGGGTCTCCGATTTCTTATACACTGATATCTGTTCCCTGCCACTTTTTTTGATTCTTTTCTCTAATTCGGTGAATGAGACAACACCACAGCCATTGTATTCCTTTATATCTTATCCCCCTTTTTCCATCTTTCTCTATGTAAATCTTAAAACACAACAAACATACAATCTTTTTTCATTCCGTTTTTCGGTTAAATTCCTGGAAAAATTTTTGATCCACTCAATTATTTTAAAACCGCAAGGTCTGACAAAAGCAAAAACCCTCTTTTATTGGTCTCCAATTGAAATATAAAATTATTACCATTTATTTTTTGAATAAAACCGATTTGTTAATGATTAAATATATTTCTCCAACAAAAGACATTCATTTCTGTAGTTCACTGCTAACAGCAAGCAGAAATATTTAATTTCTCCTCCCGATGATGGCCATTTCGGTCGAAACTAGTCGAGGAATCTAAATGGAATAATAATAAAAAAAAAACGAAAGAATATTAATCTACAACCCAGTGTGTCTAATGATTTTAATTTTTTTTTTATTTTTTTATTTTTTTTAATATATATATATATATATATATATATATATATATATATATATATATATATATATATATATATATATATATATATATATATATATATATATATATATATATATATATATATATATTTATATATATATATATATATAAGAGATTTTTTTATGTCAACGAAGAAAATTTTTTTTTTTTAGAATTATATGACGGTTCCGTTTACGATACAGGTTCGATTCCTGTCGGAGGACGCATATTTTCTCTGACATTCAGGCCGGTAAATGTTGTTAATACTGTTTATAATCTAAACAGAACATTTACTTAAATATTTGTATCTATAAAAAAAAATGTATAAGGATAAAAAAATGCTTAAAAAAATTCTCGGACAATATATTCATATATATATATATATATATATATATATATATATATATATATATATATATGGTGTATCAAAATTAGTTTACAAATATTGCGACGGGGTTTTCACACTGAAACAAGGATAAAAGTTCATATAAATATATGTCCGCAAAGGCTTCGTTTTTAAGCTAAGTTTAACGAAAGTTTACGGTAAATGGCGATGTGTTTCAGTATAGACTGGTTTACATTTGTCATTCGTATACATTTGTGGCTAGTCTCTCTTCAGCGTTTAACGTGTGTAATAGTGAGTTAACTGTTTTCCGTTTAATAATGGCAAAATATATCGTGAGCAGGCAGATATGATTCTAATATACGACCTCGCGAATGATAATAGACGATGAAAAAACAGCTGTATAAGATTGCGTTTCCAGACCCCAAACTGTATTTTTCATTCAGTATTCTTTTTATCGTATTATTTCGCGATTTGGATCCGTGGCACCACAGACTATGGATCGAGGAAGACCGCGAAGAACACATTGCCCAGTAGATAAAGGCGTTGGTTAGAACCAGTGACTAGATATCAGTTTTCAATACCCGGCTATTCAAAATTGAAGAAGAAGAACAACAACAAAAGAAACTTGTAGAGTTGAGTTAAAGTGAAATAACTGAGACATCCGTAAGAGGCATGGCACATGGAACTAGAATATCTGATGCTGGTTCAATTTCTTAAAGGGTTCGGATCATTTTTTCACCTTAAAAAGTTGGAATGTACAACGGTCGAAACGTTGTGAATATGGCAATGGAGATGAGGATAACAGTCCGAATAATGTAAATAATGCAAGTAATTTAATACCTCATCTCATAATATATAACAGATATATAATTTCTTTAAGATTTTCAGACATAAAGGCCATAGAAAGTACAACTAAAAAAACGTTTTTGTATAGGCAATGAATTTTGAGGATAACAGTCCGAATAATGTAAAAAGATATAATCATAATTATCATCTGTATAATATAGGACATATATATTCTAATCTTTATATTATATAAATTCATAGCGTACAACAAGTTGTCAAACGTTTTGAATATGGCAATGAAGATGAGGTTAACAGTCCGAATAATGTAAATAATTTGAAGTAATCATAATACCTCATCTCAAAGATATTTTTGATATATAGAAAACATAGATTAAATCTAGGCCGGAAATGATAATTTTTAAAACGTTATGAATATGGCAAAACAAAATATCAAGATAAATTCCGAATAATGTAAATAATGTAAATATAATAATACCTCATTTCAGAGATATAGACAGATAGTTTTCATTTTTTACACAACTGTCTCCCATCGGCATACAGTATTGTTTATATCATTTTGGTAAAAACTTTATATTTTTGTTCGAAGAAAGTTGTGTTCGACGGACAGTACACGGTCAATTATTTTTATTATTTAAATTGTTTTGTATTGAAAAAGTGAAAATCCTGTAATTCAAAAATGAAAATAAATAAAAATCGCTTTTGGGTTTCCCATTTCATACCTTTAATCTTCTTCAAGGTGTTTTGCAACATTTCTTGCATTTTCATTATGGAGAATTACACCTTTTCTATTTTTTTTTTTCAATTTTTTTTTTTTAAAACAGACAAATGACAAAAAAGACAGCTTTACTATCGATTTTCAAACTTAGTAATCCCTTCTTTCGAAATCTCCGGCTTATTCTCCACAAAACCGTCTTCATCGATGTCAGAATGTCGCCCGGGGCTTCGTTGATCGTTTAGTTTAAAATCACCATGACGAAATCTGCCAAACGAATCTTTTGAGCGTGCGATGTGCTGGAGCAAGATCCAAATAAAACCTTTTGAATTCTTTTTTTTTTTTATTTTTATTCATAGTGCATAATATGAGGAATATGCAACATTTCACCCTCCATCGATCTATCTCAGTCTATTATCTATTGGGTTGGTGCATAATTATCAGGCGTTTTTTAAACAATATTTATTATGAAAAAAGAAACAATAATTCAACAATAACATTTTTAAATGATTACTCCGAAGCGTATGATTATCGACACACATTTTTATAACATGAAAATAAAATAATATTTTTATTAACAAATAACTCGCCTACAAAAACAACTGATAATTATATATATATATATTATATATATATATATATATATATATATTAATAAATAGACATTTTTTCTTTCCTGATAGCACAACCTGATGTTTCATGCACAGCGCAATCTTCAGATACTGAGTACAGACTGACCGTTACATAATTTAAATTTTAATAAAAATATCTGGTTAACGTAATCTTGGCGCTGTCCATATGTTTAAATTATTGTTTTTTTATATAAAAGAAAAGAATTTGTATTTAAAATAAACGGGATTAATGTTTTTTTTTTTTTAAATTTGTATTACAGTAACCTGAAAATTAAATCTCAGTCTGTCTGTCTGTCTGTCTGTCTGTCTGTCTGTCTGTCTCAATGTGTTCTTATCTATCAATCTATCATAGCCTATTATCTATTGGGTTGGTGCATAATTACCAGGCGTTTTTAAACAGTTTTTATTAGGAAAAAAAAAACAAAACAATTCAACAATAACATTTTAAATGATTATTCCGGGGCGTATGATTATCGACACATATTTTCAATAACCTGAATATAAAAGCTCAGTCTGTCTATCTATCTGTCTATCTCAACCTCTTCGTATCCATTTATCAATCTGTCATAGTCTAATATCTATATATAAGATTGGTGCATAATTACCAGGCGTTTTTAAACTATATTTATTACGAATATAGAAACATAACAATTCAACAATAACATTTTTAAATGATTATCCCAGAGCGTATGATTATCGACACGCATTTTTATAATCTGAAAATAAAAGAATATTTTTATTAAAAAAAAAGTAAACAAAACAGCAATTTTTATTAACAAATAACTTGCCTACAAAAACGCCTGATAATTATGCACCACCGTAATATGAGGAATGTGTAAAATTTCCCCCTCCATTTAAGGCATTGATTTGTGGGCAAAACATTCAACAAAGTCTGACTGACAACATTTATGCAAATTTTCAATCTCATTTTTGGAAATCAGCACCGAAAAAATTTTTCTTCAATTTAAATAGATTTAATTATAAACAATGAAAATCCAAGAAACAATTTATACAAAACAGAATTAAATAGCAATGTTAAAATTATTAATTTCTTTTCTATTTAGCTAACAGAACTTAATGATTTATTAACTTACTATCAATTCCCTGAATAATGGGATCAATTATATTCGAGTTGTTTGTCAGATGGAAAACACATGTCAAAAAAAGATCGACAATTTCTAATTGTCATCTTCGAACAATTTTATATAAAAATAACGTTTAAACTGAAATTTTTTTTTAAAAATGCTATTTATTAACAGTTGAATATAGATTTTTGGAATTTGTCATGTCGCTCAAATTTCTTGCTTCATTTTATATGCGCAGTACTAAGTTAAAATTTTTCAATATCGGTGATAAGCTAACATATTGACGGTATGGATATGAGTTCGTGAATACTGAGTTTCACTTTTTTTTTTCATCAGATTTTCATCACCACATTTTCAATCATTTGCCTTATGATCAATAACTTAATTTTATAAATAAAAATAAAACGTAAATTCAGTTTTTATACATATATATATATATATATATATATATATATATATATATATATATATATTTTCAAAATAAATATATTATTTTCATTTATATCATTATTTTATATTCTAAAAAATTATAACATAAATATGTTAAAAAATTAATTATTGTTTTGCGCGTGAGTTTAAGACCCCATTCAATATAATTTAGGATTAAAATATATATACATGTATTGTCAAATGACCGGATATTTGTAGCGTCTTTCTAAACGTAATTTCAACGAAGAAATAAATTGAATAACATATGTATTTTTTTTTTCTCCTCAGTAATTTTATAATTTTAAACTTAATAGTGATTAAATTTGGATTTTAAAATTGGCAGTTTTTAATTTTAATATCAAATTTTATCATATAATTTAATAATTATTGGTTAGAATAAATTCTTTTTTAATATTACCCGTATTTTAAAGATCTGAATAGCTATTATAACATGATTTCGTTGTCAAGCTTTTTGAATCTTCCTATACTTGGTTTTTGATTGGTCATTCTAGCTTTTGTAACAATTTTTTCCCTAGTGAAGGATCGTTAATTAATTTGAAACTTTTAAAACCATTTATTTTATTTTCAACATCATCACTTGATAAGACACAACATATTTATGTTGAAAAAAATTTTTATTTTTTGTAGTGATTTTATAAAATTATGTTATATTTTTATAAAAAAAAATATAAATATATATATATATATATATATATATATATATATATATATATATATATATATATATATATATATATATATATATATATATATATTTTTCATTGAATACGACAGACATATATATTTTTATTTTATTTTTTTATACAATTTCTCATGCGATCTAATAAATTTTTTTTTTTTATATGATAAATTATATAAAAACTGTCCAAATATTCTTTTTATCCGATTTATAATTATTTACATTTTAGCCATTTTCAAGGATTAAATATTTTAACTGTTAAATAAGAAATAGTTTGTTGTATGTATGTTTTATAAAATGTTTTCATTTTTTTCAAAACACGGTCAAGATATTGTGTCCATGTTCAAAGTTAATATTATTAAGTTAATTTTTTTTTTTTTTTATTAATAAATATTCCATTATTTTTATTCTTTTTTTTTTATATGTAGATGATGCTATTATATATTTGTGTTGTCAAAAATATAACTATCAATATAATCAAGGTTTTTATGAATATTTAAATGATGATCTAAATTGATAACATAATCAAGAAATATTTCAGTGAGTTACTTTTCAAATTTAAAATGTTTGTCAATATGCAATGTAAATTAAATTTTTTACAAATTTTTTGATCAAAAAAATTCCTTATAATAATTATTTATATATATATTTTTTATATATATATATATTAAAAAATATAAATATATTGTATTTCGTATGAGGAATTGTAAAAAAATTTAATATAAGTTTCTTTTTTTTGTCGTATTCAATATTTAAAATTTTATAAATATTCATTTTTGCCAAAAAGAAATTTATATATATAAGAATATATATATATATATATATATATATATTATAAAAATTAATCGAAAACTGACATGAATCAAGATATTTGATCATAAAATAAAACCGATATTTTTTCGATTTAATATAAAAATAAATTTGATTATAAAAATTTCTCAATTCGTTTTCATCCATATTACTTTTAAATATATTCACTTATATATATTTATTTAGTAAAATATCATATATTTTTAAATGTTTTTTTACCATAGAAATCTTTAATAATCAATACAAAGTTGTCGTTTTCCTAAACAAATTTGCATGGATATATTATTCATTTAAAATTCAGTCTGAATGTATTTAAAACTAATAGATTTTTGAGAAGAATAAAAATTCAAATTATTTAAAATAATATATATATATAATTTATATAAGTAAAAATCAAAAAATTTGAATGGTCAAATGAATCCAAATAATGTATTCCTTTTTAATCCACCAAATACATCACCGTTATATATATATATATATAAAATATATATATATATATATATATATATATATATATATATATATATCATAAATTTTTTTTTATCTTTTTCCATTCTAAGTGATTTAAAATAAATAAAAGTATAAAAAATCAAGGTAAATTTAAATGCTTTTAAAATTTCGAATTTAAATTTTAAAAAAATTCTAAATTTCTGAAAAATATTTAAAAATTTTCTTTTTGAATATATTTTTTCCCATAAAAAATAAATATCTATTCTCAAATTGAAACCATATTTGAAACTTGTTTCTAATTATAAATTTTATATTTATAAGATTTATATCATTAAACAAATATTGTTTATTTAAAAAAAAAGTATGAATAAAGTATTATCAATTTCTCATATTCCAAAAAATTTTATTGATATTGAAAAGTTATAATTTAAAATAACCATTTATAAAATTTATATTATTTATGGATCTAACAAATTATTTATATAGATTGAAAAAATTTGAAAAAAATACATAAATTTTATTGCAAATATATGCAAATATAAATAACTTGTATATATTGTGTGTGTGTGTGTGTGTGTGTGTGTGTGTGATGTGTATATGTAATGTGTTAAATTGAACAAAAATTTTCTTTATCATATTTAATTGTTTTGTAATATTTTTTGACAATCAATTTTTATATATTCAAAACAAAAGATCTGAAAATTTTCTATAAATTCATTTTTTTTCTTCTGCCATTAATCATGTTTTTAAAAAAAAGAAGAAAAGTGTTGAAGATTCAGTGACAAAAAGGAAGGAAAAAAATATAAAAAAAAAAAAATTAAAAAAAAAAAAAATTAAAATATATGAAATAAAACATTTAGAAGATTAAATAAATATTAAAAAATAAGAAATTTTTTAAAAAAAAAATGAAATAAAAAAGAAAATATGAAATAAAGGAAGATATATATTATTAAAATTGAGAGTAATAAAAAATTAAAGGGACGAAATGTTTAATTTTGAAAGAACGAAGGAAAAAAAGGAAAGAAAAAGAAAATTAAAATAAAATGATTCAAATATTAATATAAATAAAAATTAAGATTATATTTAAAAAAAAAAAAAAAATTATTACACAATAAATGGAACGGAGAAAAAAAAAGAAAATTTTATTGAAAGGAATATATTTTCATTCAGTTTAACGTAATTCAAATGAAAAAAGAAAAGAAAAAAAAAATAAAAAAAGAAAAAGACAATGAATGAAAAGAAAAATGAAGAAAAAATTTGAAAATTTGTAAAGAAAGAATAATTTACCAGGCAAATGAATTAGAAAAAAAAAGAATTTAATAAATAAATAAATAAATAAATAAAAGAAAAATGAATAAAAATTTCTTGCAAATGAATAAAAATAAAGGTTTAAAAAGATCAATGAATGAAACGATGAAAAAGAAATAAAAACTTATTGAAAAGAATTATAAAAAAAAAATTAAAATTTTTTTTTGTAAAAAGAAAGACAATGAATGAAAGAAAGAAAGAAAGAAAAATTTGAAAGGAAGATGGAAAGAAGATCATTAAAGTAAGGCAAATAAGAAAGAAAGAAGGGAATAAATAAGGACCATGAATGAAATTTGTCAAAAAAAAAGAAATGAAACAAGAAAGAATAAAGAAAGGACAATAAATTAAATGAAACAAAAAAAATTTGAAAAGAATGCTTTAAGAAGATTATTAAAGTGGGGCAAATAAGAAAAAATTAAAAAAAAAAAAAGAAAGAAAAAAAAAAGAAAAATAAACAAAAAAATTTTTTTATTTATATGAATCAAGATTTCTTCAGAAGAAACAAAATTCATAAAAAAAAAATTAAAAAATGAATAAAAAAAAGAAGATAAAAAAAGATTTCATTAAATTCAGACAAATAAGAAAGAAAGAAAATTTTGAAAAGAAAATATTTGATATGAATTAAAAAAAAAAATTTAGAGTTGTTATTAAATTAATTTTTCAAATGAAATTTTTTTCAAAAGAATAACTTAATAAAAAAAAAAAAAGAAAAAAAAAAAAAAAGAGAAAAGTTTTAGAAAGAAAAAAAAAAGAAAAAACATTCAAAGGAAAGAAAAAATTTAAAAAAAAAGGACATGAATTTTAAGTGAATTCAAAAAAAAAATAAAAGAAAAAAGAAAGAAAGAAATTTAAAGAAAGAAAGAAAAAAAGTTAGAAAAAAAATTAAAAAAAAAATTAAAATTAAATTTTTTGATGAAATGAAAATTAAAAAATAAGAAAATTTAATTAAACAAAAAAATAAAAAAAAAGAAAAGAGAAAAATAAACAAGAAAAAAGAAAAAAGAAGAAAATATAAGGAAATTTTTAAATCTTTTAAAAAAAAAATTAAATGGAAAAAAAAATAGAATCAAAGGAAATATCTGGTTTTTTTTTAAACAAACAAAAAAAGAAAAAAAAAAAAAAAAAAATTCATTTGATAGGTAAAGGAAAAAAAAAGAAAAATTTAAAGAAAGAAAATGAAGGAAAGAAAAGAAAGAAAATTGAAAGATATAAAAAAAAAAGAAAAAAAATAAGAAATAAGAAAAAAGAAAGAAAGAAAAAAAAAATAAAATAATAAAAAAAAAAAAATATAATGAAAATATAATTAAATAAAAAAAAAAAATATAAAAAAAGAATGAAAGAAATGAAAGAAAAAAAAAAAAATGAAGAAAAATGAAAAAAATGAAAAAAAAAAAAAAAAAAAAATGAAAAAGAAATGAAGTAAATCAAAAAAAAATTCCCAATAAATAAAAAAAAAAACGAAATGAACAAAAAAATTAAAGGAAAGAAAAAAAAAAATTCAAATGAGTTAAAGGAAAAAGAAAAAAAAAAAAAAAGAAAACAAAGAAATAAATGAAAGGAAGAAATAAAAAAAGATTCAATGAAAGAAATGAAGGAAAGAAAGAAAGAAAAAAGAAAGAATGAAAGAAAGAAAGGAAAGAAAGAAAGGAAAAAGAAAGAATGAAAGAAATGAATGTAAGAAAAAAAAGAAAGAATGAAAGAAATGAAGAAAAGGATGAAAAGAAAAAGAAAGAATGAAAGAAATAAAGGAAAGAAAGAAAGAAAGGAAAAAAGAAAGAATGAAAGAAATGAAGAAAATAATGAAAAGAAAAAGAAGGAATGAAAGAAAGAAAGGAAATAAAGAAAGAAAGAATGAAAGAAATGAAGGAAAGAAAGAAATGAAAAAGAAAGAATGAAAGAAATGAAGGAAAGAAAGAAAGGAAAAAAAAGAATGAAAGAAAGAAAGAAAGGAAAGAAAGAAAGAAAAAAAGAAAGAATGAAAGAAATAATGGAAAGAAAGAAAGGAAAAATGAAAACATTCTCCAAGTAAGGCAAAAGAGAGAAAAACGAAAGGAACAAAAAAATAAAGGAAAAAATGTTCATTAAGTTAAGTAAAGGAAAGAAAGAAAGAAAGGAAAAAGAATGAAAGAAATGAAGGTAAGAAAGAATGAAAAAGAATGAATTTTAGAAATGAAAGCAGTAAGAAAGAAAAAAGGAAAATGAAAGAAAGGAAACAAGGAAACAAAAAAGAGTGAATTTAAAAAATGATGGAAATAAAAAAAGATTCTCTAGATAAGGCAAAAGAAAGAAAGAACGAAAGAAACAAAGAAAATGGTAAAAAGGAAATGTGTAAAAGAGACAACGATGGAAGTAAATAAATGAAATATAGGAAAAATGAAAAATTATAAAAAAAAAGAAAGGGGGAGTAACGAAAAGACAACCTAAAAAAAAGACAGTAAAAACAAACAATGGTAAGTAAATGTTTAATAAACGGGGGGGGGATGAAAATACGAAGGAAAAGAGCAAATGAAACCTTTACTCAGTGTCAGAGAAAATCGGTGAGAATAATATTTATCGGGAGAAAAACTGAACTATGGCCGCAATCAACAAAAAAAGGCGGGAAAATGTGTGAAAAAGAAAAAGAAAGAAGACGTCCAAAAAATCTGAAAATTATTCTACCTTCCTTCAAACAGATTTCATTTGTTTTCCTTCTCTTACGTGTGTCGCTTTCACTTCCTTTTTCTATTCATTGTGAGGCTTTCTTTGTCAAAACATTCTCGGAATAGATTTATTCGAAGTCCACGAAGATCCGATACAAGACGACAATTAGTCTATGAAGAAAATTCGCTACTTTTTAAATAAACAAACAAAAACTATTAAAAAGAGAGGAAAGGTTAAAAGAAGCCAAAAAAAGAAATATTTTGTCATTTTGGGAATAAAAAAAAATATTTTCATATTTTGGCATTTGTAAATTCTTTTTATATTTTCACTGTTTGAAGATTGAGAACTGATAAGAATTTTTAATAGCACCATCGAAATCTGTCAAAGAGAAAAGGAAATTTAAAACAACAAATAAAAACGAAAATTGATAAAATACACCATGGGAAATACAAAATTCTTTTCATAATTTTTTTCTAGTCTTCATATCAGAAAAGATGAACTATATATTTTTTTTCTAATTTTCATTTTCGGTCAGACAACAAGATTCTCTCACAGACTCTTAATAAAGTCAGTTTGAACCTAAAAATGGACTCAAGTGGACTTTGCAAAATTTTGAAAATATCTAAGAACAGACATTCGCTACACTATTGCTTTTCCCAATAATCGAACAACAATCTTGGATTCCTCCAGTCGAGTCATTAACAGCCAGGACCAGCCGAGCCAAGTACACCATGTTTAATCATCCTCATTTCCCTCATATTCCATAAGTAAGGAGGAAGTTCTACTCAGAGCGCTTCTTTTTTTAAAATTACTGCATCATGGAACCGACTCCCGAGAGGATACTTTATTGATCATTACAACTTTTATCTATTCTACATATCTTCATAACACGAACCACTTGCTTCTTGTCGTATGCCCTTACAACAACCTCTTTTATAAACCTCTACATTGAGTGGCTCTTGAGTAAACAATAATAAAGTGTTGAAATAAGAAAAGGCTTACTGTGTTTTTATTATTTTGTCTTTATGTTAAACTAAGGAAATTTTACAAAAATGCCGAAATTGAATGCCTCTCTATATATCTGTCTATATCTCTGAGATGAGGTATTATGATTACTTGCATTATTTATATTATTCGGACTGTTATCCTCATCTTCATTGCTATATTCACAACGTTTCAGCCGTTATACGCACCGGCCTTCTTCAGGTGAATGGTATTGGAAATAAAGGGTTCGGTTCAAAGTTCCAATCACCTGAAGAAGGCCCGAGCGTACAGCGACTGAAACGTTGTTAATATGGCAATAAAATGAGGATAACAGTACGAATAATGCTAATAATATAAATTAGATCAGGATATATAGAGCTAAACAAATTCACGCATTTGGACAAAAAAAAAAAAAACTCAGAATCCTTTAATAATCTGTTCTCATTAGTTGAATTTCTAACGTATACAAATATCGGTAGTAAAAATGTAAAGGTTTATGAGATAGTGAGGGTGAAAAGATGCTGCCCACGGTCCTCAAACAGAATCGGTCAGTGCGGGAGTCCAGGGTAGTACTCTCCGGTCTTGTCTCTGACCCCAAATAAGACATACTAATATAATCGATCTTCAACATGTTACGTCCCGCTATGAGGGCTACTGATACCCTTTATCGCAGTAATATCTGCCGCATAGTCGAGTCAGAGTAGATTAAACCGGTTCCGTCGCCAGTCTTTTTTTCTGGTGAGGAGGATGGCTAGACATCGAACAGAATTCAACACAAGACCTTTCAAAGACCGAACTTTCTAGTGTCCCTTCGATATATAGCCTGAACCACGCTCATATCCTGGTAGAGAAATTTAGGATTTCTCGCTTTTTTGTCACCTTAATACGTCCTCATCTATAACACGCACCCCTAAAATTGTACTGAAAGTGGGGGAAAATGCTTCTACTCACGCATAATACGCATCCCTTGTTTGGTAATCAAACACTGTAAATTGTACCTCTCCAATTTCATTACGGCCAGCGTTTCCTACTCTTATTTAAAAAAAATGGTTTTAAACATAGAATAATATTATTCTAATTTACTTTTATGATAATTCTTATTTTATTTTACATTTGTAAGTATTGTTAGGTCCATATGGGGTCACAATCGCCCATATACTTATGGGGTCATAATCGCCAAATGTTAATGTTATATTGTCGTATATTTGTGGTGAGTAGTCATTTCGCAACTGAAATCGACCTACATAACGGCAATTTTTAATGTTTGTTTTGTAGTTGTGCATAATACGCACCCCTAATTTTGCTTATTATTTTTTTAGATAAAACTGCATATTATACATGGGAAATTACGGTAATTGATCCTGACAAAACTTTTCCCTGTTGGTTTGCACAATAAGGCAACACCAAAGAACGAATGCCCCTTCAATAGCAGTTGCTTGCAAAACGATATAATATACCAAGCCGGTTTAAAAATAAGCAGATTATGAAGAAAAATCTACACTGGAGTACTGAAGAAACCTGGAAACAAAGAAACTAGGAATACAAAACATTCTTTACAAATGATAAATAGACGAACAGTACAACGCTCTCTAAACTTATATGGGAAATTATAAACAATACCCTAATTACACCAACGATATCATGGAGAATAAAGATAACAGCATAAGCCTCCAAAAATAAATTAAAAATCTGTAAACTCTGCCTGGAGGAGAAAATAGCCATAATTACCTTAGCAGACCAAAACAAACTACTAAATAAACGATCAGTACTACTTTTACTACATTATTTAAAAATCGAAAATTAAAAACAAAAAATACCATAATGGAAAATGCAAATATTATGCACGATATACGACACAGATCATGTAATATACTTTAGAAAAAGGCAATACTTTAAACTAAAGAAATAAAACAACGAAACTCCGAAAAAATATCTAAATAAAAAAGAAAGTAAATAATAAACAAATTAAGAAATTACGATTGGACACATGAACTCAACAAAACGTAACAATAACAATAAATATATATTGCTAAAAATATAATGGATTTTGCTAACAAGTAAAATAGATTCATTTTTGTGCTTTAAGCGCAAAAGAGTATTTTGCTTGATTGGGCCGAGCGGTCAAAGCATACAGGATCAGATGGCGACATAGCTACGAATCTTGGTGGAGGGAAATTTTTCTTTTCTTTTCTTTCACACAAGCCGGAGAATCCAGTCATGACTATCAGACAATTTCTGCTACTAGATCACCCCTTACATCTGTCCACCTAACTCTTGGGGGTGCAGTTGAGCGAGAGACCAACAAAACACCTTGTAACATCAAACATGAACCGAAGGCAAGGATTATGGCAGCATTCACTAAATTTAACAAGGAGACCGTCCAGAAGTGTTGCAGGAGATTCCGAAAGACGTCGTTGAAGACAATGGAGATTGTATTGAATAAATTTACTCTTTAGTATTTCAAGATATTTTTAGGTAATTCTGTTAAATATATCTGTCAAAATAAGATGTCAGTGTTATTTTCATTTTAGCAACATTTAGACGACAATTTATCCATCGCAACCTGTATATGGATATCACAAACAGAGACCGAACTCGCCACTATTAGCAAACAAGAACACTTAACCAGTGCCTATATCCACTATGCAATATCAGTCGATTGTCTCTACTGTTTATTCTTTTTGATAATTTAATGTTACAGTTTTTGCTGGATGCGCCATTATTTTCATCCAAAATTAAACTGAGATATCTCTATAAAAGGCAGGATGTGTGTGTGTGTGTGTGTGTGTGTGTAAAGAATGCACGGCCGCAATTTTCGAGGGATTTGCACCAAAATTTACATGCACATGCTCCAAATTAGCGAGAAGGCAAAGACCGACTTTGCATTTCCCAACTCCCATCGATAGTGGAAATAATCGATATTTTCATGCTTCTACGACAGTTTTCATGTAGTTTGCGGCCATTTTCTACTGACCAGAGTGAGAGCCTATAGCTGGCTGCCACGAATAAGCAGGAAGATTCTATTGGCCAGCGTGAGAGCCAACAGCTGACTGACACGAATGTTAACTAGCATGCTAGCATGCAAAATAAATCGATAGCTGCATTCGTCACAAGTGGGAAAAATTTAAATCTGCATAGCACTTTACTCCACTTGGCTCATTCGCTTGCTTAAATTCCAACGTTGATTCTGATTCCGCAGAACTGGGTTGGATGTGAAAAAGTATTTGTTGTTAACATTCTTTTTTCATTCGGTTTTTCCAGTTACGAGTCCTTTTTTAAAGCTGATCGTTTTGTGTTCATTTTGTTTCGTAACAGATGTAATGTTTAGTATAGAACTTAGAAAAAATTCTCAGTGTGAGATAGGCAAGAAGTAAGGCATGTAGCAACATCAGCACGGCAAAGGACACTCCTTTAAAGGCAAGGAAGGGCAAAAATATTTTAAGTCAAGTGATAGCGATTGCTGTATGAGTCGTACGATTTTGAAATCAAGCCCGGGCAACGCCGGGCCATGCTGCTAGTATTTCATAAATATCTAACGGTCACGGAACGAATATAGAAAACTCATTAAGCTCTGTAAAATTTTCGATTATTACAAGGAAATCCCTTGGTGTAACCATTGCCGTCTGTCAATCCGTTTACAGTCGTCTGCTCAGCCCACACAGCCAGTGATTTATAATGCAATTTTGTAAGCGAAACATTGTTACAGTTTCTGGGAGAGACTGTAAAATATGCCGTCATCATTTTTTTTAACAAGCGGGTACGTTCAAACCCTCGGTCAAGATGACTTGTGACTTAATGCTAGCACAACAATCGACATTTTCAGAATGGATGCGTCTATCCAGTTTTATTTTCAACGCTTGGGTCAATCTGCGGTGTGGTTTTTCTGGCATTATCCATGGATGCCGCGTATCGGCAGCCAAAGTGAGAGGTCAAGGCTATGTTCCTGGGCAAACGACTATAGCGATATTTGAACCTTAGGCTTATGGTTAGAAAGAGAACGTTGTAACCATCTATTGTTTCTGGATCTCTCTTTCTTTCTTTCTTTCTTTTTTCTTTCGCCTCTTTCATCATCATCATCATCATCATCATCATCATCATAATCTTCTATTTCCTCCCGCCTTCATTCCTTTATTTCTTTCCCCTTCTTTTTCTTCTTCTTCTTCTTCTTCTTCTTCTAATCTACCTTTCATATTATTTTTCTTTTCCCTTTGTGGAATAATCCACGTTACCTTTTCAGAAACTATAAAAGAAAGAAGTTTGAACCAACTTACCAGTCAGAATTCCACACTCAGAGAGATGCCAACCAATTCCACGCCATTTAAACTTTGACTTTCCCGCGCGAATTAACCTCTGACTCAACAACCTTTTGACATACTCAATCTCTCTTTTAAACAAACTTCTCAAAAATTCATTTACTTTACTTGAGAAAGTGAAATATATATTCACTACATATTAGTAACAGTAACAAACAAAACTTTCAACAATTAACAGTTCAAGGTACACAACTTTGTACAATTTAAAAATGTTTCACATAACACTCATATACACACACTAACATTTGAACTGTAAAATCGTACACTTTGGTACGCTTAACAGCAAACTGTAATTCTTACAACAAATCATCAAAACACTGATTTAAGCATTCAAACATACTCAACAACAAACTACATGTCTTATTATATCAATATACAACAAATCACCAATTCATAACTCATTTGTATATATTTAAATTGTATATAAATTACCGTATTGTTGTGTATTTTAATTGTCTTTGCTTTTAAATCTGCTTTGCATGACCTGTTCTTAATATTCGTTTATTATTTGTTGTGGATGAAGGTTAACGAACACGCCACCTTAAAAATTCCTTCTGATTTAACTAGATACATTCACTAATCCCCAACCCCTTCCTTCTTTCCTCTTCCTTCTTCTTAGACTTTTCTTCCTTCATTCTTTTCCTCTTCTTTCTCGTCTTTTTCTTCTTCTACCTTCATTGATTCCTTTCCTTCTTCTTCGTATTATTATTATTATTATTATTATTATTATTATTATTATTCTTCTACCTTCATTCCATCTTTTTCTTTTAATCCACCTTTTATATTATTATCCTTTACCCTTCCTTCTTTCCTCCTCCTTCTTAGACTTTTCTTCCTTCATTCTTTTCCTCTTCTTCTTCTAGCTTCATTGATTCCTTTCCTTTCCTTCTTCTTCGTATTATTATTATTATTCCTAGAGCACTCGTTTTTTCCTTCTTTTTTCGCCACATTCTTCTTCTTTTTTTTCTTCTTCTTCTACCTTCATTCCATCATTCCTTTCCTCTTCTTCTATCTATCTATCTATCTATCTATCTATCTATCTATCTATCTATCTATCTCAGTCTCTTCATATCTATCTATCTACATCAAGAAACGATTTATTGCTAGCGCCGTCTGGACAGAACTTATACGCTCTGAGCGAAAAAGAATGTATGTTAAGTGATCCTGAGTGCTGATTGTGTTAAAAAAAAAGAAGTGTCGTGTGTCAGAAAAGAAAATAGATTTTTGAACGTGATCGAAAGTGACTGGAAAGAGAGGGAAAAAAAAAACAAAACAAAAACAAAACAAAAGGAAATTCACAAATGTTGATAAAGCAAATTATTCTCTAAGCAATTCTTGTAACCTACTGACCAGTGTTAATAGAAATCCGTCACAAGGCACACAATGTCGGAAAAGAACAGCTCAACTGAGGTATTTTTTTTTCCTCTCTCACTTTTAGATATTTCAAGCGAAAATGTTTTGTACAGAAATAAGTCAGGTGTATGCAATACCATTAATATCCACATTACAATCTTAACCAGTTCAAGTCTTGAGCTGACTGTTAGCTTCCGATCCTGTCCATATAAAAAAAAAACCTTCACCATAACCCTCTACCTCGAATGGAACTCGAGCCTTATAAATGGTGTACCTTAATCTAAACAAAAATATCTAAACCAAGAATATATATATATCAAGAAATGGACAAAGTCCGACAATTTATTTGTTAAAGACATTTTTATGTTTAACGTTCTTTTTTATAGATACAAGTATTTAAGTAAATGCTCTGTTTATAATAAACAGTATTAAATAACATTTATCCGAGAAAATTTCATAGAAAATATTCGTCCTTTGACAGGATTCGAACCTGCATCCTACACGGAACCGTCATTTACGCTGACGTGCCTTACCGCCTCGGCCACAAAGGAGCGTTCGGTAAGCAAGTTCGAATTTACTGCTTATATATGACGTCATGTTATTTAATACTGTTTATTATAAACAGAGCATTTACTTAAATACTTGTATCTATAAAAAAGAACGTTTCACATAAAATGTGTTTTAAAATATATATATATATATGGTATAAAGTCGACTCTCCTATCGTGAACGATAAATGAGAGTCACCATTGGATGGTATCTTTCGTTTTGTTACTTATGCATGCTACTACCATTCAGGCAAGGAAAGACATATTTCATTTGTCCTTTCTTAAAGTGCGATACTAGCCCAGCCTTGCTGCGGTCGACAAAGCCACAATGACAGATGAAATTTGTTAAAGAAGGATTTTGATGGTATCTCTGCTTCAGAGCTTGACGAATCTAATCACGGTGCTTCAGTCTACTGTCTTCAAAACTCTTTAAGATAATGAAACATGTCTTACGCCACTGCTTTCTGTTTGATGTTGGACTTCTCAGGTTTTAGCTCAAAGTTTTAAGTTGTCTTCAATTTGTCTTTGTAGCGTAACAATAGACGTCCAACTGAACCCTTGAGTTTGGTAGCTGTCCATACAGCACCTTTTTGGAATCCTATGCCAATATATATATATATATATATATATATATATATATATATATATATATATATATTATTATTATTATTATTATTATTATCTTGTATGGATATGTTTTTTGTTTTGTTTTTTTGCTATTTTTTAAGCGTTTCACCCCAGGCAAGGCGGGAAGCCACTAGGACGCAAGGGGTTATAGAAGATTTGAAGCAAGTTCAGATAGGAGCGATAGAAGAAAGGATGAGGACAAGGATAGTGGATAGATCAAGGCAACTAGAGAGGTCGATTGACATTACATTTGAATAGTTGGAGATTATAGCACTCAGGGAAACTGGAATAGGGAAGGGAGTTCCACAGGTGTGAGGTGCGAGACATGTGTTTGCAACCCTGGGTTTCACGCTTCTGCGATCACAGGTTTTGTCTGATGATTACGGGTATGTTTTAATATCTTAATACACACACTCACACACATTTACGCAAACACACACACACACACACACACACACAGATATATATATATATATATATATATATATATATATATATATATATATATATATATATATTTTGTCCAAATATAGGATTATTCTATACGGGTAAATTCAATAACCAAAAATACTATTCTTAAAAGAGTGCTCAAAGCAGAGTAGAAACGTTATAATTTTATTCGAAAATTATATCATTAATATGTTATAAAATCACTACAAAAAATATGTTATAATTTTCGAATAAATTATATATATATATATATATATATATATATATATATATATATGCTATATTTTGATATTTGAGCAAAAGAAGAATAGTCTTTTTTGGTTATTGGAATTTATTCCGTATACCAATTTATATTTATATATATATATATATATATATATATATATATATATGTATATATATATATGTGTGTGTGTGTGTGTGTGTGTGTATTTAAGAAGCGTATCTTTATTCATATTTGATTGAATACAAGACATCTGGTGTCTATTTTTATACTGATTCTTTCCATTTGTCTAATCAGTTTCTTGATGTTAACATGAAATTCATCAAGGAAGGGACCTAAGGTTAGAAATGGCGTCATGACACTTTCCACTGGCAAAAAAAAAAATACATAGATAAAGCCCTTCTTAAATTGTGGGCTGTACTTGTCAGAACAATTTTTTGTATCTGCTTGAGGCATGGACTTCCAGAAATCCCTTCAATTAGTCTACTGCAACAGGAATTGTTGATGATCCCATATGCCACATTTTCGAGATTTCTATTTCAAGGTCCTTGTATTTTGACAGCTTTTTGAATATCTTCAAAGATACATTGCAGTCAGCAGGGAATTATTAACACAGCGAAAAAATGATTCAGTGGACACAGGTAGAGTTAGTGTTAGGTTTACACAAATCAACAATGTTGCCCCCACCCGGGGAAAACATCCATGGAAGAGGAAAACTCTGTTCTTTGCGCAACAGTATGAGTCAAGTTAATTCTAACCCAAATTCAAAGAGAAACATCAAGGTTTCTACAGAAGGTTGTAACTGTACTGATTCCCATTTAATATACGCCGACCAATATACGAAACGAAACTTGATTTATGTGATTTGAACACCGGAAAAATGAAATAAAAGATTCAATGGCCACAGGTATGTTGTCAGACAGAATACTGTGACATCAACAGAGTTTGCAGGACAGTTTAAAACAAATGCTGTAATTTCGACAAACAACTTAAAATGCACATTCTGAAAAAATATTCAGTATCTACCGACCTTTCAACCCTTAAAAAGTATGAGAATAGTCACGTATGCAGATTACTGACTTCCCGCCCCGGGGGGTGAGTAACAGAATGACAGGAGAGTTCCGTAAGATTTATGTGAAGCTATTCCGTTTAGTCACTAATCAACTGACGGAACATTTCCAGATGAAAAAGATCCCCATCATATTAAGCACACTTCAACCGTTTTCTCATTACAAGACCATCAACTATACGAAAAGCACACAGGGGCCAAGATTAACCGCGACAAGTATTCCCGAAAACATTCATGGAAGAGGAAAACTCTGTGCGTTGTATAGCAACATGAGTCAAGATAAGGTGGTATTTGTGCTGATTCCCATTTAATATACGCAGGCCATTGTACCAAACATGGCTTGATTTATACGGGTTACAAAACGGAATAATGAAATAAAAGATACAATGGCCCCAGGTATAATAGCAGACACAATTATGTAGAGCTTACAGAATATTTTATTCCAAACGACTGTAGTTTCGACCAACATCTTAAGGTGCACAATCTGAAAAAATATTCTGAAACTATCAATCTTTTGCCCTCAAAATGCATGGGGATAGTCACGTATGCAAACTACTAACTTCCTGCCCGGGTGGTGGGGAGAATGACAGGAGAGTTCCCTAAGATTTATACGAAGTTTTTTCCTCTTAGTAACTAATCAACTGACGGAAAATTGCAAGATGAACAAAATCGGCATCATATGAAGCACGTTTCAGTCGTTTTCTCATTACAAGACCAACAACGATACGAACAAGACAAGGGGACCAAGATTAACCGCGACTCGTCTTCGGGGTTATAGTTAGGTGCCTGGAAGGGGATCGATCTTCCAGGGCCCTTTGGTTGAACTGACGAGCGCGTCCGTATACGTGTAATTCGGGGCCAGACTCCAGCTAGAGAAAAATTGGTCGGAAGTAGAGACAAAGGTCGGCGCGTCGGTCGAGATTTGGCGGGGAAGGCGGTTGTCTTTGAAAAGTGGGGATGACGCGTCTACCACCTACGTCTTTCATCTCATCCTTTACCATTTGTTTGTACTTCCTCCCCTGTAGAAAACGTAAGAAGACGATCGAGCGCTTGCTCCCTTCACTTTTGTGGGGTGGTAGCAAGCGACAGAAATGTTTGTGCCCAACGTCCGTATTATAGGGGCGAGGAATACCACACTTAAGTTGTCACCGACACACCACCAGGTTGGATTTTCTACCTACCGCGTTGTCAAGAGGATTTGATCTTGAAGAGGAATGTGAATGCCGCCTTGCCTCATGTTGCCATCACTCCTCCGGTTTCGAGTGCTGAGCGCAATCGTAGACCCCGGGATCAGTCGGATTTCCTCCTCGAGTGTCAATCCTCAGTCTAGTGATCATTCTCGGCCTAGGAGATTATTGTATCTAGAATTAGTGGAGGTTGTCAGGAAGGATCCGCTCTGCGGCTGGTTCAGTTTTTCGGAGACCGAGTTGCGATTTTTCTGGTTTTGGGCGTCAGTGGCGGATTATCTCAGCAACCCTGAGTTTTTCGCTTACTAGTTCGGAAACGGCTATCTCTCAACGACGTAGCGTACAATTGGGGTTTGGCAGATTTACCAGACTACCAACGATGTGACCTTGGTTTAGAGGAAACGGTTTCACACGCCTTCTATCATTGTCCTCGTGGGCGCCACCTTTGGGACTATGTCGGCGAGTTGACGGCTAGTATAGCTCCCTAAATTCTCACTGGTCGCGTATACTGGTCGCGTCGTCCGTGTTCTTGGGTGACAATGATGTTTACGTCCATTTTTCTTTCCCCCAGTAACCCTTGCGTCTTAGGGCATTATCGCCATCTTTTGATTCCTGAAATCTGTTCTTTTTTGTTCTTTTCTCCTCACTAAAGTCTTCACATTCTCTTTCACTCCCAGTAACCCTCTTCTGTCTTCCTGTCTTTTAGCGGCATTATCGCCATCTTTTTGTCTTCCTGAAATCTGTTCTTTTATTGTTCTTTCTCCTCACTAAAGTCTTCACATTCTCTTTCACTCCCATTAACCCCTTGTGTCTTAGTGGCATTATCGCCATCTTCTGTCTTCCTGAAATCTGTTCTTTTATTGTCCTTTCTCCTCACTAAAGTCTTCTCATTCTCTTTCACTCCCAGTAACCCCTTGCGTCTTAGTGGCATTATCGCCATCTTTTTTCTTTCTGAATTCTGTTCTTTTATTGTTCTTTCTACTCACTGAAAATGTTTCATTCTCTTTCACTCTCAGTAACATGTTGAATCTTAGTTGCTTTATCGCCTCTCTTGGGGTGAAATAATTCAAAACAAGCGTAATTTCTCAGTAATTCCGAAATAAATTATTGTTTATTGTTTTGGCTTCAGTTGCTGATGTCTTTATTTGATAAATAATAATTCCCCTCGCCTGCGATAATAATCTCTCACCTTGATAAGTAGAACGAAGCAACAACGCGTATTTCCAAGTCAAAATCAGCGGGGTTAATTCTACTAATTGTGATGTAGATTCAGCCTATCCACTGTTGAAATGTTTTTCTGTTTAGTGCATTTTGGCCGATGCGTATATTATCTTAATGGTTGCCCTGGTTGCAACGTCATTAAGGGCCAGCGAGGATCGACTTTGACTGAAGATAAGGCTGTAGGCGCCGAATATGCTGGATTTGAATCCTAAAGAGGCCCGGGGAAAGGCCTGAAGACCTTTCTCAATCAATGTTAAAAATATGATATAATGCTAGCAAGGTTATCTTCTGATTGGTGTGAATGACTGGCAGAATACAGTGTAATCATTTGATGGACGATGGGGATGCGTTATAAGAATGTGAGGGTGACATTGAGAAAGAGAGAGAGAGTCGGCAATAATCCATTGATGAGATGGTGGGGTTATATTTGAGGGGTGGGGATGCGATTACAAAAAGATAACAAGAAATGGCGAATAAAAATAACATAAAAACAAAAAAAATAATTAAGAGACGTTTATTGGTTGAAACAAGTAATTTCAAAAAAAGGGGGGGATACATGGTTAAGATGTTAATAGATGAAGAAAGAACGAATCCCTTTCTTTTTTGAATATAAAGACCCTTTTTTAGCTTTGAAAGGATATGGCTAATATTTCTCAAGGTTTTGAAGAATGTTTCTTAAAAGTTTCTTAAAAATTTGAAGAAAAAAAATTTTTCTTTTATATATCCGGGTTTGGTCTAAGGGGTTCTTTTGGTCAATGAAGAATAGAAAACTAGAAATGTTGTATTGCAGGCCATGATAAGTTTAAAATAAAACACACACAGTCGACCGGTTTCGTCCCCTCTCGTCAGAACTGTTAACGGGGAATTTAGATTATGAGGAAAAAAGAAAAAAGTCTGTCATGGGTGACATGAATGAATGGACAGGGAAGGAAGGAAAGATAAAAAATTATACCAACCAAGCTGCTAGAAGCGCAGAACAGCAAGTCCAAGCAAACAATCTCTTTGTTTGCAAAGAGAAGGCTGCTTGGACCTGATGTAAAGCGATTCCAACACCTTGAGATGGAAAAGTGAGTGCGAACTGGCCAAGACGGAAAACCAGTTCACACTGAAATCCATCGCACAAGTTGGATTCTTTATAAAATGATCCGCAATGGAAGACCCATAAGTGTTACGAATGGTATCGCCCAAAGAAAATTTTTTGTTTTTAGTATTATCGCAGGTACGTGTTGTTTAATTCTCACGTCCAACCGCTGTGTCGTTCTACCTATGTAGTCGCATCCACAACTACATTTGAAATAGTAAATAACAGAGTTAATATGGTGGGGGGTAGAACATCTTTACACATAGATGGAAGTACAGACCTAGTTTGAAAAACAACACGAACGTTCGCTGCAAAATAACACTCACGTGAACTACATGAAATACGCTTGGCGAAGGATTCACTAATCCTACCCAACCACGGTAAACGAAGATAGACCGGACATTTACCAACTGAAGCAGGTTTGATTTTGTTGAACCTAGCGGTCTCATCTCGAATAACCGATTGAACAATGTTCAACGGATAACCATTGTTCACAAAGATCTCAGTTAAACAACTGATTTCATGTTTCAAGGTGTCATCCGAACAGATCATTAACGCCCTATGTGTCAGGGTCCTAATCAAATTAATCTTTTGTTGTTTAGGACAAAAGGAGTCCCAACGGGTATATAGTCCTGTAAAAGTAGACTTCCTGTACACAGAGGTAATAAACAAGGAAGGAGTTCTTTGAACAAGAACATCTAAAAAGGGCAATGAACCATTGACCTCCTTATCTACTAATAAATTTAAGGGCAGGATGAACACCATTGAGTAGGGAAAAAATTGATCCACTTCCGATTCATGGCTGAACACACAAAAGTGTCATCAACATACCGAAAGTAAACCTTGGGTCGGGCAGAACTTAACAAAAGGCTTTCTTCATAAAAAAACCCACAAAAATATTTGCCAAAACAGGACCCAAAGGGGAACCCATCGCTACACCATCGATCTGACGATACATGATATTGTCGAAACTGAAATCGACAAACATAGTGGCAAATTTCATGAGTTCAACGAACACTTCTTCAGGTATATTCGGAGGAGTCAAATCACTGCGATATAACATATCGCTGCAAATATCAATAGTCTCCGATAAAGGAACACAAGTGAAGAGGCTACAGATGTCAAAGGAACACATAAATCCATCAGTGGCATCACAATTCCGAATGAATTTGGAAAAAGAAAATGAATCTTTAATACAAAAGGAACTGTAATGCTGCAACACTGGTTGCAACATTATAGCAAAACCACTTTGCGACTTTATGCTGTGAAGACCCAATCATCGATAATATGGGTCTCAACGGGACACCCTCCTTATGAATCTTAGGTAATCCATATAGACGGGGACGAATAGAACCAGACGGTCTCAATTCCTCCGCCATTTTAGAGGAAAGAACACCACTTTTTACCCATTTGACAAGACGTTTCTGAAATCGAATTTCAGAAGTCAATGTAGAATCATGAGTGTCAATGGAACCAAGACGTTGAAACTTGGAAGGGTCATTCAATATAGTTAACATTTTGTTAATGTAGTCATGGCGGTCCATGAGGACAACACCAGATCCCTTATCCGGTTTAGTAATAACCAAAGAATGGTTATCCTTAAGGGATCTAATAACCTTATGGTGTTCACTTCTCCATTTCGATTCAGAGAAAGAAATGGGAGAACTAGCATAAGAATGAGCCAAATCATTCAATTTAGCTCGAAAGTCGCTGGATTTATTATCAGACACCGGTTGAAGTTTCGAGAGTTGAGCATACAATACTTCAAATTCAGAAAAAATATTCTCCCTACTAATAGAAGTGAAAGGAATGCTAAAATCTAGGCCGTGGGCCAAGATAGCAAGCTCAATCTCTGAGGGAGAATAAGAAGACAAATTTACTACATTTTTTGTAGCATTTGGTTCAACCATACAGCCAAATCTCTTGGAGATAAAAGCGTATTAAGGCATTAAAAACTAGAAATGTTGTATTGCAGGCCATGATAAGTTTAAAATAAAACACACACAGTCGACCGGTTTCGTCCCCTCTCGTCAGAACTGTTAACGGGGAATTTAGATTATGAGGAAAAAAAAAAAAAAAAGTGTCATGGGTGACATGAATGAATGGACAGGACAGGAAAGATAAAATTATACCAACCAAGCTGCTAGAAGCGCAGAACAGCAAGTCCAAGCAAACAATCTCTTTGTTTGCAAAGAGAAGGCTGCTTGGACCTGATGTAAAGCGATTCCAACACCTTGAGATGGAAAAGTGAGTGCGAACTGGCCAAGACGGAAAACCAGTTCACACTGAAATCCATCGCACAAGTTGGATTCTTTATAAAATGATCCGCAATGGAAGACCCATAAGTGTTACGAATGGTATCGCCCAAAGAAAATTTTTTTTTAGTATTATCGCAGGTACGTGTTGTTTAATTCTCACGTCCAACCGCTGTGTCGTTCTACCTATGTAGTCGCATCCACAACTACATTTGAAATAGTAAATAACAGAGTTAATATGGTGGGGGGTAGAACATCTTTACACATAGATGGAAGTACAGACCTAGTTTGAAAAACAACACGAACGTTCGCTGCAAAATAACACTCACGTGAACTACATGAAATACGCTTGCGAAAGGATTCACTAATCCTACCCAACCACGGTAAACGAAGATAGACCGGACATTTACCAACTGAAGCAGGTTTGATTTTGTTGAACCTAGCGGTCTCATCTCGAATAACCGATTGAACAATGTTCAACGGATAACCATTGTTCACAAAGATCTCAGTTAAACAACTGATTTCATGTTTCAAGGTGTCATCCGAACAGATCATTAACGCCCTATGTGTCAGGGTCCTAATCAAATTAATCTTTTGTTGTTTAGGACAAAAGGAGTCCCAACGGGTATATAGTCCTGTAAAAGTAGACTTCCTGTACACAGAGGTAATAAACAAGGAAGGAGTTCTTTGAACAAGAACATCTAAAAAGGGCAATGAACCATTGACCTCCTTATCTACTGTAAATTTAAGGGCAGGATGAACACCATTGAGTAGGGAAAAAAATTGATCCACTTCCGATTCATGGCTGAACACACAAAAAGTGTCATCAACATACCGAAAGTAAACCTTGGGTCGGGCAGAACTTAACAAAAGGCTTTCTTCATAAAAACCCAAAAAATATTTGCCAAAACAGGACCCAAAGGGGAACCCATCGCTACACCATCGATCTGACGATACATGATATTGTCGAAACTGAAATCGACAAACATAGTGGCAAATTTCATGAGTTCAACGAACACTTCTTCAGGTATATTCGGAGGAGTCAAATCACTGCGATATAACATATCGCTGCAAATATCAATAGTCTCCGATAAAGGAACACAAGTGAAGAGGCTACAGATGTCAAAGGAACACATAAATCCATCAGTGGCATCACAATTCCGAATGAATTTGGAAAAAGAAAATGAATCTTTAATACAAAAAACAACTGTAATGCTGCAACACTGGTTGCAACATTATAGCAAGCCACTTTGCGACTTTATGCTGTGAAGACCCAATCATCGATAATATGGGTCTCAACGGGACACCCTCCTTATGAATCTTAGGTAATCCATATAGACGGGGACGAATAGAACCAGACGGTCTCAATTCCTCCGCCATTTTAGAGGAAAGAACACCACTTTTTACCCATTTGACAAGACGTTTCTGAAATCGAATTTCAGAAGTCAATGTAGAATCATGAGTGTCAATGGAACCAAGACGTTGAAACTTGGAAGGGTCATTCAATATAGTTAACATTTTGTTAATGTAGTCATGGCGGTCCATGAGGACAACACCAGATCCCTTATCCGGTTTAGTAATAACCAAAGAATGGTTATCCTTAAGGGATCTAATAACCTTATGGTGTTCACTTCTCCATTTCGATTCAGAGAAAGAAATGGGAGAACTAGCATAAGAATGAGCCAAATCATTCAATTTAGCTCGAAAGTCGCTGGATTTATTATCAGACACCGGTTGAAGTTTCGAGAGTTGAGCATACAATACTTCAAATTCAGAAAAATATTCTCCCTACTAATAGAAGTGAAAGGAATGCTAAAATCTAGGCCCGTGGGCCAAGATAGCAAGCTCAATCTCTGAGGGAGAATAAGAAGACAAATTTACTACATTTTTTGTAGCATTTGGTTCAACCATACAGCCAAATCTCTTGGAGATAAGTTGTTTCAACTTATTCTGAAAACTGCTAGCCATCTTAGAACGACAACGTGCAGATATCAAACCAACGTAACGGGCAAAGCGGATTCTATCAAAATAGGATAAATAATTACCTGCCTCACGCCATAACAGATGATATTTCCTGTATAAATTGTTAAATCCTGGTTAGAAAATTGCAAGAGAAAATCCTTAATAAAGGCTCTCTCTTTTCAGACACCAACTTAGCCCTCCTTTCGGGAAATAAAAGGGGCAAACCCGGTGTCTGGTTGGAAGAATGTAAAAAATTAGTCTTTTCAATATTTCAATTTTAGACCTTTTAACTTTATTCAATTTTCTAACCAGGATTTGGGCCTTAAAATATTTAAATAAGATATCATCTGTTATGGCGTGAGGCAGGTAATTATTTATCCTATTTTGATAGAATCCGCTTTGCCCGTTATAAAATTTGATATCTGCTTGTCGTTCTAAGATGGCTAGCAGTTTTTCAGAATAAGTTGAAAACAACTTATCTCCAAGAGATTTGGCTGTATGGTTGAACCAAATGCTACAAAAAATGTAGTAAATTTGTCTTCTTATTCTCCCTCAGAGATTGAGCTTGCTATCTTGGCCCACGGCCTAGATTTTAGCATTCCTTTCACTTCTATTAGTAGGGAGAATATTTTTTCTGAATTTGAAGTATTGTATGCTCAACTCTCGAAACTTCAACCGGTGTCTGATAATAAATCCAGCGACTTTCGAGCTAAATTGAATGATTTGGCTCATTCTTATGCTAGTTCTCCCATTTCTTTCTCTGAATCGAAATGGAGAAGTGAACACCATAAGGTTATTAGATCCCTTAAGGATAACCATTCTTTGGTTATTACTAAACCGGATAAGGGATCTGGTGTTGTCCTCATGGACCGCCATGACTACATTAACAAAATGTTAACTATATTGAATGACCCTTCCAAGTTTCAACGTCTTGGTTCCATTGACACTCATGATTCTACATTGACTTCTGAAATTCGATTTCAGAAACGTCTTGTCAAATGGGTAAAAAGTGGTGTTCTTTCCTCTAAAATGGCGGAGGAATTGAGACCGTCTGGTTCTATTCGTCCCCGTCTATATGGATTACCTAAGATTCATAAGGAGGGTGTCCCGTTGAGACCCATATTATCGATGATTGGGTCTTCACAGCATAAAGTCGCAAAGTGGCTTGCTATAATGTTGCAACCAGTGTTGCAGCATTACAGTTCCTTTTGTATTAAAGATTCATTTTCTTTTTCCAAATTCATTCGGAATTGTGATGCCACTGATGGATTTATGTGTTCCTTTGACATCTGTAGCCTCTTCACTTGTGTTCCTTTATCGGAGACTATTGATATTTGCAGCGATATGTTATATCGCAGTGATTTGACTCCTCCGAATATACCTGAAGAAGTGTTCGTTGAACTCATGAAATTTGCCACTATGTTTGTCGATTTCAGTTTCGACAATATCATGTATCGTCAGATCGATGGTGTAGCGATGGGTTCCCCTTTGGGTCCTGTTTTGGCAAATATTTTTGTGGGTTTTTATGAAGAAAGCCTTTTGTTAAGTTCTGCCCGACCCAAGGTTTACTTTCGGTATGTTGATGACACTTTTTGTGTGTTCAGCCATGAATCGGAAGTGGATCAATTTTTTTCCCTACTCAATGGTGTTCATCCTGCCCTTAAATTTACAGTAGATAAGGAGGTCAATGGTTCATTGCCCTTTTTAGATGTTCTTGTTCAAAGAACTCCTTCCTTGTTTATTACCTCTGTGTACAGGAAGTCTACTTTTACAGGACTATATACCCGTTGGGACTCCTTTTGTCCTAAACAACAAAAGATTAATTTGATTAGGACCCTGACACATAGGGCGTTAATGATCTGTTCGGATGACACCTTGAAACATGAAATCAGTTGTTTAACTGAGATCTTTGTGAACAATGGTTATCCGTTGAACATTGTTCAATCGGTTATTCGAGATGAGACCGCTAGGTTCAACAAAATCAAACCTGCTTCAGTTGGTAAATGTCCGGTCTATCTTCGTTTACCGTGGTTGGGTAGGATTAGTGAATCCTTCGCCAAGCGTATTTCATGTAGTTCACGTGAGTGTTATTTTGCAGCGAACGTTCGTGTTGTTTTTCAAACTAGGTCTGTACTTCCATCTATGTGTAAAGATGTTCTACCCCCCACCATATTAACTCTGTTATTTACTATTTCAAATGTAGTTGTGGATGCGACTACATAGGTAGAACGACACAGCGGTTGGACGTGAATTAAACAACACGTACCTGCGATAATACTAAACAAAAAAAAATTTCTTTGGGCGATACCATTCGTAACACTTATGGGTCTTCCATTGCGGATCATTTTATAAAGAATCCAACTTGTGCGATGGATTTCAGTGTGAACTGGTTTTCCGTCTTGGCCAGTTCGCACTCACTTTTCCATCTCAAGGTGTTGGAATCGCTTTCGCATCAGGTCCAAGCAGCCTTCTCTTTGCAAACAAAGAGATTGTTTGCTTGGACTTGCTGTTCTGCGCTTCTAGCAGCTTGGTTGGTATAATTTTATATATTTTTTTTTTTTCCTTCCCTGTCCATTCATTCATGTCACCCATGACAGACTTTTTTTTTTTTTTTCCTCATAATCTAAATTCCCCGTTAACAGTTCTGACGAGAGGAGAAATAGGCACAATATTTTGTGCCTGATTTTTTATTCTTTTTTATAAAAGTGAAAAAATACTAAATTTTTATGAAGATTTTCAACGGAAAATTGCGCCTAAAAACACTTTGTCCAGTATTTTCTTTGAGTTTGAATAACTGATCTTTCATTGGAATAAAAAAAAAAACTCGTTGCTGGGCATCATACGAAGACAGTTTAATCTCCGACGGATGCTCTATAACCTGCAAAACATAAAATAAAATAAAATAAAATAAAAACGATTGAAAAAGAACAAGTTATGACTTTTTCAAACCCTTCAGTTTTTCAGTGGCCACCCTGTATAAGTTCGTTTGGTTTGGCTGTTAATGACTAACACCAAACCATAGAGAAGCGGTAAAGTAAGTGGGCATCGAAAACTAAAACTGAAACTTTTCTTTTGTTAGTTTTAAATGCAGCCTACACTAAGGAAATTTGATTTATTTGGCAAGGATCTTAGAATAATCCAGAGCAAACCGCCTGCATGCGGAGAGAAAATGGAGTAGATACACAAAAATAGGTTGTGGCCTAAAAAAGGACGTACCTTCTCGGTGGTTTTATTCAATCTTTGCAACGGGACAATACTAAAGAAGCCGGTTAATATACCCGCCCGGTCAGAATGGTTGATGTTCAATTCAGCGTATCTTTGCGCCTTCTTGGTCTCACGTTTTCCACTGACCTGAGATGGAACAATGACATTGGTATCAATAGCTTCATCTACCGCAAGGAAATTGGTTCTCAGTGTCACGTCATAAAGTTTTTTCTCATCTGAGTCCATCCTTCACATCCAGAAATGTAACAGTTATCCATGCATGTAATGCTGTTGCCATATATGGTCTGCCCCCCCCTATGTTCATCTCGAAGTTCTCGACAAAATGCAAAGACGTTTACGCAAAGTGATACTGGTATCTCGTCTCCAGTTAATTTCTCACAGACGTGATGTGCCCCGCCTCTGTCTTTTTTACAGCTATTCTCATTGCAACTTTTCTGACGAGCTGCTATCACTGGTAGCCCAAATACATGAATTTAAGCGTGCTACGAGGTTGGCATCTTGATCCAACACTTTCACTGTCAAAACAGTTCAATGTAACCGACTCTTCTACTCCAACAGCTTCTTCTCTCGTCCTTCCCGACAGTGGAACTCCCTTCCTTTTGCTTACTCCCCGATAGCTGTAATCTTCAATTATTCAAATGTAATGTCAATCAAAATCTTCTGATGCCTTGATTTTGATCACTGTTGTTCTTTTTATCCTTTTTTTTATTGGTTAATAAATATTTACCCAATTTTTAAATATTTTAAGGAGGGAAGATATTGTTCATCATTCTATAGAGGAAGCCGTCAAATTGTCGGAGAAAACGATGAACATTGTTGTTTGACGTCGCTGATTGGTTAATATATATGAATATAGAAATTCAAATCGTAACCTACCAGAAAATTTACCAGTAAAAAATTCGTTCATCACCATATTTGTATATGAACGCACAACTTTTAAAAATTTAAAATCAAACTCAGCGTTGCTACTGCGCGCTCCAAAAACAATAACTCATTTCCAATAGCATTTTCGGATACAACAATACATCTATTTTCGTTGTCCTCTTATTACTAAGAGAAAAAACAAGAACAACATCTATTCTATACCTGAAGATGTCTGTAGGAACAGACGAAAGCTTGTAGTAAAAATAAGAACTAATACGGCAGAAATTTATAGAAACAAGGATCATTTCATTCATAACGGATTCGGAGGTTTTTGTATATTATTTGAATTGTTTGCGACGATGGATTTCTCGCCAATTAAATCATTAACCTTTGCATTTGTTTTTGTGTGAATAATTCATGAATTTGTAAATTGATTGCACGTTTATCGTAATATATATATATATATATATATATATATATATATATATATATATATATATATGATATATAGATAGATAGATAGATAGATAGAGAGCTAATGACAGATAGATAGATAAATAAACATATATATATATATATATATATATATATATATATATATATATATATATATATATATTGCCCTCCACAGGTAGACTGTTTCGCTTTATCACAGCTCATCATCAGTTAAAAAATAACGTCCGGTTACCTCTAGCTAGGATCGAAACCCGACTGAATTGACGTCAGTCGGGGAAACTATTCTCTAAGGCATTGGGATGAAGGTGAATTTTATCCGTATTTATTTTTAAATAAACACAGTGACTGAGAGAACTCGATTCGATTCATCGAAGCGTCTTACATTATATATATATATATATATATATATATATTCTTCCGAATGAGTAATCGAAGAGCCGTTTTCGAATTCCATTCGACTTCGTTGCATTCATTTATGTTCAAATACCCTTGGAAATATTATGAATACATCTCTTCTCTTTCCAGCTATGGGTTAAATAGTAGATTAATAGTTAATTAGAGTCTTTTGAGGTAATCAGTCTATAAAGTAAATATTGAATTAAAAAAAAAACCGGGTTCGTTTAGGAGACATTGTGGGAACATCATTTGTACACTTTATCTGTATGCTGCCCTTCCAAAAAGTGCAGTTTGTACTATAAAAAGGCCGGAGCATAAAACAGCCGAAACGTCGGGAATGCGGAAATCAAGATGAGAACAACAGACAAATGTAAATAGTATAAATAATTAGAATACCCCATCTCAGATATATAGATACACCCTGAAGAAGACCAGAGGCTATAATGGTCGAAACGTCGTGAATATCGCAACAAAAAATGAGGACAGCATTCTGACTGATGTAAATAGTGTATCTAATTACAATACCTCATCTCAGAAATATCGACAAAAAATGAAGAATGCTGGAGCGTACAACGGCCGAAACGTCGTGAAAATGGCAATCTAGATGAAGACAACAATGTAAACAAAACAAATAATTGTAATATCTCATCTCAGTAATGTAGACATGTTTATATACACACACACACACATATATATATATATATATATATATATATATATATATATATATATATAAAAAATTCATATCTATATATATATATATATATATATATAAACATGTTTTACATTATTATATATATATATATATATATATATATATATATATATATATATATATATATATATATGTTTGCATTTTACAATGATAGTCTTTTTAAATTTCCGCGTTAGTTTTCGATTTTTAAGTAACGGAAGAAAAATCCTGCTTTGGTGTTTGCACTTTAAGATAAGTTCTGATTTTACCATTTAAGGGTAATTCCTTGTTTACTCTGCAATTACAGGTGAGCTTTTCCATTCAATACCTTTTGGACAGTGTTGGATATGTGGGCGGCGATTGTTTGTCTATGAGTGTAATGAATAGTTTTCCTACGTTTTTACTGTTTTGTTGTACGGTGGGTTGAACCATATGATACTTCTTTTCCTTTTGCCGTTTTTCCGCTGCGTGCTGTGCATAAGAGCGTTGCCGAATATCTACTATCTTTTAGGCTAGTTTCATAGTATTTTGGGGATTCATTGAAGATTGCTTCGTTGGGAGAATTGTCAGGTTAATTGATTATTTTATAGTGTTATTTGCTCCTCGGTAAGACAATAAACTACACCCGCATCTTGGGTAAGACGATAAACAACATCCGTGTCCGGGGTAAGACGATGAACTACATCCGCATCCTGGGTAAGACGATAAACTACATCCGCATCCTGGGCAAGACGATAAACTACTTCCGTGACATGGGTAAGACGATAAACTACTTCCGTGACATGGGTAAGACGATAAACTAAACCCGTGTCCTGGGTAAGACGACGAATTACATCCGTGTCCTGGGTAAGACGATAAACTACATCCGCGACATGGGTAAGACAATAAACTACAGCTGTGTCCTAGGTAAGACGAAAAACTACATCCGTATCCTGGGTAAGACAATAAACTACATCCGTATCCTGGGCAAGACGATAAACAACATCCGTGGCCGTGGTAAGACTACGAAATATATCCGAATTCTTGGTAAGACGATAAACAACATCCGTGTCCTAGGTAAGACGATATACTAGATCCAACAGAATGGCCTATGAACAGAAGATTTTGAGGAGCGTGGGACCACCTCTTAATTGCTGGTGTTCCCAGGCCCACCCTGACCCGAGGTGGTAGCACCTATTAGCCTTCTAGCTATCGGCTAATAGTTAACCCCCAACCTGGAGTCAAAGCAATATGAAAGTGTAAAATAAGCTTTAATAGCAGCAATACAGTTTTGTAAAATAATTATCACTTGCAATGAATTTTGAGGTAAAGAATTGCCAGCAATACATTATTATCAGCAATACGTTTTTGGAAAGCAGCAATAAAAATCTTGTCGACATTAAATAACCCATTGAGTTTTATATACCGTAAAACAAAACAAACGAAACCCAACCAGCAATAAAAATCTTGTCGGCATTAAATAACCCATTGAGGATGATATGCCGTAAAACAAACGAAACCAAACCATTCAATATACACACAAATTATTACTGGCAATATATTATCAGCAATCCGTTTTGAAAAAAAAAATTACCAGCAATAAAAGAACTTGTCGGCATTAAATAACCCATTGCGGTTGATATACCGTAAAACAAACCAAATCAGACCAATTATAAATTGATCAAATTATTGATTAATTGTTTGTTGATTATTATTTTTTTTTTTAGGTGTTAAACTTAACCTAAGAAAAGGTGAATATCAACCATATAGAAAACCCAACGAAAAAAACATTTTTGACATTTTCCAGAGACACATATTCCAACCAACCGCCAACAGCAATCAAACGGATTCCACAGTCAATTTTATATTTGCATGCGCTCTTATATTTCACCCATAAATATAGCATACCTTAAATCTGAAATTTGTTACTACGACATCTAAAACAATAACAAATTTAGTCAATACTAAACAAAACAATAAGCTAAAACTTAAAGGAGGATTTTACTCGATCACCTGTAATAATTATCACAAAATATCCATAGGAAAATATAAATAAAGATTATTTGAACATAAAAGAGACATTTGCAAAACAATACGTCAAATTTATTAGTTATCCACTATAAGGAGACTGACCACAATTTTAACATAAAAAAATTGTAATACTGATCAAAGGAGAAGACAATTCACTAAGATGAAAATGTTCAGATGTTAAATTTACTGTGGACGAACTTGTGATGAAGGTACCTCCTTTATCGGAAGATCGTCCACAGTAAATTTATATCCTGTCTCTAAGAACATTGGACAATTCCTGGCAGATTTTCTATTATCACAGGGTATGATATCTAATAACAAATTTAATGGAATTAAAAAGAAAAAAGAATATAAGTGAAAATGCCTACTTTTTCTCTCATATATATATATATATATATATATATATATATATATATATATATATATATATAAACATAAAAAAAAAAATGTCTTTAATAAATTGTCGGACTTTGTCCATTTTTTAATGTATGACGTCATTTGTTTACATTTGATACGCCATGAGCAGTTATGAATGTACGAGATTCATAGAAGATTGAAGTTTATAAGCAGTAAATTCGACCTTGCCAACCGAACGATCCTTTGTGGATCCTCTGTGGCCGAGAGGTTAGGCATGTCAAACTAAATGACAGTTCTGTATAGGATGCAGGTTCGAATCCTGTCAAATGACGAATATTTTCTATGAAAATTTCTCGACATTCAGGCCGGTAAATGTTATTTAATACTGTTTATTATAAACAGAGCGTTTACTAAAATACTTGTATCTATAAAAAGAATGTTAAACATAAAAAAAAATGTCTTTAAATAAATTGTATAAATATTTGTCCATTTCTTAATATATATATATAAGGAAATGGACAAAGTCCGATAATTATTTTATTTTTAAGACATTTTTTATGTTTATACGTTCTTTTTTTTAGATAAACAATATTTATTAAATTCTCTGTTTATATAATAAAAAATATTTTCTTTACCGGCCTGTATGTCCGAGAAATTTTCAGAGAAAATATACGTCCTCCGATAGGAATCGAACCTGTATCCTATACGGAACCGTCTTATAGACTGACGTGCTTTTATTGATTGAGCCACAGAGGATCGTTCGATTGGCAAGGTCGATTTTAGTGTTTTTAAACCACAATTCTCTATGATTTTCTCTCGTAGATTCATACCAAACAGAAAGTCTTACTCATTTACTAAGTCTGACACAAGACTCGAACATTGGAGCACTCCTGAGCGTCAAACTAGCTAATTGGCTTTCAAAAACAGTACACTGCGGAATTTCTCTAATCAAATAACGTTTCTGTTCTTGGTTTCATATGTCTGTCGGTTGTCTTCATCTTTTTTTGCCGAATAAACGGTTACTAAATTTCAAGACATTTTTTGTCTCTCCATGTGGGGCCCACGTTCTTTCTTAACTGCTCAAAGAGCTTCTTCCTCATGTTGAACCTCTGCCCACTTCTTTTTTTCCCAGTGTTTCCCGCCATTCTATAATGGCGTCGGTGAAAAGAAAATCAACCATATCTTGACGAAGAAAATGACATGCAATAAATTTTAAATAAAGACGCCGATGGAATTGCTTTTTTTTGTTTGCGGATAAATTATTTCCATCGAACGAATTACGCTGTCTGTTGGTGGGACAACAGAAATGATATCGGCAGTGGAAACGGACAAACATCGCAAAAAAAATAATTAAGAGAAAGGGCTTACACAAAACAAAAATATTTCCTGTGTGCAATATCAAGTCAAAATGGAAGAATAAATTTGTTTTTAAAACTTAAAGACATTTACAGATACTTTCTGACGAGTGAACGGACCAATTACGCAAAGGTTTGTCTGGATTTTTTATCTGGAGTAGAAGTGCTGAATGACAAATTTTATAATAATATCAATCATATATATATATATATATATATATATATATATATATATATATATATATATATATATATAAAAAAAAAAATTTTTAACACTAATATTCCATGGTCATAATTTTTTCCATTGAAATCGTAAATAGGATCCAATTCATCAGAACTAAACTTCAAAAAACCAAAAAAAAACAACACCGGGAATAAAAAAAAAAATTTAGTGATAGTGTCTTTAAAAACACATTTTTTTATTGAAATATTATATATTTTTGAAATGCTATATATAATTACAGACGATAGAAGAACAGGAAGTTCTAAAGAAAATTAAAATTTAACAGAGAGAAATTTTAAAGTCCTGACTAAGTTAAACACGGTTTAAGTTAAGAAATATGAATAATATTTGGATGTCTAATAGATATTAAAATTAAAAATGGAAAAAGTATATATATATATATATATATATATATATATATATATATATATATATATATATATATATATATATATGACGCATGAAAACAACATGTCGCCTCTAAGTGTTGACTTCAATTTTCACTTTTATATTTTCACACGCTTCTGTCTGATAAAGAGCATTTTATCCCATAAATATAGCACATCTTAAAAGAGTATATTAGTATTTCTTCATATATATATATATATATATATATATATATATATATATATATATATATATACTTATGAAGCATGGCCATAATTGCCCGTGTTTGTTTAAAAATCGAATCGTTTCTCATACAGCAATCGCTATCACTTGACTTAAATATTTTTGCCCTTCCTTGCCTTTTTTAAGGAGTGCCCTTTGCCATGCTGATGTTGCTACATGCCTTTATTCAATGCCTATCTCACACTGCGAATTTTTTTTAAGCTTTATACTAAACATTAAATTTGTTACGAAAAAAAAGAACTAAACAAAATGAACAATCAAACGATCAGCTTTAAAAAAGGACTCGTAACTGGAAAAACCGAATTTGAAAAGAATGTTAACAACAAAATTTTTCACAGAACCCAGTTCTGCGGAATCAGAATCAACGTTTTCAATTTAAGCAAGCGAATGAGCCAATTGGAGTAAAGTGGCATGCAGATTTCAATTTTTCCCACTTGTGACGAATGCAGCTATCGATTTTTTTTTTATAAAGCATGCTATTATTTGATGCAAAAATAATTAAAAATAATAATGTCGTTTTTTGACGTTAAAAATACGTCAAAAAACGACATTATTTCATTTAATTTGCACCAACCTAATAGTTAACATTCGTGTAGTCAGCTTTGGCTCTTCACGCTGGCCAGTAGAATCTTCCTGCCTGCTCTTAGCAGTCAGCTATAGGTTCTCAAATCTGGCCAGTAGAAAATTTTGAATGCGAAAACTGTTGTTATATCGATGAAAAATCGATTATTTCTACTATCGATGGGAGTTATAAAATGCAAAGTCGGTCTTGGCCTTCTCGCTAAATTGGAGCATGTGCATATAACTTTTGGTTTTAAATCCGTCGAAAATTGCGGCCGTGCATTCGTTACATTTTGTAACAAATCTTGCCTTTTTTAGATAGAGATATATAGCCTGACGATTGATTTCGTTTTTTTTTTTTGCCTGGAAAAAAGTCCATATTGGACGAAACACGTGTCAAAATCAATTACAGTTTTCCTATTGTCTTTTATATATATATATATATATATATATATATATATATATATATATATATATATATATATATATATATGATATATGGATATGAGTTTTTGTCATCATCAGACATTTATGTGATGATCCTTTTAAGCATTTAAAATAAAATAATATATATCTATAATTTATATATATATATATATATATATATATATATATAAATATATATATATATAATTTAATGGTCAGAGTGGAATTAAAAGAAAATAGTTTTTAAAAATGTGCAAAATACTCTATATAAAAACTTTTCTATATTTCTGAGATGATCACATTTTTGTTTACATTATTTATATTATTCGGACTATTGTCCTATCTTTGTCGCCATATTTATCACAACGTTTCGGCCGTTGTACGCTCCGGCCTTTTCAGGACAGTCTACCCCAGTGAGCGAAATAAAGGGTTCAGTTCGAAATTCCAACCACCTTTATTTTCCTTTTTCGCTTCTCCTCCTGAAAGTATCTCATTGTCTTTCACTCCAAGTAACCATTTGCATCTTATTGCTTAAACGGTGTATCTTTTTGTCGACCCATTTTTAATTATTTGTTAATGTATTTATTTATTAAAAAAATGTATATAATTTTATTTTCGGCTACCATCTTGAACATTTGAAAAATGATTTTAAAATATAAAATATATGCATATATATATATATATATATATATATATATATATATATATATATATATATATAAATATAGATAACTAGACTCGTTTTCGAAAAACCCTCGAATTTTTGATTTGCTAAAAAAATCAATCTCGAGGGAAAAAAAAAATGGTTAAAAAAAAAGAGCTACAAACATGAACTTCTGCCGACAAAAAATCGCACAGATGCAGGTCTGAAGCCCAAAGAAAAAACCCCGATACGAGTAACAACTAACTAACAAAAGAGCTCAATATAACCGTAGAGCAGACCTAGATACACCTAGTGAGCCAGAAAAACCTACCTAGGTTTCACCTAAAAATAGGTTTCACCTAAACCTGGGTAGGTTTGTCTGGCTCACTAGGTGTCTATATATATATATATATATATATATATATATATATATATATATATATATATTAATAATAAATTATTTTGTTTGTTTTTATTTATTTATATTTTTTTTTTTTTTTTTTATTTTTTTTTTTTTATATATTTATTTATTTTTTTTTTAATAAAAAAATAAATAAAAACAAGCAAAAATAATTAAAACAAACAAATAAATAAATAAATAAGCAAATAAACAACTTTCTTAAGACTATATTTCTTCATATACATATATATATATATATATATATATATATATATATATATTACCCCATACTAACTTAACTAAAATTTAAGTAAAAGAGATCTAGAAACAGTCACGAGTTAAATTCATGAACAAAATTCAAACGGATAGAGATGTCAACTTAATAATCAATAATAAAAAATTTTTAAGAGTTTAAAAAAAGATTACTAGAAGTAAAATTATTTTTTAAAATAATTTTTTTTACTTTCTATGAATATTTTTCTAATCGACTATTTCATAGAAAATTCCCAAAATTTTTAAAAAATTTAAATCACTAACAAACATCAAATTAAATTATTTGTAGACAGTTTAGAGACATTCAAATTTATATCAAACATTATAATGTTTATGAACCCCCAAAATAACAATTTCAAAGTTAAACAAAATAACAGCGTCTGTTTCTAGCCTTTTTTTTCCAAAGAAAATTAGTGACATCTTCTCTTCTCTTCTCTCTTAACTTCCTTCTCACTTTTTCTCTCTATGAGTTTTTTTATTCTCTACCCCTTTGATATCAATATATAACTTCCGTTAAGTTAACCGTTTAAATGTGTCAATATCTGCTAATTCACTGATGTCTTCTCTCTCTCCCCCCTCACTTCCTCACTTCGTTAATTTACATATGTTTAATACGGCCCGTCAAAAATGTGTAAATTTTCTTTTCATTTTTTTTTGTTTGGAAGTAAAGTCTGATGATCCGCAGTCCTTTAAAAGGGCTGTGGTGAAATAATTTATTACATGGAACCTTAAGTGGTCTGTTTTTATTTAAATTATATATATATATATATATATATATATATATATATATATATATATATATATATATACGGATTAGCTGTTTTTATATATATATATATATATATATATATATATATATATATATATATATATATATATATATATATATATATATATATATATAAATAACTTTAACAAATAAATTGTTTCGAGGATACCCGTCTGTTAGGGCGGCTTAGCCAATCCTTTGCAGATGCTCACTCAGGAATATCTATGTTTGTTTAACACTTATAGAGCCAACCTGTGGTTTATACTGCAAAAATGCTGATCAGAGCTGACCATAGTTACAGTTTCTGGGAAAGAGCGTGTTATCTAGCTTGATCAATAATTTGAACAAGGCCAGCACACTAAAACCCTCGGACACGATGACTTGTGACTTTGTGCTAGCACAGCTATTGACAGCCCCTAAGGGTTCTGTATACCCAATTTCACTCACAAGGTTTGGGTTAACCAGTGGTATGGTTTTCAGACACATTCGTTGTTGGTTGGTTGGTTGGCTGTTTAGTTTTAAGGCATATCAAAACCTCAGTGGGCCATTTAATGCCAACAAAAATTTTGAAATAGTTTCATAACAATAGTCTGGTAAAAAAAAAGGTGTGTATGTATACATATATATTTGAACCATTTTTCAATTACTAATATTTTTGAGTACAATCCCAATTCTTTTAAGAAATTTACAATCTTGGATGGTTTTATTTTCGTAAAATGTTTCTTTATTAAATTACACACTTGTTTTTTTTTTTTTTTGGGTTTCGTTTGTTTTCTTTTACGGCATATCAACTTCAATGGGTTATTTAATGTCGACAATTATTTTTTTCCTGGTAATATTTTGTAATTACTGCTGGTAATAATTTTTTTTCTTACAAAGTATCTCTGGTATTAAAACCTATTTTTACACAAGTTTGGGTGTCAACTATTTGCCCATAGATGGTCATGTTGAACAAGGATACACCAGAAATTAAGAGGTGGTTCTACGCTCCTCAAAACCTCCTGACTAGAGACCTTGCTGTTGGACGTAGTTTATCGTCTTACCCAGGACGGACCGAACGCTATCGTCTTATCCAACCCCTCCATAGCGATTACATCATGAAATTTTCCTTCTCGACAAATCGACTATGGTGACATTCGAACCATTTTCTTTTTAAAATAAAGCGCATTATATATATATATATATATATATATATATATATATATATATATATATATATATATATATATATTCGATATATATAATGCGCTTTTTTATTTTTAATGAAAGGTGTGAATCCTTTCTTCCATCCAGCTATGGGTAAATAGCAGGACAGACTGGGTTCTATAGCCTTGGATGGCAACTGGTCTAAAGAAAGATAACTCTGAATTCAAAACCTGCAGAGGGTCGTTTGGGACCTTGTGGCAATTAGTGCACCAGGTCTCTGTATTCGGCCCTTCAAAAATTTTGCTGGATTCTGCATAAAGCCTTTTTTAACTATTATCAAATTTCATTTTTGTTGTCAGGCTGTCGGTTTCCTGGGAACTGATCTACTTGACTCTCATACGTCGAATTCGACGGGAGAGTCGAGTATATATATGCATGTTTATTTATGAGATCCGTTTGATAAGGAACACAGTTCGTTAAGTAGTTCCTTGAGTTCAAATGTCCCTTAAGTAACTGTGTTCCTGATCAAACCGAACTCATAAATAATTACATCGGTCACACAACTACATGCCTATCCAGACGACTTACCTTCCACCTATCTGACCAGAGCATCACTAGAACCCGTTTAGACAGACACACAAACCTACCAGACTCTATTCGAAACATACCAGTGGAAAATACAAACATAATAAACTCATCCCCTTGTAAAAAAAAAAGATTAAAAATGATAGAAGTCCTAATAATAAAAAAAGAAAAGCCAACTCTTATAAATATTAACTACGAACAAGGCCACAATGTGATAACCGTATTCGGAAAAAAAACTCTATAAAACACTAAAAGCATACACATAACGCACAGACTCGTTTAAATTGAAAAATAAAATCAGCCTTGATAATGGCTAATGTTATGTTCCGGTTCCTTGTACCACGGTGATAGTCAAAGGTAGAAGCAATTTTTTGAACTCGAACACAAGTATGGAATAACACAGATATAGTAATTGTCTGAACGCGATTCTGTTTCAGACTGCCTCTGATTCGACTCTTGACTCGACTTGAACTATTGACTATATTTAGTAACCCCCACTACGTGGGCATCATGTGGCACAAAACCGGTAATTTAACGTGGGATCACCGAGCCCGTAGACTCGGCCAAATATATTCGGTTTAAAAATAAAGAAAAATCTTTTCAGTTAAAACGCCCGAAGCCAGAGACTTCAACCGAATAGGTGGTCAAGAATTGAACGACTGACAATATTCAGTCACACCCCCACTGGGGCATCATGTGGCACAGGGCCGGTAATGTAATGTGGGTTCTCCAAGCCCGTGGGCTCAACCCAAAGATATGCCCATTGAACCTGTATAAACGGTCTCAGGGACGTTTTACCTCCCCAACACGACTCCGCCCTTCGGCGTAGCCTCCTTTGGTAAATTTCCCCGCCCGAAGGCAGAGAGTTCAACCGAAACAGCCGGTCAAGAGATGAGCGACTGACGATATTCAGTCATAATTAAAAAATGGGGCAGCATGTGACACAATGTCGGTTATTTATTGTGGGTTCTTATTAAAAAAAGTGGGCTCGGCCCAAAAATATGCCCATTGATTGTAACCCGTAAAAAGGCAGATAGTTCAAAAATAACAGTCGGTTCAGAAGTGAACGACATCACTAAATTTAGTCGTCCCCCGACGAGGGTATCATGTATACAAGGCCTTTTTTAACGTAATATTTTTCCGAGCCATTTCTGATGCTCGGCAGACTAAAAATTTTTTTTGAACCCGTATAAACGGGTTCAGGGCCCGTTTTTTATTCTCCCAGAAGGAAACTCCGCCCTTTAAGCGTAGCCTCCATCTTTCCTCTTTCTGTCCGTAGACAATAAAAGGTAAATATAACCGTCGCTCATAAAGTGAACGACAGACTATATTTAGTCGTCCCCCACGAGGGCGTCATGTACACAAGGCCTTTTTTCGTTCTGCTTTCCGATAAAATTTAAATCGGCTAAAAATTTTTATATAAATTCATAATTTGAACCCGTATAAACGGGTTTAGGGCCGATCGAATATTGAAGGAACTCCGCCCTTCGGCGTAAAATCCTTCGTTTTCCTATTTAAAAAGCAGAGAGTTAAACCGAACCGTCGCTCAAAAGTGAACGACAGACGATATTCAGTCACCCCCACGAGGGTGTCAATAATCAAAAGGCCTTTTTAATTTGGGCATTCCCGAATTTTTAGGCTCGGCCCAAATAAGTTTATTTTGAACCCGTATAAACGGGTTCAGGGCCCTTCCCCCGAAGGAGACTAAATCATTCAGCCTTTTATATATTATATGAAATAGTTCCTCCCTTTTAAAAAAGCAGAGATAAAAACCGAACCGTTCGCTCAGAAAGTGAACGACAGACTATTCAGGTTAAATCGTCCCCCATATAATTTCTCATGTGGCACAAGGCCTTTTTAACGTGGGCTTTCCGAGCCATTAAATCGGAAAAAAAAATAATTTTTGAACCCGTATAAAACGGGTTCATTTTTTTTCATTTTCCTCCCCGAGGAGACTCCGCCCTTCGGCGTAGCCTCCTTCAAAAAAATGCCGTTTTCGTAGAAAGAAGTTGAACCGAACCGTCGCTCAGAAAGTGAACGACAGAAAGTCTTGCCTACTCCTGAGGCGCAGTATTTATTAAATATGGAATAGTCCATTATTAATATTATGGGTAAGATCCCATAACAGCTAAAAAAGAATAGCCGAAAATTTTAGAATATATAGAACATTTGGACAGTTTCTACATAGTCTGTGTGCAAAAAAGAAATCTCTTGTTCAAACACAAGAAAAATTAAGTGAAAGCTTAACCGTAATACCTTGTCTGTCGTTTTTAATGAAACATGCATAAATGAAGGATTGCTGCCTAAATACAATATATACATACATACATATATATATATATGTGTGTGTGTGTGTATATATTTTTTAAAAATTTTTTCTTTCTTTTATAAACTTTCATTTTTTTTTGTTGACAAAATATTATAATACCCCATCACCACATATTTCTCATGAGAACTTACTACAAATTTGGAAATAGATTTTTGCACCGGCGCAAAAATTAACACCCAAAATCCATTTCGTTCAGAACACACACCTTTTCAGAAAATTTAATTCATCTATGAACACCTCCTTATCCTTGCATCATGTAGCCAAGCCTTGATTACATTCTGTAAAGCAGTTTTCTAGTCTTACTCACTTTCAGAACACGTAAGTAAGGAAGAAGTAATTGACAAGTTTTTGATATTAATTCTTAACTTATATTTGTATTTTATTTCTTCTTAACAGAAAACTTTCTCACAATTGATATTTTATTATAAAATTGACAGTCAATTCACCTTTCATCATTATTAATATTATTTTCTTATAATTTTTTTAATCTCTATTGATATAAAAAACATATTATTACTATTATTTTATTTCTAATTTTATTCCATCTTATTATTGTTGCTTTTTTCCAAAAAATGTTTTGTCTATACACTCTTCAATATTATTATTATTTTATTACTAGTTTTATTTCATCTTATTATTGTTGCTTTTTTATCCAACACTCTGGCGCTATACACTCTTCGGGTATTACTATTATTTTATTATTAGTTTTATTCCATCTTGTTATTGTTGCTTTTTATCCCAACACTCTGGCGCTATACACTCTTCAGTATTACTATTATTTTATTATTAGTTTTATTCCATCTTGTTATTGTGGCTTTTTATCCCAATTTTCTGGCGCTAAACAATTCTTCATTATTACTAATATTTTTTTTTAGTTTCATTCCATCCATTTTGTTATTGTGGCTTTTTATTTCTCTGGTTATTTACACTCTTCAGTATTAGTTATATTTTTATTATTTTAGTTTTATTCCATCTTGTTATTGTTGCTTTTTTTTTAAAGAAAGCGCTATACACTCTTCATTATTAAATAATATTTTATTATTACGGTCATTCCATCTTGTTATTGTGGCTTTTTTATCGCAATACTCTGGCTCTATACACTCTTCATTATTATTATTAATTTTAAAACAATAGTTTTTTTTTCATAAATTTAGTGTTGCTTTTTTATCCAACATTCTGTCGTTATACATCTCTTCATTCATTACTATTATTTTATTTTTAGTTTTTTATTCCATCTTATTATTTTTTGCTTTTGATCCCAACGCTCTGGCGCTATATGGCTTTTCATTATTACTAATATTTTTTTATTAGTTTTCATTCCATCTTTCATTTGTTATCCTTTTTTTATTTTCAACAACTCTGGCTCTAAAATGTTCTTTATTATTATTATTGTCTAATATTATTAAATTTTGATTTCTGCTATGGTTTTTAACCTACCGATTTTTTCTTTTTTTTAGGCAAAATTAATGGTGTCATTGTTATTATACATTTTATTATTTGTTTTTATTATTATTATTATTTTTTTTCTTTGATTTCTGGCGTTTACACATTTCTTTCCGGGTCCCGCTCAGGGACCTAAGGTTAAAAATGGCATCATGACACTTTCCACTGACAAAAAAAAAAAAAAATATTTACATAGATAAAGCCCTTCGTAAAGTGTGGGCTGTACTTGTCAGAACAATTTTTGTATCTCCTTGAGGCATGGACTTCCAGGAATCCCTTCAATTAGTCTACTGCAATCTTTTCCAACCAATCCTAGGGCTCCAACTACAACAGGAATTGTTGATGTTCCCATATGCCACATTTTCGAGATTTCTATTTCAATGTCCTTGTATTTTGACAACTTTCTGAATATCTTCAAAGATACATTGCAGTCAGCAGGGACTGCCATATCAATAAGGAGACACCGTTTTTGTTTGTGGTCTTTAATAACAATATTTGGGCGGTTGGCTTTGATTGTTCTGTCAGTGAGTATTGTGTAGTCCCATAGAATTGTAACAGGTCTTTATCTCTTTAACCGGGTTTGGGTGGTGTTCATACCAGTTTCTTTCAGTTTCCTTCCCGTAGAAGTTGCAGATTTTCCAGTGCAGATATTTGCCCACTCTGTCATGTCGGGTTTTATATTCAGTGGGTGCCAATATCGTGCAACCTGATACAAGATGATCAATCGTTTCTGGATATTTATCACAAAATCTGCATTTGGGGCTGACACAATATTTTAGTATATGTGCTTGATAATTCCTAATTAAAATCAAGCATTGGTCCTGTTTAGCAATACGATAAAACCTTCAGTTTCAGCTTTCAACCCTGCACTTACGTAGCCACTGATGGGTATTATTTTTTCTACGTCAGCTTCTTTGGTACGGGCAGAGTATTGGCCATGAAGCGGTTTATCTTGCCATCGCTTGTGTATCTGGTCGGTTGCATGTCTTAGTATTATTATTATTATTTTTACTATCTTTCGATTTCTGTTCTGATCAGAGTACCTACCAATTTTGCGAGAACATCTAAGACAGGCTGCCATAACATCACTAGCTTTACATGGACAAAGTTCTTCTTAGTGTTCGGGTGTAATTATAAAGATATATTTTTAAAAATAATTCTCTTAAGCTGAGATTTCCAGGGACTTTTTCAATGTATTGTTTTGTTCCCTTTTTATCATTCCAAGCGCACCTTCTATCAATGATATTATTCTTGTTTTCAATTTCCACATCTTTTCTATTTCGATTTATACTTCAACAGTTTTTCAAATTCCTTGGTTGCTATGTTACAGTTAGATGGACAAGCCATGTCATTTAGTAAGCAAGATTTTTTTTTTCTTTTCGGTTTTCGACAATTATGTCCGACCTATTGGCTTCAATCTTCCTATCTGTAAAGATGGTGTCATCCCATAGAATTTGTGATGTCTTCTATTTCTGTAATCGGTGTTCATACCAGTCTTTGTTTATATCTATTCTAAAGCTTTTTGCACATTACCCGGTGTCAATATTTTCCTGCTCTATTGTGACGATTCATTTAACGCAAGTACAGAACATCTTGAGATTAGATGGTCTTTGGTTTCCTGATATTTGTCACAGAAACTACATTTGGAATCCACACTATTTATGTATGTATCTATTATTATTAGGTTGGTGCAAAAATAATGACGTAATAATGTCGTTTTTTGATGTATTTTTAACGTAAAAAACGACATTATTACGTCATTATTTTTGCACCAACCTAATATCATTTGTTTATGTTATGTTTCCTTATATCTAGACCCTATAGGAGAATTGTCAGTTAATTAATAGCACTTTTCTTAGTATATACGATTTTCCTATTTGGAAGATCTTTTCGGCAACTTCTATGTTGAAATTTCATGGGACATTGTTAGTAAAATTGTCCATTCCTTTATTCACGAGGCCCAGAGCTCCGATTACTATTGTTACAGTCTTAATCTTCATTCCCCACATCCTGTTAATCTCGATCTCCAGGTCCTTGCATTTGGACAATTTCTTGATAATTCTCATGGAGGTGTTTCTCTCAGATGTTATTTCTATATCAATAAGCATAGACTTCTTGAATTTCTCGTCTTTTATGATAATATCAGTTATGTTGGCTTTTAATTCTTTGTCATTTTGAATTGGTATATCCCTGAGGATAGTTACATCATTATTTTGGGTAACTATGTCTGATTGGCGCTCTGTAACTGGTGATGGGTGATGTTCATACCAATGTTTATTAACATTTTTTCCATTTATTAACATATTGCCCCACTCTATCGTGATGATTTTTATATTCATTTGGCGCAAGTACAGAACATCCTGAGATTAGATGGTCTATGGTTTCCTGATATTGTCACAGAACCTGCATTTTGTATCTACACTATTATGTATGATATTTTCCTGAAAGTTTCTAGTGAAAAACCTCTGGTCTTGCACTGCAAGGATAAAGCCTTCAATTTCGGCCTTTAATCCAGATATTCATAACTATCGATGAGTGTTAACTTTACCAACATCGGCTTTATTAGCCTCGTTCTGGATATTGGCCATGTAGAGATTTGTCTTGTTAGCATTGGTTTCATCTGTTCAAGAGCTTTATCTTTGGTTTTTATTTTTCATATTTTTTACTGCAAAATTTGGTTCTTGGATTCTGTTTTGGTTTTCTACAGAATCTACTAAATATAAATCTTGTTTGTATTTACAACCTTCTTTCATGATTGAATATTTTTTTCTTTCTGTTTTCGTGTTTGATTAATTGTATCATCCAGTCCTTTGTAGTTTCCATATATGTTAGTAAGCCAATAGTTGTTGTCTTGTATGACAATTCTAGCCGAATAAGATCTCTTTATGGGGTATGTACAAACAGTCTGCATCAAATATTTGGATGATGAATATTTAGAAAGAAGCTTTCATGTCTTAGAATCATATCATTTAGAGTCTAGTTCAAGGTGTTGAAACTATATTGAACTACTCAGATGGCAAGGCTATTAATGACCATAATTCTGTTCTGAGAATTCAGTTCAGTTCTTAACCCTAGAATACTAGCCATGGGTATATAGTACCGAGCTCAAATTTTCCTATTTTTAATTACAATTTTCAGTACCTGATTTTCTTACCTAAATAATGTTTTTCAGTTCCTATTAATGTTAACTCAAAGTACAAAGGTTGAAGTGTCTGCAGGTAAAATATTTCAAATAAAGATTTATATTTAATATATTTTGTCTCAACATTCGGTTCTTGGGTTCTGTTTTGGTTTTCTACAGAATCTACTAAATGTAAATCTCTTGTATTTACAACCTTCTTTCATGAGTGAATATTTTGTCTTTCTGTTTTCGTGTTGTTTGACTAATTGTATCATCCTGTCCTTTGTTGTTTCCATGTTTTTAGTAAACCAATAGTTGCTGTCTGTTCTAGCTGAATAAGATCTCTTCCACCCTCTTCACGGAGGTATGTATATACAGTCTTGATATGTCCCGGAAAGAGATATATTTGTTCGAAGTAGCAAAGTGGTTGTTGACTACTGTTACGGGGTAGGACAATCTAGCAGGTAACCGTAATGGACTGGTCCTCGTCGTAGTGGTAGGCAATAGGCGAAGACAATAGGCGTCCCCCTGAACCTCCGCATCAGTCTGTATTTATGGCTGACACCAACCAATCATATTACTGTGAGGGGGAACCAGGTGTATGCATATTCATTACATCAAGTGAACATTAGCCTTTTGATGATGAATGACAACTTTAGAAAGAAGCGTTCTTGTCTTAGAATCTGTAGAGGACCGTGTGAGTTTACAGGGTGTAAACTAATAGAGGAGGTTTATTGTAATGATCCTCGTAAAATTGTGGTTTAGCAAATTTTATTCAAACCGAATGTCATAAATGAAACTATTATGGGACCTTACCCATAATAACATAATAGACTATTCCATACGTATAAATACTACGCCTCAAGAGGAAGCGGGAGTTCCGTCTGAAGTCTGGAGTGAAGTCTGAAGTCTGGAGTGAAGTCCGTCAGTCTGTCAGTCAGTCAGAACGAGTCAGTTAGTCAAGTCAGAGGCAGTCCGAAACAGAGTCACTTTCAGACAATTACTACTAAACCTGATTTTTCGTACTAACACTTTTCTACCTCTCTGCATATATTCATGTTTGTAATATATCTTGTGTTATTCCATATCCGCCTTCGAGTTCTTCTTTATTGGTTCTACCTTGGACTATCACCGTGGTACAAAGAACCGAACCATAACAAAAACATTTTGCTGTTTTCAGTAGACCTTCCAGCTCACTCTCGTTCATAGCATACAACTTTAAGTCATTCGTGTAAAATAGATGGCCTATTTTCTTTTGTCCCATTACGTTTGCTGGATAATACTATGAGGGATACGCAAAATAGTAAGGGAGACAAAGTGTCACCTTGAAATCTTTCATCAATCTTATAGACTCTATTTATATAATTGACTTGAAGATTTTGGGTGAAAATGATGACAAGGGGTGACAACTCGTATATATTAAAAGACTTTAAGATCCCTATCTAATGCCTTATGGCAATCTACCAGGTAATTTTTCAGTTTTCCAAGATCATCCTGTTAATAAGTAATTGGTCTTTACATCCGTAAGAACTACGTTTGCAGCCTTTTTTTGTTTAAGAGGTAGTATGTCATTTGTTTTTCTAAGAAGGAATATATCTGTTTTATTAGAATAGATGTCAACATTTTGTAAGTAGTGGAAAAATATGTAAGTGGTCTGTAGTTTCTGGGGCATTTGTGTCACCATTCTTGCGTAGGAGGAAGGTAATTAATTTGATTACCCATGCTGGGGTTTTAGTATGATAATTGACCTTTTTTTTTGCATTTTTTTTTTTTTTTGAAGTTCTTTGGCTAATCTTTTATGTGCTGTACTTACATAATAGACCCAAAAGTTAGGAATTTTATTTATTCCTGGATATTTTCAGTTGTCGGCTCTTTTTTTTTAAATTTATTTATTTTTTCAGTGCACATTCAACATCCTCTTTTGTGATTACCGTCCGTGTTTGTTCTGGTTTATTCTTCATCCATTCTAACCCTTGTATAATCCAATCTGTTTCTTTGCTATGTTCTTTAAGGCAAGCCCACGCTTTTTAAAGACTTTAAGATCCAGGAATAGGGTACACTATTGAATGCATCACAGCAATCTATCCAGACAGTACTGAGATTTTTCTTTTTTATTTAAGCAGTTTTCAAAGATCACCTTATTAATAAGTAATTGGTCTTTATATCCATAAGAGCCATATTTGCACCCTTCTTATTCAAGAGGAAGTATATCTTTTTTTTTCTTCTAAGAAAGGATATGTCTGTTTTGTCAGGACAGATGTCAACAGTTTGTAAGTAGTAGGAAGGCATGTAATTGGTCTATAGTTTTTTGGAACATTTGTGTCACCATTCTTAGAAGTTAGGTAATTTCTTTGGTTTCCCATGCCGGAATTTTAGCATGGTCATTGACCTTTTTTTGAAGTTCTTTGTCTAGTCTTTTATGCGCTGTATTTAGATAAGAGAGCCAAAAGTTGGGAATTTTATTCATTCCTGAAGATTTCCAGTTGTGTGCTGTTTTCGTTTTCTTTTCTTTTTTTTCAGAGCACATTCAACATCCTCTTCTGTAATTCCTGCCCATGTTTGTTCTGGTGTATTTTTCAATCATTCTACCCCTTGCTTAAATAAATGTGCTTCTTTATGTTCTTTAGGGCAATCCCATATTTTCCCAGAAGTGTATAACCATTTACGTTGTTCGGGGGAGTTTCACTACAATTTTTGTTTGCCTATTTCTCTGTAAAATTTCTTCGCACCGGTTTTAAAGATCTTGTTCTGTTTGTAGAATCTAGATTTTTTTTTCTTTCAGCCTTCAGTTGTATTGTTTGCTTTATTTTTTCTTTAGATGAAAGAACTTCATTTTCATTCTTAACTTTATATTTTCTTTTGATTTTTCTGCTTTTTCTAGTCCTTACATTTGTTTCTGCTGTCAGTTCATTGAGTACAGATAATTCGCTTCTAAGTTGTTCAATTTCTTTCTCTATTTTTCTTTTTCAAATTGGATCTTCATGTCTATTAGACCGCCTTATTTCTATCTTTGATGTTTAATTCTTTAGTTTCTGTGATTGCTGATGGGACTTATATGTGGGTCTACTTCACCCAGAATTTAATATTGGGTAGGTGCATAATTATCAGGCGTTTTTTGTAGGCGAGTTATTTGTTAATAAAATTTCTGTTTTGTTTACTTCTTTTAATACGAATATTATTTAATGTTCAGGTTATAGAAATGCGTGTCGATAATCATACACTCCGGAATAATCATTTAAAATGTTATTGTTGAATGGTTATGTTTCTTTTGTCATAATAAATATAGCTTAAAAACGCCTGATAATTATACACCAACCTAATAGTAGAAAATATTCTGAGATAGATTGATAAGAACAGATTGAGATAGCTAAACAGACAGAAAGAGAGATAGACTGACTGAGATTTTATTTTCAGGTAGACAAATGCGTGTCGATACTCTCCGGGATAATCATTTAAAAATGTTATTGTTGAATTTTTATATTTCTTTTTTCATAATAAATAGTGTTTAAAACGCCTGATAATTATGCACCAACACAATAGGTATATAACAGACTATGATAGATTGAAAGATAGATAAGCGAGATAGATAAGAACAGACTGAGATAGATAGATAGATAGATAGATAGATAGATAGATAGATAGATAGATAGACAGACAGACAGACAGACAGACTTTATTTTCAGGTTATAAAAATGCGTGTCGATAATCATATGCTCCGGAATAATCATTTAAAAATGTTATTGTTGAATTGTTATGCTTCTATATTCATAATAAATATTGTTTAAAAAACGCCTAATAATTATGCACCAACTTTATTGATTTTAATTTTATGAGTTGTTCTCGTTCAGCCCTTTCAATATTTTGTTTCTGACATATGTCTCACTAGCAGTAGAGCCCGGCGTTGCCCGGGGATGTAACAGTAAGAGATAGATCAAGTATCGACCATCATAAAGACTGAAAAATAAAATTGACAAAGATTATTGTTTAAGGTTGACGGACACGCATGTCTTAATTAGTTTTTTTTTTTTTTTACGAATTGGTCAAACCCAAACTCAAACAAAAACATTGTTTTCAATCGTTATGAATCTACCGATTGAATAGAATTTTATCATAAACAATTGTCTTGTAAATGGAATTTTTAAAGCATAACTGAATGTAAAAATAAAGAAAAGAGTGTGTAAGACAATAAGAAATACTACCTGCCAAAAAAAATGAAGTTTTTTTGAAATCGGTTGAAAAATGTAGGAAATCCGATCGCATATATAAAGGAACACACACACACACACAAGCAACCTGAGTTTTATAATAAGTATAACTGGATATGAGTTGCCCCCTTTCATTCTCGAAACAGCGATGCCTCTTAATCGTTTTTTTAAATTGATTTCGTAGAAAAACAATTTTTGGTGCTGTCAGAACCACCGCAAGGTAATTTTACGTAGTCCTGTGAAGTTTTGTTGAAATCGGTTGAAAAATGTAGGAAATCCGATCCAATATATAAACGAACAGACACACACACAACCTTGGTTTTATAATAAGTATGATTATTAGTTGCTTGGCTTCTTCTGTACTATTCTTGTTTTCTGTATAATAATTCGGTTCAATGTATTTTGGAATGGTTTTATTTCAGGCTTATGAGCAACTTAGATCACGCCTTTCCAATTCTTCTAAACTTTCAGCAGTATCTTCACAATGATCGGTGTTTATCTCAGCATCTTCATTATGATCTCTGGTTCGTGTGACGTTAGTACTTTTTATGTCCATTTCTGCTTCCCTTTCATGTTCTGTTGATTCATCAATTCTAGTTGCAGTTCTTTTTATTTCTTTAATCTCAGCATCAATCATTTGGTCATGTCTCTTCTTACAATGGCCAGTTTATTTTCACAAATGCTCATTGCTTGTCCAACCTTTTCCCGCCAAATGTCATATGTTTGGTGAGTGATTCTTCTCTTGAGGTTGAGCAACGCTTGATAGAATGCAGTCATAATAAGTCGGTACTTCTCACGAGATCATTTTACCTTTTCTTTCTTTAAAAGAATGGGTGGTGTACACGGTGGTGGAATGGATATCGGCTCGGATAAAAGAACCGGAGAGCCGAGTTCGAATTCCAGTCAAAAATATTACATTCACTTCCGTGCTTAAGAAAGGTAAGAAATCTTCCTTATCTCCCGCCCAGCTATGGGCAAATAGCAGGACAGACCGAGTTCTATAACCATGGATAGTATCGAAAGATACATGATCGCTTAAGCGTGTATCATGCATGGCACATAAATGACTGATATAGATAGATAGATAATGAACTTAGATAGATAGATAGATAGATAGATAATGAACTGTGATACGTGCTAATACCCTTGGGAAAGGTATGGATGCTCTTCTTCTCCCCCATTTATGGGTAGATAACAGGATAGACAGTTCAGAGATTAATCTAACAATTGGACAATTTTGCCGTCACGCGAATTATCTATTAGGACCTTGAATAAGTTCTCGCTTATTTTTCATAAAAAATAACGTTTTATTTACAAAAAAAAAAAAGTAAGAAACACGTCAGTGAACGTATTGTCCATCGCTATCCACTACTTTTTCCCATCTTTCTGGCAGCATTTGAATTCGACGTCTTTTGTGGCTAACTGCATGTCGATCCATTTTTTGGCAACTTCATAGGAATTAAAATGCTGCTCAGCTAAGTCGTGTGCCGACGATCGAAACAAGTGATAATCGGACGAGACAATGTCTGGTGAATATAGTGGGTGGGGTAGACGTCCCATTTAAGCGTTCCCAACTAGGTTTTCACCCGTTTTGCAACATGTAGCCTAGCGTTGTCATGTTGCAAAATCAGTTTGTTGTGTCTCTGCACGTCTAGCGGCCGTTTTTCTTCAATGCTCGGCTCAAACACATCAATTGTAGTCGATAGCAATCTACTGTCATTGTTTCGGTCGGTTTGAGCAGCCAAATGCACCTACCAAATGCAGAGCAGAAGCCTCTAACCATGAATATTTGGTTGGTATGTTCATGTTGATGCATAGCAGGGCTTAGCCGACGATCCACTACGCTTAGGGTTATCGTAGTGTATCCACTTTACATCGCCGATCACGATACGATGCAAAGCCTTTCCTTTTTTGTCGTTGAAGCATCTGTTCACACGTGACAAGATGCCGTTCGACGTCTCTCGGCTTCAGCTCGTACGACATCCAGTGTCCTTGCTTTTATGTCATACCTCATGCATTCAAACTTTTCGAAACTGTTGCTTTTTCAACTCCTAACTTGCGTCTGACATGAGTTTTCATGAAGTAATGCTTCTAATTCTTCGTCTTCAAACTTTTTCAGTGATTCAAAATCATTATTTTTGAGGCGTATCATCCAATTTCTGCTTGTTGTTTCCGACGGAGCATGGTCGCCGTAAGTCTCAACAAGAATTCTGCTTCATCTGCAGATTTCTTTTGAATAAAGTAGTGCAGTAAAATTCCCTACAAATACGCTTTCTTTTGGTACGAAATCCGACATGTTTAACGCTATAAATAAAACAAAGTTGTTTACACTTCGACGAAATGGCATACATTGAAATGGCATACATTGAAATGGCATACATTGAATTGCAAGCTTGCTTATAGTATTCCTTATAGATGTATTAGTATAGGTTATCGGCCACACAGAATTTACCGACTATTTTGTGTTAGGAAGAATAATATGTTTTAGCCTCCCAGTAGTATACCGAGTACTAATATTAGCATTAGCGTAGCCATTGATACACTAACAATGAATGCGAATACAGAAAGACGAGATACGCCAGTGTAACAAACAAAACATTTAATAAGTCAAACAACTTACATACATATATTAAAAAGATTTACATATGTCCCAAAATAAATGATTGTTCATATTGTCCCAAAGGAACGAGGAGCTTTACAGAACAAGAACAAAGAAATAACATAACCAACTTTATGGCCTTTGATCGTCCGCAGATAAGTGAATAGAAATTACTTTTTTTCTTTCGCTAGGCCATGCATATGTTGACCAGTTTCCACGTGTGTAGATACCCTGGTGTGTCAGGACGGTAAAGAGGCCGTTCCTCTAAAAAAACGGGAGCAAAAATTAAAAAGGGACAGAAGAATTTTCCTCTCTAAAGGGGCCGAGGTCAACCCAAGGGGCCGAGGTCAACCCAAGGGAAAACAACTGTGGTCTCCCTACAGATGCGTTACCATTTGAAACTAAACGCACGCAGTCCTGACAACGCTATCTGTTGGAAATCAGCGAGAACTTATTCAAGATACTAATATAAAAATTCATTGTTTCTCTCATTGGATTGTAGAGCCTTTTATTACATTTGAATCCATAAAAAAGCATTGCCTCTCTCTAACTGAATTGTAGAGTTCTTAACTAGATCATTATTACAACACAGGCAAATTATTTTAGTTATGTTATAACCCGTGTTTACTTCAACAAATACTACAGAATAATCCTTTTTTTCCTCTCTCTCTCTCTCTCTCTCTCTCTCTCTCTCTCTAATACAATCGTTTCAAATTTTCTCATAAATTTCTCCACAAACCAGAAGATATTAATAGTCACACACCCTTTTGTCTCCAACGTAAGGGACATATGAAGTCGGGCGGACATTTATAACGATTCACTCACTTACGCATGCGCGCAACCACTTCTTCAGTTATCAAGTGGCCACACATCTCTACTCCTTGAACCATTGGCTCTGTCTGACTGTCGCTTGTCGTTGTTACCCACTTGAAAATGCTTAAATGTCGTCCCCTTTTAGCTGTTCTTGTAAATGTCATGTTTTCTGGCCGGCAGCCATTGTGTGTTGGTATGATTACGTCCGAGATGGGCCAATGTCTTCCTTTCCCTGTCTTTAATATCAGAAAACGTTGATCTTCCTTTTCGCTTTTCGCTTCTTCTTTACCATTAAACTTCGCGAATATATAAAAATCCCTGTATCTGTCGTCTTACGAATCATTAATACATTAACAATAATATATATATATATATATATATATATATATATATATATATATATATATAAAAAGCCTTAAACACTAATATTCCATGGTCATAATTTATTCCATTGGAATCGTAAATACGATCCAAATCATCAGACCTACAAATTCAAAATGAAAACAGAAAAAAACCACTCATGTATGTGCATGTGTATGTACACGTATGTCTGGGTGTGTGTGTGAGTACATGCCTAAGTGTATGTACCTACTTGTATATGTTTTTTTTTGTGTGTATTAGTATGTGTTTTTGAACATAGAAATATTTGGTCCTTGCGAAATGAGACAATCGTTATATTCATCTTCATATATTTATATTTGATTTATAACCTTTTATACCCCAATTACAAAGCGGCCCTTTAAGTAAACACAATTTTATTTTCCTTCGTCCCATCTCTCTCCCCCACCCTTTCTTTTTTTTTTTTTTTTTTCCCTTCCTATCCGAATTGTCTGTGGTGTGTATATGTCACCACGAAATGTATCTTTATGTATTAGACATCCGTCGACTTTCTTTTCTCTCCTCTTTTTAAATCCACCCCACCCACATCTCCAAAAATCTCTCTGTTAAGGTTTCATGTCATCCTCCTCATACTTACACTTTCTCTAAATTCTGTTTTGATTTCCGGAGTTGTTTTTTCTGTTTTCATTTTGAATTTGTAGGTCTGATGATTTGGATCGTATTTACGATTCCAATGGAATAAATTATGACCATGGAATATTAGTGTTTAAGCCTTTTTATTATATCCTTACTCTGTCCTAGACATTGAGTTCTACCTGGATCCTTCCTCTTGGAAAATTTTTTTTCTGAAAATATACATGTATGGGAATTTTTTTAGATATATTTTTCATATGTATGTATATTTTCCACTAATATTATCTCATATATATATATATATATATATATATATATATATATATATATATATATATATATATATATATAGATACTTTGTGTATACACTCTGAGATGTATGTGTACATGATATTATTTACATATTTATCAAAAATTGTATAGATAGACTTGGATGAACAGAATATCTTTTATTTAATCTAACCTACTAATGTCGACCCGTAAATACTGAATTAACTATAATCAATGAAATATGTAATCCGACATTAAATGCAAAAATAGTAATTCAGTTTGCAAGCGAATAAAAAATCTGGTATGAATTAGAAAAAAATATAATAAAAATATAGAGATTATTTACATTATTCGGACTATCTTTGTCGCCATCTTTGTCGCCATATTTATTACAACGTTACGGCCCTTCAGTATCTGTCTATATTTCTGAGATGAGGTATTACGTACAGTATTTGCATTATTCGGACTATTGTCCCCATCTTTGTCGCCATATTTATCACAACGTTGTACGCTCCGGCCTTCATCAGGTGGTTGGAATTTCGAACTGAACCCTTTTTTCGCTTACTGGGGTAGACTGTTCTAACTCCACATGCCATTTTAATGGATGTATCTATCAGTTATCTCCTGTTAATTTCTCTCTGAAAGTTCTCCACTGCCTTAACCGGGTATTGAACTCACACTCTTTGGGTCCTGTCACTGGATCTAACTAACGCCTTTATCCACGAATAATGTAAATAATGTACATAATACCTCATCTCAAAAAAATATAGACAAAAATATAGAGGTCACTATAAAAAATAAATCGCGCATTAAACATGAAATTAAAAATAAATACGTGAGATTATTTATGAAAATGACAATAATTTTGAAAATTCAAATGAAAAAACGAGTTTAATTCTAAATATAAAAAATCCGATAATACTTCTAAAAAGTAAAATAGAAATCCAAATATTAATTTTTAAAATTAAAATAAGAACATTATATTAAGAAAATTCAAATCAAAATCCAGCATTAATTCTAAAAATTAAAATTTAAATCCGATATTAATTAGAAAAACTCAATTTAAAATCCGACGTTAATTTTTTAAATTAAAATTAAAATCCGATATTAACTAGAAAATTTAAATCAAAATCCGACATTAATTTTAAAAATTAAAATTAAAATGCGATATTAACTAGAAAAATTTAAATCAAAATCCGACATTAATTTTAAAAATTAAAATTAAAATCCGATATTAATTAGGAAAATTTAAATCAAAATGCAACATTAATTCCAAAAATTAAAATTAAAATCCGATATTAACTAGAAAAATTTAAATCAAAATCCGACATTAATTTTAAAAATTAAAATTAAAATCCGATATTAATTAGGAAAATTTAAATCAAAATATCAACATTAATTCTAAAAATTAAAATTAAAATTTATATAAAATAAAATAATTTAAATCAAAATCCGACATTAATTTTTTGGATAAAATTAAAATCCGATATTAATTAGGAAAATTCAAATTAAATCCGGCATTGATTCTACAAATTAAAACCAAAATCTGACGTCCCTAATAGGTCTGGACAAAAATCCAGGTTTCATTACAGGCTTAAAAAAAACTGGTATGAATGATTATGTTAGAAAATCCAAAATTAATTATAGGTTTTATCCGATAATCCATATAATAGGTAATTGGGCCTTTCTGGGTTAATATTTAGGCAATATTAATATATCTTCAAAACCTCTTGGGCCTTAAACAAAACTCAGAGGTCAAGAGGAACACGAACATGTAGTTGATCGCTTAAGATACTATCAAACTAAGAAAATAGTCGGGGGTTTCATTGTATTTTGATCTGATAAGGACCTGATTCATTTAATTTATTTTCTACCATTGAAAGAAAAGCTTTTAAAAGAAAAAATATATATAAAAATGGCTGTAAGTGTCTGAACTGTTGGAACAAATAGTGGAAATAGCTGCAGACAAATAGCGAATGACTTGCTGCGATGTATCTGTGGGGGAAGGTGCTGTAGTATGAGAGCAAGAATGATAATGAACAGAATGAGCTAGCAAGATAGATAGATAGAAAGAAAGATAGATTGATAGAATTATGAATATTTATTATCAAGATAGATAGATAGATAGATAGATTTTTTCTTTGAACATTTTGCAATTTTTATTAATATAGATAACCCTTTTAGTGATTTTCATAATGAGATACATAGATAAGGGGTATAAAATACACACATTCAGACACACACAAACATTTATATATATATATTTGATAGATAGATATCTAGATAGATAGATTTATAAATAGATAAGTAAGAACTGAACAAATTGAGATAGATAAGATAGATAGATAGATAGATAGATTTAGATTTCATTTCATTCAAATGATTTTCATTTTGAACTAGCAAGATAGATAGATAAAATTCTTTTGATAGATTGATAATAATGAATTAGATATAGAACATTAGATAGATAGATATGCATTTTCTAATAGATTATTAAAAAAACATATTTTTACTAGCAATTCTTTAGATAGATTGATAGTGAGCATAATATATAGACATAAATAAATAAAAGATATTGGCATAGCGAACACACACAAAAATATATATATATATATATATATTCTAGTTGATAGATAATAATTAATTTTATATAAATAATCATTTTGAAATATTAGATAAATAGATTCTTAGATAGATAATGAATTAATTAGATAGATAATAGATAGATAGATAGATAGATAGATAGATATATAATTTATATTATATTAATATTGGACATAATGAACTAAATAGAACCTAGATAAATATTAATAGAAAAATATAGATATATACAGACTGTGATAATATATAGATAGATCGCAATAGATGTTCATTCCATTATAGATAGATAGATAGAAATATTTATTAGACTTGCCAGATAGATTAGATAGATAAAAATTAAAATAGATAGATAGATAGATAGATAGATAGATAGATAGATAGATAGATAGATAGATAGATAGATATGAACAGACTAAGTGAATATTTTAGAGAGATAGATAGAAACTTTGGATTAAATATATGTATATAATCATACTAGGTATTTATGATGAAGAACACAAGTTCAGTTTTTACTGATTGAGAGACCTTATATTTTAAACCTGGACCAGGAACAAAAATTTTTACAAATTTCCCAAAAAATCGTTTATGCGCTGGCCTCATTTCAAAGTATAATATTCTCTCAATGTGTTCATTATCAAACCTAAGAGGTTCCCCAGTATTTCTTTTCCTCAGTCGCGACTTCAATCTCTCTCTCCAAAGACAGAAACGCAACTGAGAGATGATAATAATATATATATTAAAACCCAATATTCTAGATGAAATTCTGCTCCTGTCCATTTAGACCGCGGAATGTATGTTATTATCTAGTCCCAAATAAAGAAATAAATTTCAAATAAACATTCAGAATTTCGTCAGAGACGTTAGAAGTATAAATTTAGGAAGAATTTTAAAATCATAGGAGAGTCAGTCCTAAACACATTTAAGAAACGTAAATCCTGTCCCTTTTCTAAAGACCGGAAAGGAGTGTGAACTGGACTATAGACAAACCTATCTACTCCTATTGAGGAAATATCGATAAATAGTAAACCTCTACACCTGTTCAAAAGATCGGGTTCATAATTATTATTATTATTATTATTATTTATTAAATTATTATTATCGTTTTTTTTCTGTTCTGATCCAAATTGATTTACCAAGTTTTCTGAAAACCTAAATGAAGAGTTATAAATTGTGTTGTTATAGCAATATTTTATTTTTTGTTTTCTAATTCCCATAACTTCATTAGCGTTTAAAGACAAAAACGACCAAAGTTTCACTTGGGGCTGTAAATTATCAAGATATTTTTGTATTTCTCTGAAATTGGGAATTTCTGTGTCATTTTTTTCAATGTATTGTTCCATAATCTTTTTTATCATTCCATTTCTTAACCTTTTACTATTTAATTGTACATTTTTGTTTGGTTTCAATTTCCAAATTTTCTTATTTTTCTTTAGGTCTTTATACTTCGATAGTTTTTTTTCAAATTCCTTGGTTGCTATTTACAATCGATAAAACAAGCATTACATTCATATCAATTTGTTCAAGTTTTTATTTTTCTTTTTAGTTTTTGACAATTATGTCCAGGATTATTCAATCTTCCTGTTTTTAAAGATGGTGTTTCCCATAGAATTTGTGATGTCTTCTTTAACTGGTGCTGTCTTGATGTTAATTTACCAATGTTTATTAACAAATGAAAAGTTTTCCTAAATATTTGCACATTGTCCAGTGTAAATATTTTCCAACTCTATCGTGACGATTTTTTTATTCATTTTGGCGCAAATAGAAACCATCCTTCAAGATTAAATATTCTTTATTTTCTTATATTTATTCATAGAACGTGCATTTTGAATCCACTCTGTTTATATATGTATGTATGTACCTTTTTCATTTGTTTATCCATTTTATGTTTCTTTAATTGTTTAGCCTTTTCTTATTATAAAAGATTTTCCTAGTTGGGCGATCATTTGGGCAACTTCAATGTTGAGATTACATGTGACAGTAAAATTGTCCATTCCTTTTGTCAAGAGCTCCGATTACTATTGGTACAGTCTCAGTCCTCATTCCCCACATCCTGTTAATTTCGATCTCTAGGTCCTTGCATGTGGACAATTTCTCAATATTTTTCATGAAGGTGTTTCTCTCAAATGGTACTGCTATTTCAGTAAGCATACACTTCCTGAATTTCTTATCTTTTATGATAATATCAGGTCTGTTGGCTTTTATTTCCTGTCAGTTTGAATAAGTATGTCCCAGTGGATAGTTATATCGTTATTTGGGGTAACTGTGTCTTCTGGTTGGTATCATGCCATCTCTTAGTGGTTTCGATTTTGCTTATAAAGTTGCATATCATCCAGTGCATACATGTCTCTATATTAGTATTATTATTATTTTTTCAATCAGTACAAATTTCTTCTGTAGAAATCGCGTTGTCCTCTTGGAATTTGTTTTAAAATTAACTTGGCTCATGTTGTTGAGTCATTTTTTCTGAGAACAACGATCCGAAACTCCAATGTTGTTTTGAATGTGGACTCTTAGATTTGTCAAAAATTTGTCTGATGTTTTTATTCCTTTTGAAAAAAAAGTGTGACGTCCTGGAAACGATCTCTTTAAAATGTGAATATTTTTGCGCAATGTGTTCATAGATGCCGTGTAGTATTTTCGAAATTACAACGAAATTTCGGTGCCAATTGATGACTGATGGAATTCTGTCATTTGAAAAATGTTTTTCAATGTTTTGACCTGCTATAAAATTATGGTAATCTTTATTTGTTGCTATTTCATTGGCAATTTGTTTCAGTCACGATTTTTGATAGCCGCGCTTAACATAATGTCGAATGAAATTATCAGCATGTTTCCAATAATCTTTTATCTCTGTAAATTCGCCTGGTGCTCCAAAAATTGGTAGATCGGGTTTGATTTTATCTTGTGATAAGGATGATAAGAATGGCGGTGTAGGTAAATATGTGATGGCGTAGATTTTCAAAATAATTCACTCATCGGACGATTGCTTGAGAAATTTTCTCCATTGTCTAAAAATTCAATATTAGCTTTTGAATTGACTAGATTTACGAATTTTTGTGATCGATTTTTTTTCTTTTGTGCAAAAGTATCACAAAATTTTGTATTTCCATTTGTGGTTTTTTAACCTTCCAGATAAAGATAATGACGTAAATATTTTATTTTTATTTTCTTTGATTTCTGGCGTTTACACATTTCTTTCCGGGTCCCGCCCAGGGACCTAAGGTTAGAAATGGCGTCATGACACTTTCCACTGACAAAAAAAAAAAAAAATTACATAGATAAAGCCCTTCGTAAAGTGTGGGCTGTACTTGTCAGAACAATTTTTTGTATCTCCTTGAGGCATGGACTTCCAGGAATCCCTTCAATTAGTCTACTGCAATCTTTTCCAACCAGTCCTAGGGCTCCAACTACAACAGGGATTGTTGATGTTCCCATATGCCACATTTTCGAGATTTCTATTTCAAGGTCCTTGTATTTTGACAACTTTTTGAATATCTTCAAAGATACATTGCAGTCAGCAGGGACTGCCATATCAATAAGGAGGCACCGTTTTTGTTTGTGGTCTTTAATAACAATATCTGGGCGGTTGGCCTTGATTGTTCTGTCAGTGTGTATTGTGTAGTCCCATAGAATTGTAACAGGTCCTATCTCCGTAACCGGGTCTGGGTGGTGTTCATACCAGTTTCTTTCAGTTTCCTTCCCGTAGAAGTTGCAGATTTTCCAGTGCAGATATTGGCCCACTCTGTCATGTCGGGTTTTATATTCAGTGGGTGCCAACACCGTGCAACCTGATACAAGATGATCAATCGTTTCTGGATATTTATCACAGAATCTGCATTTTGGGCTGACACAATTTTTTAGTATATGTATCTTATTATTATTCCTTATTATTATTAGCATTGGTTATTATTATTATTAAGGATAAAACCTTGTTTTTCCATTTTTCCCTTTTTTCTACGTACTCATTTCTTTCTGGGGTACCAGGGTTTTGTCTTTTGGCATCATGACATTTTTCAGTGAGCAATTTTTATCAAATTTTAATCGGTAAAATATTTTGCAAGGTAATCTTGCATTCTTTTAGGTCTTTTTTGTTTTTTCTTCTTTTAGAATCTTCTTCTTCTTTCTTTCATTCTTTCTTTTCTTCCTTTATTTATTTTCATTCATTTTCATTTATTTTTTGAAAAAGTCTTATCATTCTTTCTTTCATTTTTTTTTTCATTTCATTTATTCCGGAACAAAACTTTTCTTTTCATTCGTTTCTTTCTTTCTTTCATTTTTTCATTCTTTCATTCTTTCAACCTTTCTTTCCCATTTCATTCTTTCTTTCATTCTTTTTTAAATTTCATTCATTTTTTTTTTCTTCTTTTTGCATCCATTTTTGCTTTTCTTTTTCATTTCCTTAATGACATTAAAGTCCCCTTATTGTTTTTAAAAATTATCAACCGTTTGCAGCTTATTTAATGTTTTATTCTTTTTGAGATAATTATAATTTAAAAATATAAAATAATCCATTAAAAGGGAGGAAAAAAATTTTCATTTTTTCCCCGTCAAATTGGATTTTTTCGTTTTAACCTTATAACGAACCCAATTATTAAAGAATTTTTTTAATCTTTAATCAACAATTCAGAGCCATCAACCATGTATTAATCGTTTTCTAAATTTAATTTCTTTATTATTTTGAAATTTTTTTCCCCATCGATGTAATGGAAAAAAAAAACGTTGTTAAAGAAAAATTTTTATATACCTTTTGGTGTTTAAACATGATCTGTTCTTTAACCTGTTCTCTTTTTTCATCATTATATCATCCATATCTTTTTTAATTTTAATTTTTTCTTTTTTTTTCTTTATTCTTTATTTTTCAATTTGTTCTTTTTCTTTTCTTTTTTTCTTTCCTTTCATTCTTTAAGTTATTTTTACAATTCAGTCCTTTCTCTTTCTACAATTTGTTTCTTTCTTTCTACTTTGATTATTCATTCTTTTTTTTTTTTTACATTCATTTTTTCATTTTTGTTTTTTTTTTTCTTTTTTTTTTTTCTATCCTATATATATTTCTTTTAATTCATTCTTTCTTTTTTTTTATGAAAAACTTTTTTTAATCATTTTCTTTTTTCTTTCTTTTTAAAATTTTTTTATCTACATTCTTTCTTTTATTTCTATATTCATTCTTTCTTTCTTTCTTTTAATTTTTTTCTGGTTTTTTACTCTCAAATCTTTCTTTTTTTTTTTTCAACATCTTTCTTCCTTAGCAGTAATGGAATATTTTTTTCTTTTTTCTTTTTTTTTACCTTCTTTTTTCTGTTGTTTCTTTCTTCCCATATTATTTGTTTGTTTAAATTTCTTTCTTTCAACATATCAAAAATTTCTCTGTTCCTCAAAATTTTTTAAAAATTCCTTTTATTTTATTGTTACCCATTTCGATTTTTTGAACCTAGCCAATTAATTCTCCCATCTCTTATTCCAGTTTTTTTCCATATAATTTCCCATAGCCAATTTTCTATTCAATCCTTAATCATAATTGTAATCTTAATATTGCAAAATAGGGTCCTTAGCATCGAATCCCAAAGTGACTGTCCACTTAAAAAATACTTGGCTGGAAAATCTAATCGTTTGATTTCGAAAAATCTTCTTTAAAAAATATATATATATATAAAAAATATAAGATTTATAACAATGAAAGGAATGAATGAATGAATGAAGATATTATAAATTCATGATATATATATTAAGAAAAGGAAAAAGAAAAGTCTTGACGTAAATAAAATTATTTTCAGAATATTTAAAAAACAAAAAAAAAGAAAAAAAAAAAAATTTAGAAGAAGGCTAGAAAAAAAGAAGAAACTTTATTAAGAAGAATGTTAGAATCTTTAAATCAAAAATAATTTTTTAATCTTTTCAATTTTTTTTAAAACATGTTCAAAAGAAAAAAATTTTAAATTTTTATTTTTAAATATATTATATTTATGAAATATAATTTCAAAATAATAAGGAAAATTTTTATAAATATTTTTAAGAAAAAAAGAATTTTGAAAAATAAAGAAAAGAATTTTATTAGAAATTTTTTATTTTTTAAAAGAAAATAATGCCATAAAATATCTTCCTCTAAAAGAATATGAAACTTTTGAAAAAATTTTTTCAAAGAAAAGTATTTTATCTCATTTCAAAATCTTTATTTTTTCAGGAAAAAAAATTTAAAAAAAAATTCTTTTTGTTTTTTTTAATAAGCCTTAATTTAATTCTTGAAGATTTTTTTGGAAGATAAAAAATCATTTTTTAAAAAAAGAAGAATTTAGATCATTTTTTAAAAGAAGAAAAGAAGAAGATTTCTAAAAAATCAACACGTGAAAAATTAATAATAAAATTTTCTATAAAGATTTTTTCTGGAAGAAAAACATCAAAATGAAATTTTTTATTATAATAGGAAATTCTTTAAAGAGAGGGCGGTAAATAAAGAAGGAAAATGAATTATTGTTTTAAGGGATAAAGGAGTAAATAAGAGAGAGAAAAGATTCAAAAAAGATTTTAGAAGGAACAAGGAGAAAAACGTAAGTGAAATTTTTTCGAATCGAAAATGAACGAGAAAATTTTTTCTTCATCGATAATGAAAAAAAGGATGGAAGGAATATATATGGAAAGAAGGATATAAGGAAGGAAGGAAGGAACAAAAAAATAGGGAATTCTTAAGGTTTATATAAATAAAAGGAAATAAAAAGGATATTTAAAAAGGAAGGAAGGAGATTTTTAAAAAAGGAAATTTTTTTATTGGAAAAAAGATTTTTGAAGGAAGGAAGGAAGGAGGTTAAGATTTTTTTTAAAAGGAAGGAATCAATTTTTTATTTAAGGAAATATAGGAAGGAAGGAAGAAGGAAGACGAAAAAAAGAAAATCGTTTCTTCCATTGAAGAAAGAAAAAAAAAAAGTGAACTACTATAACGGAATGAAAAAAATTAGAGAAAGGATAGAATATATAAAAAAAAAAACATTTATAAATAACGAAAAAAGAAAAAAAAGAAAGAAAGAAAGAAAAAACAAAAAAAGAAAGATAGAAAAAATGAAATTGAAAAATAAAGAAAGAAAAAATCCAAGGAAGAAAAGAAAGAAAGAAAAATAAACACAAAGGCTGAATGAAAGAATGAAATAAGAAAAAAATAAAATTTTCAAAAGAAAAAATGAATGAATGAAAGAAAAGTGAAACGCAAAAAAAAGAAAGATTTTTTAGAAATCGTTACTGTTGGTTAAACTTGAAAAAAAAATAAAGCTATTTCTTGTAAACATTTTTCATGTTTTAATTGTTCTTATTTCAAGTCCAGTAACTGTTATCGCTCTTTCTCGTATCATTAAGATCTTTCCAAAATCTAATTGAATGAAAGAAAAAATTAATAAAACCCCGCTGGAAAAAACTAATTAAAGATAAAAAGAGAGACGCATAAAAAAAAAGTGTTATATTAAAATGAGGAAGGATGAAGAAAAACATTTTAAAAAAAACTGTCAAATAGTGGCAATCTTTGATTTCACACAAACGCATAATGTGTCGATATTATGAGCAACTTTGATCAAAATGCTGAATTCTAAGTATGTTAATTTGAATTGTTAAATATATTAT
>CAHIKZ030001667.1:302500-312500 GCA_903632075.3 Acanthosepion pharaonis | reverse complement strand
TAGATAGATAGATATAAACAGATAGATAGATAGATAGATAGATTTATAGATAGATAGAAATGAACAAATATAGATAGATAGATGAATGGATAATAGATAGATAGATAGATAGATAGATAGATAATGAAATAAAATTCTATAGATAGATAGATAGATAGATAGATAGAATGAAACAAAATTAGATAGATAATGAACATAGATAGATAGATAGATAGATAGATAGATAGATAGATAGATAATAGATAGATATATAAATATATACATAGATAGATAGATAGATAACAATAACAATAGATAGATAGATAATAGATAGATATATGAACAAAAATATAGATAGATAGATACAAATAAAGATAGATAGATAGATAGATAGATAATTTAGATAGATAGATAGATAGATAGATAGATAAATGAACAAACATATCATAGATAGATAAATAGATAATGATAAATAGATAGATAGATAGATAGATAATGAATAAAAATAGATAGATAATAACAAAGAAAGATAGATAGATAGATAACAGATATGAATCTAGATAAACATATATAGATAGATAGATAATAGATCAGATAGATAGATAGATAGATAGATAATGATAAACATATATAGATAGATAGATAAATAGATAGATAATCATAAATATGATAGATAGATAGATAGATAGATAGATAGATAGATAGATAGATAGATAGATAGATAGATAGATAGATAGATAGATATGAATAAAATAGATAGATAGATAGATATATATAATAATAGATAGATAATGATAGATAGATAGATAGATAGATAGATAGATAGATAATGATCAAACATATATAGATATATAATATATATAGATAAATAGATAGATAGATAGATAGATAGATAATAGATAGATAGATAGATATAGATAGATAGATAGATAGATAGATAGATAGATAGATAGATAAATAATAGATAATAGACAAATAGATAGATAGATAGATATATATAGATAGATAGATAGATAATGATAGATAGATAGATAGATAAATAGATAGATAATGATTTAATAGATAGATAGATAAATATATAGATAGATAGATAGAACAAATATAGATAGATAGATAGATAGATAGATAGATAGATAATAGATAGATAGATAGATAGATAATGAATAAAAGATAGATAGATAGATAGATAGATAGATAGATAGATAGATAATGAACCAATGATAGATAGATAGATAGATAGATAATGAATAACAAAGATAGATATATATATATATATAGATATATATAGATAGATAGAAGATAGATAGATAATAAATAGATGATAGATAGATAGATAGATAGATAGATAGATAGATAGATATAGATTTTCATAGATAGATAGATAGATAGATAGATAGATAGATAGATAGATATAAAATTATTGTTTTCATCATCTATTCTTTTTGATGTTCTTTGTTTCATAAAAATTTTTCTAAAAAAAATTCTTAGAAAATCATAGATAATGATTCAATTGAAGATGATCGTTGACAAATTGCTTAGAGAGATCTCACAAGCCAAATGACATCTTTCTTTTCTCGACAAATAACTACGTTTTCTTGAGTTATTTTCTCTTTTTTTCTCTTTGGTACTTATGCAATATTGTCCACATTCTCTGTGAATTGAATGGACAAAATCATGTTCGTTATAGATACATGAATGCTTAAATCCGTTTTTCTTCGACATTAAAAACAAAACTTTTGTTTTTATTTTTTTTTAGATAGATCGAAATTTCTTATATATTAGAATAGAAACTAGATAAAAAATTTGTGAAAACTTGGTTTTATTCAAGAAATATGAAGAATTAATTGTCCTAAAAAAAAATGTCTTTGTTTAAATGGCACTGCTAAAACAAGGCAGATTGCTTGACCTATTCAAATAGCTGTGACAGGTTTTATTTGTTTCTTTTAAAAAATTGTTACACAAATTCCATATATTATATATAAAGAAAGTAAGAGTTATGATGAATTTATTTTACAAGTTTTTAAATATTGTTGTTGAAAAAATTTTTTTTAAATATAAAATGAATATAACTTATTTTATTATAAAAATAAAAAATAAATTTAATGGGACTGCTTCTTTTATAATGGAACATTATATATATATATATATATATATATATATTTAAATAAAAATAAACAGAAATATAAGAATTAGTTCATTTAATTTTTCAGTAGAAAGCAATCGTAAAAACCACTGATTAATATAGATAAAACAGAAAAATATTTTATTTTTATATATATTTAAATCATTTATATTTATACGTATTTATAGATTTCTATATATAAAATTATATATATATTAAATATAAATATATATTATATAAATATATATATATATATATATATATATATGTATATTTATTTAAGACAAAATTTAAAGAAGGCAAAAATGAAAGAATCTTTCAAGGAATTACAATAACGATAAAAAAATGAAAATTAAAAACTATATATATATTTCTTATATTATATAAATAATTAATATAAATCAATGCATCTGGAACTCTTTGAGATTAAAAACTTAAAATCATGAAAAAAGAAAAATTTTCTCCACAGGTTCTAAAACTGTAAAATAGCTATTGGAGTAGAAGAGACAGCTAAATTTAACAGTTTCGACAGTGAAATGGGCGAATTGAGATGCCAATAAAGTTGAAATTTACCGTGAAAGTATTTGTAAAAAATTTCTCAAATGGATGCAAGCCCTTCAACTCTGTAAAAAATTAAAAGTAAAAGATGTTGAAAATAAAATAAATTGATTTATTTTTATTTTCAACATCATCAAATATAAGACATATGAGTGTTTAAACAAAATGGCTATTTTTTAGTGATTTTATAACATACTTATGTTATAATTTTTTATAAATAATAATTATATCTGCTCTACTTTGTATTGAGCACTCTTTTAAGAATAGTAATTGTTGGTTATTGGAATTCATTCCATATATACCAATTATATATATATATATATATATATATATATATATATATATATATATATATCTATATATATATATATATATATATTATATATATAAAAAGAGGATAGAATCCAGGTAGAACTCAATGTCTAGGACAGAGTAAAAATATAATAAAAATTGCTCAAACACTAATATTCCATGGTTATAATTTATTACATTTCAATCGTAATCATGATCCAATTCATATATATCCAGTTCAAAGGAAAACAAAATGAGTAAAATTCCACTGTACATCACATTGTGTGCTTTCGGCATCACGTGGAGAGATAAAGTTATCAACACTGCTGTGCTTGAGCAAGCAGACTCAAGAAGGACGCATCTTCTCCCTTGTCAGCGTCGTCTTCGGTGGCTGGGTTACGTACATCGTGTGAATGACGCCCGTATACCGAAAGACATCGCGTGTGGTGAGCTGGTCACAAGAGATCGTCCTATCGACTGCCAAACACTACTTTACGAAGACGTTTGCAAAAGGGGCCTGAATCGTTCAAGCATCAACTCTGGTAGCTGGGAACATTTTGCAAACGATCGCTGCTACTGGCAACATGTTGTTCATGGAGGAAAAATAAAGTTCGAGGGTCTGGAAAAGATAAAATCAACTTTTGGAGATTAGAACAGAACGAATTTAACCCTAGAATAATAACCATGGGTATATAGTACCCAGCACAAATTTTCCTATTTTCAATTACAATTTTCAGTACCTGATTTTCTTACCTAAATATGTTTCTCAATTCTTATTAATGTTAACTCAAAGTACAAAGTTTGAAGTGCCTGCATGTAAAATATTTCAAATGAAGATTTATATTTAATTTTTTTTTTTTTTGTTGGTTCGTAGTGATATAACTTTAATCGATGTTTAGTGTTCTAGGGCTAAGGAGAATTGATGTCAGTGTTCCATTCCAAACAAAACTTTTCTGCCAACACCTGCGGGAATGATTTATCAAAAAATTAGTCTGTTATTAAATTCATTGGACACTGTTCGCAAAAGGACAATGTTTGACTAAAAAGGTTGTTACCATTATCTTACGAGATAAATGTTTTTGTTTTGTTTATATCAACATCTCAATGAGTTACTTAATGCCAACAAGATTTTTACAATAGATTCGTATGAATAGAATATATATTTTTTGTAAGTAAACTTTATACATCTGGTTTCACTGATATATTTTGTAAAGAGGGTTGTTTTCGACAGTTTGCTTTCATTTATGTATTCTTTTCAGATACATGCTCTGTAGAGAAATTGATTTTTACATTCTTATTTAGTTTATAATTTTTGGTAAGTTCGGTTTGGTTTGGTTTGGCTTGGTTTATGGCATATCAACCTCAATGTGTTATTTAATGCTGACAAAGTTTCTATTGCTGGTAATATTTTTTTTCAAAAAATCCCTTTAAAAATTCATTACTGGTAATAATATTTGTACAAAAATGCATTGCTGGTATTAAAACCCATTTTTACACTTCAATAGTGTTTCGACCCCAGTTTAGGAGTTAACTATTTGTCCATATTTGCCCATAGCTGGGATCCTAACAAATGCTACCATCCCAGGCCAAGGTGGACTTAGGAACACCAGCAATTAACAGGTGGTTGCACGCTCAATAAAAACTTCCTGTTCAGGGGTTTGGTTTGGTTTGGATTTTTTTATAACATATTAACATCAATGTTTTATTTGACAAGATTTTTACAATAGATTCGTATGAATAGAATATATATTGTTTGTAAGGAAACACTTTATAGATCCAGTTTCATTGATATCATTTTGCAAAGAGGGTTTTTGTCGAGTGTCAAATTCAATGCTGGTGATATGTCTTTTTCAAAAATACATCGCTGACGATGATTTACTTTCAAAAATATTTTGCTGGTATTTTTACTATAAAAATCTATTTTTATACTTTCATAAAGGTTTGACCCCAATTTTGGGGGGTTTAACTATTAGCCCACAGCTGTGACCCTGACGAGTGCTACCACTCTGGGTCAGGGTAGAAATTAGGGAGCAACAACAATTAAGAAGTTATCCTATACTCCTCAAAACCTCTCGAAAAGGCCTTGCTACCGGATGTAGTTTATCGTCGTAAATTATGTCAAAAAAATGAATGCAGTTACAAATACACACACATCATACAAATATATATATATATATATATATATATATAGAAGAGAGAGAGAGAAGAATAAATTTATTCATAGTTTTTACATAATTTATATATATATATATATATATATATATATATATATATATATAAAATCAAAAAATAAAAATTTACTTCTTACTAAATTTTAAGTTTTACTTTTACTAAATTTTATTTTTTATTCTCGAGTTGGTTTTTCTGTTTTTATTTTTTAATTTGTAGGTCTGATGAATTGGATCGTATTTACAATTCAATAAATTATGACCATGGAATATTAGTGTTTAAGCCTTTTTATTATATCCTTACTCTGTCCTGGACATTGAGTTCTACCTGGATTCTATCCTCTTGGAATTATTTTTATACAAAATATATATGTATGTATGTATGTATGTATGTATATAATTTAGATATATTTTGAATATCTTATATTTATATTACCACTATTATTATATATATATATATATATATATATATATATATATATATATATATATATATATATATATATATATATATAAATTAATATTTATATATATTTATATATATATATTATATATTCAATATTTATTTAATATATATATATTTGTGTATATATATATATATATATGTATATTGTCCTATTATATATTACACATAATATATATATATATAATATTATATATATATATATATATATATATTTTTTTCTAACAATAATATATATATATATATTTAAATTTATGTATGTATATTCACCAATTTAATAATATATATATATATATATGTGTGTTGTGTGTGTGTAAAATTTTGTTCTTATCATAGATGATTTGTCATTTAACTATGAGTGAGATTTTAACCTGCGGCACCTTTTTAATTGGGATATTGTGTGTAGAGTTGGAACGCGTCGGAAGTTGTTACCCATTGTTGTGTTAACACGAAGTCTCTAGATTTCTGTTACCCTCTTTCTTGAGTGGCTCTTGTGCCTTGTATTGCGTGAACAAAGAAAGTCGTCGTTGTTGTCTTCTTCTCGAATCCAAGATTTCAATTTATTCGTTGCTGGTCGCTTCTTTTATGATGATGGCACTGATGACTACATTCACCACCACCGTACAGGTTCAAAACAAGAAGCTTCCGGTTTCACCAAAAATCTGCTTCCGTCACTCATTCTCTGTCGCCGTTTGGCTTTGCTAGAATTGGTTGAAGGCGAAAAAAAAATCAAAGTAGAAGTGTGAATTTGCTTAACTTGGACCTCAATTTGCCAAGAAGTAACCCACATACTTGGTTTAATCTCGCGTGTGCGTCCTCAGCAGCGGGTCCATCATACGTTGTCTTCTCTGTTTGCTCGTTCAACCGGTTAGATCTGTTGTAATCCTCATTCGCGGCGCCTTCTATAGTTTGTCTATAATACGTAGACCTCTATATCTGCTGGCTCAACCGGCTAGCTGTGACCCAAACTACGAAAGTCCACACCAAACGTAACCAACGGCGGAGCAAAGAATGTAAATCTCTCAGTGCACATTTCAGATAAACAAAAGAACCGTAAAATTTATTAACGATGCTCCCACGGACACTATAATCTTAACTACTTCGTCCAAGGTCAACAGTTTTCTTGCCTACGTATCCTTATAATCTGCCATTCCTATATCTATGTTTTACACCCTTACAACTTCATTCAGAAAACTTCTCTGTCTTGGACGTTTTATGGGCTTTGTATTGGAGAGAAATAATATATTCTTGAAAGAGTTAACTACTTTCGTTCCTTAGCCAAAGAATATCCAGTGAGACCTTTAGAATAATTCATTACGCTCTAAGTTGATATTTCTTTACTTTTTTTTAAAAAATTTTCTTTTCTTTTCTATGTTTTATGTGATGTTATTTAGTTTGTATTCTTTTAGGCTTGTTTTTCTATTTCTCAACAGAGCAACACGCCATCTGGTGATTCAGTGTACTGGAGCTGACAATGACGGATGAGGAGTTATGGTCCTTGACAAGGATCACGTGATGCTTACTTTCTTCATGTGGTATATCGAAAGAAAATTTACAGATTTGCTTCGAGTGGAATTTTATTCAGTTTGATGAGTTTTCTGGATAATTTTTTTTACGTTTTTTTATTGGTTTGCGAGGATTCTTGATTCTTTGCCATATGATTGAATCTATCTATCTATCTATCTATCTATCTATCTATCTATCTATCTATGTCAGCTTGCTCCTATCTATCTATCTATCTATCTATCTATCTATCTATCTATCTATCTATCTATGTCTCTTAATATCTATCTATCTATCTATCTATCTATCTATCTATCTATATATGTCTCTTAATATCTATCTATCTATCTATCTATCTGTTTCAGTCTATTCATAGTTATCTATCTCTCAATATATGTATCTATCTATCTCTCGGTCTTCTCATATCTATCTATCTATCGATCTCTCTATCTGTTCATTTAAGTCAATTTAAATCTATCTATCTATCTATCTATCTATCTATCTATCTATCTATCTATCTGTCTGTCTGTCTGTCTGTCTGTTCATTAAAAACGATTTAAATTTATCTGTCTATCTGTTCATTTAAGTCGATTTAAATCTATCTATCTATCTATTAATTTAAGTCAATTTAAATCTATCTGTCTATCTATCTGTCTGTGTGTCTGTTTATTTAAGTCGATTTCAATCTATCTATGTATCCATCTATCAGTTCATTTAAGTCGATTTAAATCTATCTATTTTTCATTTAAGTCCATCTAAATCTATCGATCTATCTGTTAATTTACGTCAATTTAAGTCTATCTATATATCTATCTGTTCATTTAAGTCGATTTAAATCTATCTATATGTTCATTTAAGTCGATTTAAATATGTCTATATATCTATCTATTTATCCATCCTTCTGTCTGTCTGTTCATTAAACTCGATTTGAATCTATCTATCTTTTATTGAAGTTGATTTAAATCTATCTATTTATGAACACAATACACACACACATATGGTTATATATATATATATATATATATATATATATATATATATATATATATATATATATATCCTCTGTTCATATCTAACTATTAGAGTCCCTCTTTTCCATATGTGTGGGGTATGAGAATTCAACTTTTTTTTATTAAAAGTTGTTGACTTTTGATAAATGAAGATACAAGTATAATTTTTATATGGCAAATTGAAAGTCGGTTAACGTTGGATCGGGGTAGAAATTTTCCAGAGTAAATCAATTTTTTCGAAGTTTATTCGCATAAGTATCGCAACAAATGGAACTATTATAAATATTAAGTTTAATTTAAGATTTAAGTTTTGGCTTTGTCAGATAGTAATTTAATTTGTCACGATTGGAAGATATTTTTAAAAATAATTATAATATTATGCTATACTGTCTATCGAGGACTTTTTTTAAAATAAATATAAAAATAACATTGAATTATAAATCTAACTGTTCTTTTTTTTTTTTCCTAGAATATATATATATATATATATATATATATATATATATATAGATAGATAGATAGATAGATAGATAGATAGATAAACCGAAAAGCCAGACAAACCATAGGTTTAACCTAAACTGATTGTCAGGGAAAGCCAATTAAAAATTTATTTAAAGAGAAACAGCATATTTTATAGGCGATAATCAAAAAGCCACGTGACCAAAGAAAAAGAAACAGCACATGAATATATGAAGAAATATTCTGTTAAGGTGTGCTATATCTATGGAATAAAGTGTTTAATATCAGAGATAGAGCGTGTGTAAATATAAAAGTGAACATTGAAGTCAACACTCAGAGGCGACAGGCTGTTTCATCCCTGACGATTGCGTCTAGCATGAAACAGCTTGTCGCCTCTAACTGTTGACTTTTAATGTTCAATTTATGTATATATATATATATATATATATATATATATATATATATATATATATATATATAGGATTAGGTTTAGAAACGCTATTGTATATTCGTATGGTCAACTGAAATATTACGTCAATTGGAAGAGAATATTTTCACGTGTAGAAATATTGTTTGTATTAATGTGTTGATGGATTCAAAATCGTTTTCTTTTGATTTATTGATATATTTGTTACGTACGTTGTCTTGGGGGTCTATTGATTCTGTTAGGAAAGGTGTGATTGGGAAAAATGGGTGTGGATTTAGATAATATTCAATGGCGGCATTCTAGAAGACTTTCCTTCTGAGTGAATTATTTTCTTTTTGTATGAGAGTAGCATCTCTAAAATCAAAATTGTGGTTAAATTTATTTTTATGTATGACTAGAGTATTTGTCAAATTGTTTTTTATAAGGTCACTTTTGAGTTCATAGACTCGTGCTTTTTTTTAATTCTGCATGTTTCTTCAATGTATTGTGAGGAACAGTTTTGGCTATTTATTTTATATATGCCAGCTTCAGACATATTATTGTTTTGGGTCTTTTTAGATCTGATTATATCCATCATAGTTTTGGGGGTGGTTGTGATTATTTGTATGCTGTTTAGATGGGATAAGTTGTTTTGGATAGTGAACGTTACGGAGTTGGTCAGTAGTCTTATGCATCTGTTTTCTGTCTAATTTATTATTATAAATGATGCTATATTTGCGGTGGTTGTATATTTTGTATGCGTTTATTCTTGCTTGGTGATTAGCTGGCATTAGAGGTAATTTAATTCCTGTTTTTGTTAGTGTTATGGCCCGGTTCCTTGTACCACGGTGATAGTCCAAGGTAGAACCAATAAAGAAGAACGCGAACACAGGTATGGAATAACACAGATATATTACAAACAGGAATATATACAGAGAAGTAGAAGTGTTAGTACGAAAAATCAGGTTTAGTAGGGAGAAAAATGTAGTCTCGACCAGTATCACTATCAATGTCTTGCAGTAATTGTCTGAACGCGACTCT
>CAHIKZ030001667.1:295000-297500 GCA_903632075.3 Acanthosepion pharaonis | reverse complement strand
TCAAAATATTTTTTGACTCATACAAAGAACCACAAAACCACAGAAGTATATTTTCCTGGATATATATATATATATATATATATATATATTGTAAGTTTTAAACATGTACGAGTTCCAATCTTCTTCGACCGAGGAAAACATTACTACAGTTTCAACGCGGCTGCCTTTTTTTTCAGACTAAATATGACACACATCATACTGGGATATATTCCAAAAATGCAAATTATATTTTGCGTGCCCACTGTGCTTAAATGATTATATCAACCTGTTCAAGCGAGTGGCTTCTGATTAACAAGTACGCAATTCAACCTGCTATGCAGTGTATGCTTTTATTTAACCTCGAGTTAAAAAAAACCAAAAATACCAAAAGAACATAAATACGAATAAAGCAAGCACCATTGGCAGCATATTTACGAATTCCAGAGCTTGTTATATTGAAGCAGGGATCGGGGAAAACTCTATGAACTTTAAAATTGATGGATTAAAGATATATGTATCACACTGAACCTATAAATTAGTCGTGAATCACGCAGCTCGTTTTTCATTGAGGCACTGGAAGAGAAAATCCTGCCTCGCGTCAAGATCGATGAATCTGCTGTAAGAGTCCGGCCGGCTTCATGTGGCAAAATGGCGCAGCAAACGATTGATGGGCGAAAACTGAAGGTTCTCGCGCGCATAAGGCAACTTCGGCGGAACTGACACTTTTCAGACTTTCATTAGTTTGGCTTCAGGCAACTTAGATTGTCGAATCAACAGTACCGGAAATTCAAGAAATCCAGAAATTCCATGAAGAATTAATCGTATCAAACGCAGAATCGTTGTTACGATGAAATACACAATTTAGCTGAAAGATCTATCTATCTATCTATCTATCTATCTATCTATCTATCTATCTATCTATCTATGTTCATATCTATCTCTCAGTCAGTTCATATCTATCTATCTATCTATCTATCTCAGACTGTTCATGTCTGTCTATCTATCTATTTTAGTCTATACATATCTATCTATCTATCTATCTATATATCTATCTATCTCTGTTCATATCTATCTCTCTGTCATGTCTGTCTGTCTATCTATCTATCTATCTATATATCTCTCGGTCTATACATTATCTATCTATCTATTTATCTATCTCAGTCTGATCATATCAAATCTATCTATCTATCTATCTATCTATCTATCTATCTATCTATCTATCTATCTATCTGTTCATATATATCTATTTATCTATCTATCTCAGTCTGCTCATATCTATCTCTCAGTGTGTTCATATCTATCTATCTATCTATCTATCTATCTATCTATCTATCTATCTATCTATCTAATCTATGTTGATATCTATTTCTGTTGATATCTATCTCTCTGTCATGGCTGTCTGTCTGTCTGTCTATCTATCTATCTATCTCTCGGTCTATACATTATCTATCTATCTATATATATATATATTTAATCTATCTCAGTCTGTTCATATCTATCTTCTATTTATCTATCTATCTCAGTCTGCTCATATCTATCTCTCAGTGTGTTCATATCTATCTATCTATCTATCTATCTATCTATCTATCTATCTATCTATCTCAGTCTGTTCATGTCTGTGGTCTACCTATCTCGTTTTCTGATATTAGATATCTATCACCACGGTCTATTTATCTATCTATCTATCTATCTATCTATCTATCTATTTCAGTCTGTTTCTATCCATGTATCTATTTAGAAAGTGCCTGAAAACCATACAACGGTTTGACCCAAACCTTGTGAGTGAAATTGGGTAGACTCGGGGCCGTCGAAGTCAGAAGTCATCGTGACCGAGGGTTTGAGTGGGCTGAAGTTGTTCAAATTGTTGATCATTCTACAAAACGCGCTCTCTCCCAGAAACTATAACGAAGTTCTGTTCAGCATAGTTGCAGTATATACCACAAGTTGTCTCTGTGCGTGTTGAACAAAAACAAATGTGCCTGAGCGATAGTCTGCAATAGGGGTTGGTTAGCCGCCCTAGTATACGTGTTCTTCGAATCCGAATGACCAACTAATATTATTGTGCCCGCCGTAAAAATCGCCACATACATTGATGAAAACGTTTCGTTACTGTCATGTCACGATAAGTGAGGGTGAATTGAGATGGCGTCTGAGCGCATGCGCAAGTAAGTAATGAAAAGATCGGATTGTTAACAGTTTCTCAAACGTCAGATGAATTAGGCTCATCTTCCTTAGAGTTTTGTGGACTTGGTTAAAATTGTCTAAACAATAATTCCAATATTCTTTTTAAATTAGTTTTTGCTATCAGCTCGATCGTTTCTCTTCTTTTTACGTTCCTAGATTGTTCTCTTTATGTGCACCCATCTGCTTGTTTATATCTCTTTCTTTAACTCTTTTTCCTTTCTCTTTCTTTTCCTTAAATTCCATCTTCTTAATTTTCATTCTCTCTCTGTTTTTCTTCCAGTTATATAGTTTTCCCTTTTTTTCTGAGGTTTCATTTGTCTTTCCTCTTTCTTTCATT
>CAHIKZ030001667.1:252500-285000 GCA_903632075.3 Acanthosepion pharaonis | reverse complement strand
TTTCAAATTTCTAATTTCTCAAATTTTAGAAAATAAAATGTCAGTTATATCAACATTTTAAATTGTGCATAATCCTTTTTATGAATTGTAATTTTTTTAAAATGATAAACATCTAAAAAATCAAAATTTTGTTTGTTTAAAAATTTTTCATTGGCAAAGATTTTTTTTCATAAATATTTGAATGAAAGAAAATTCCATTTAAAAAATATTTTATTTTGAAAAATTTATTTTAAAAAATTTTTTTTAAATTTTAATAATTCTATTTATTTTCCTTAAATTTCGTTTTCTTTAATTTATAAATATTATATTTTTTATTCTATTAATATAAAAAAAATTTTAAATTTTAATTTTCAAAACCTCAACACTTCAAAAAATAAAAAGTTTTTTTTTTTTGAATGAAAAATATTAAAAAATAAATAATTTTTTTTTTTCTGAATATAAATAATTTTGCATTTTTTTAATATATATTTTAATTCATATAGAATTAAATATTTTTATTTAATATCTCATATAAATTATAAAAATTTCACAATTTTAATATTTTCAATTAAAATATTTAGATTTATGAATTGATATTGGGGCAATTCAATAAATTAAATGATTTATAGAATATCAAGATTCAATCATCAAATTTATAACAATTGATTTCAAAAATTTCTTCATGGAAAAATTAAAACTTTGGTTTGTAAATAAGATGGATTCAAAAGAAAAGTTTAAAAATGTTATTTATATATTTATATTAATGTTTTCACATGTAATAAATGTTTTATGATTTCAAAAAAAAAATCAAAATTACAATTATTTTAAAAATGAATTAACGTATCGAACCAGAATTAATGGATTAATTTTTAGTTTTTACTTTTATGTGGTTATTTAAAAATATAACATATTAGAATATATATTTTATTTATATATATTTTATATTTATATTTATTTTATATATATCTTATATTATAGCAAAAAAAATAATATAAATATATATATAAATATATATATATGAATAATAAATGAAAAATATTTGTACAAATTTAAAAACATTTTTTGAAAAAAAAGTATCATATATAATTATATAAATAAACATTATTTAAAATATCCAATTTAAAAAATTTCCAAAATATAAAATTTTAAATTAAAATAAATTTAAAAAATTTGTCAAAAAATTTAAAATTTTTTAAAAAATTTTTAATGTTTTTTTGAAGGTCTTCAAATAAAAATTATTTTTAAAAAATAAATAAAAAAATTTAAAATTAATATCATGTTTAAATTAATAAAAGCATAATGAAAATTGAAAATATTCATGTTAAATAAAAATATTAAAAACATATATAAAAATTTAAATAAATAATCCATTAATAAAATTAATTAAAAATAAAGTTTTTTGAAAATAAATTTATTTTTTGATTTTTCAAAATAAAAAAGAAAAAAAATAAAAATAATTAATTTTTTAAAGATATTAAAATTTTTTTTTCAAATTTTTTTTTTAATTTATTTATAACCTATATATAATTGAAAATTTTATATAATTCAAAAATTAAAAAAAATGGTAAATTTTTTTTAATTTTTTAAAAACCATAAATTTTGAATTCCAAATTTAATTAATAAATTTTTTTTTATAAATATTTATATTTAATATATATATATATATATATATATATATTTATTATATAATAATAAATTCCTATTAAATTTGATAAAAAAAAATTAAAATGTCTAAATATTAAAAAAACAATTCCAAAAAAAAGGAAAAACCATTTAAATAAATTAAATATTGATCAAAAAAATTTAAAAAACAAAAAAGCTAAACACACAAAAATTATTAATGAAATGATATATTTTTTTAAAAATTTAATATATATTTTTAATTGTAAAATTATATATATAATATTGTAAAATTAAAAATTTAAAAAAAAAAAAAATTCACTAAAAAAAAAAATATCCTTAAATCATTTTTAAATTTCTTCAAAAAAAAAAAAATTCTCGATTTTATAATATTTATTTTATTTATGAATATTGTTTATATTATTTAAATATTAATTTTCGTTTAAAATGGACAAAAACAATAAAAAAAATTTTGTTAAATATTGTCATCCAATATGAATTTCCCTTTTCCTTTTTTTCAATTAAATTAAAAATTTTTCAACTTTTTTTTGATATTAATATTAAATCAAAATTCAAATTTATTCAGAAAGATTTGAAAATTTTTTTATATGTATTTTTGAAAACTTAAACAAAAAAAACAATAAAAATTTTTAAAAATGAAAACGAAATGTTTAAGAATCCATTTTATTTAATAAAAATTATATTAATCGAAAATATTAATATATATTTTAAATTTTTATTTTCATTATTTATATATTGAAATTAAAATAAATATATATTTTTTGGTTTATAACTTATTTAATTTATATTTTAAATTTTTAAAATTTTTTTTTTATTTTTTAATCAAATATTTTGATTTAGCTTTAAAAGAAAAAATTTTAAATATAAAATTATATATATATATATATATATATATATATATATATATATATATCAGGTCATCCCATAAGTTCTGTCCGAATTTTAACTTTTGTTAAAATGAACGAAATTTAAAGAGTATTTTATAATGTCTAATGGAGCTGAACATTATTTTTATGTTTAGATGCATTTAAACTGATCAAATTTTATTTCAGAGAACAATAAAATTAAATTTTGTTTGATTAAAACCCTGCTAACATGGAAGTACCCAAGAATCATTTGAGGCACATAATGCTTTATGAGTTCAAGAAAGGAAACTCAGCAGCCGAAGCGGCTAGAAACATTCACTCAGTTTATGGAGAGGAATGTGTGAATGAAAGAACTTGCAGAAGATGGTTTGCAAAATTCAGAGGTGGAGATTTCACCCTTGAAGATGAAGATCGAACCGGACGTCCAGTTGAGTTTGATGAAAAGCTTCTTGAAGCAGCCCCTTGAAGAAAATCCTGCTTTATCAGTTGAGGAATTGGCAGTGGTTCTCAGTTCAAACCATACAACTGTTCATCGTCATCTTCAACAACTTGGAAAAGTTCCTAAACTTGGAAAATGGGTGCCTCATGAATTGTCTGAAAACAACCTCAAATCCCGAGTTGACATCTGCTCTTCTCTCCATTCTCGCCAACTTGTTTCACCTTTTTTTGGATAGACTTGTGACTGGCGACGAAAAATGGATCTTTTATCGAAATGTTAAGCGTCGTAGACAGTGGCTTGGTAAAGGGAAGGACCCCAGCCACAGCCGAGAAGGGAACTTCATGGGCAAAAGGTTCTTCTTTCAATCTGGTGGGATCGCCAAGGAATAATCCACTTTGAATTCTTACCACCTAATGCAACAATTAATGCTCAAATATACTGTCAGCAATTAGAGCGTTTGAACCAAGCTTTGAGGAAAAAAAAGACCTGCTCTAGTGAATCGAAAAGGGTGATGTTTCATCAGGACAATGCGCGACCCCACACAGCAAGAATCACGTCACAAAAGATCGAAGAACTTGGTTGGGAGAAAATTCCTCATCCACCTTATTCTCCCGATCTTGCTCCTTCAGACTACCATTTGTTTCGTAGCTTACAGAATCATTTGGAAGAAACAGCTTTTTTAACACAGGAAGAGGTTAAAACTGACATTTGTGAGTTCTTCGAATCAAAGCCAAAAGAATTTTACAGTAATGGAATTAGTAAGCTTGTTAATAGATGGAAGGAAGTCATAGATAATCAGGGAAAATACATTGTTGATTGAATCTGTAATTAAATGTAACATTTGGTCACTTGTTTTCTTTATTCAAAATTCGGACAGAACTTATGGGATGACCTGATATATATATATGTTTATATATATATATATATATATATATATATATATATAATATATATATAATAATATATATATATATAATATATAATATGTATTATATATATATATATATATATATATATATATAAATATATATATATATATATACAATATATATATAAACATATTATTTATTTATATAATATATATAATTTATATTATATATATATTTTTAACTCTATATATTATATAATAAATATCAATTGATATAATAACAAATCCCATTCCTTCAAATATATAAATGTATTATATATATATATATAATATATAAATATATTATAATTTATTTTAATTTAATTCATCTCATCAAACCGGTGTTTTTTTTAATTGACAATGCAAATTAAGATACTCTCTAGATAAAATTTTAATAATAAAAGTTCTTCCCATTTTATTTTTATTTTTTGAAAAAAAAGCATTTCCTCTTACAATTAGCTTGCATGAAAGGATTGCCTGGACAGATCTTCTTATTTCATCTGTAGAATAAATACTCCATACATTGAAAAACGGCAGAAAATTCATCTGTAAAAAAAATTCAGTCTGAATTTTTAAAAAATATTCTTAAAATTCCTCTTCTGTTATATTGTTTTAAAATAACAAAATTTACCTCTTCCTGTTACCTTACACCTATTTTGTAATTTATTTTGATTACTTATTTAAAAGTCTATTAAAGGTTTATCCTGGATAATATTTATTTATTACTTTTTTTCATAAAATTATATGTTTTATATATATATATATATATATATATATATAAATATATTTGTTTCATTAATATTTTTCTTTTTAAAAGTGTTTTTTGTTTTATTGATATAAATATAAAGTGATCAAATTTTTATATAGACTAATTATTCCAAAAAGTCATTTACAAGACGCTTTTTTATTCAGATATATATAAATATATAATAAATATATTTTATATATATATATTTTCTAATATTATTTTCGTTTAATGAATAATCAAATTTATTTAAACAAAATAATACCTCATAAATAATAAATTTCAACATCTAAGAAGATTTTTCCTTATTTTACTAATTACTTATTTTTCTTTATTTGCCCTTTGAAATATTTATGTTCTTATTTTACCTTAAATAAATTATATATTCTCAAATACGGTAATGATCATAATTAAGAATACATCCCGAAATTTGGTATTTTATATTGAAATATCATCTTCATATATACACGATATTTCCCATTTAATTATATTATAATTATATATATATCCTATATATATATATAAATAAGATCTAAAATATATATTACTTTGAATTTCTTTATAAAACTTCTTTTATATTAATTTGTATAATTACCATTCAAATGTGTAAAAAAAAAAAGAAAAAGAGTTTATTTTACTATATGAAAATTTTTGTATGCGCTAAGAAGTATAAACCATTTTCTGGTGAGTTTAAACCAAATTATATTTATCGGCATTGATTATGTGCGTAATTTTTTTAGTTTTTATAATTTTCGTCGAACTTTAAATTTACAAAATTCTATAAAAATTTAAAATAATGGCTGAACAGTAACATATACCCTCACTTAATTATTGAAAGGGCTCCGTTAATCACTGGTTTTAAACGATTCTTTAACTGAATCTTTATTATTGCCGCTTTTCAGGCATTTTTTTGCGTATAACGGTTTTAATTCAAATTTTCAAACGTCAGCTTTTCAATAAGTCTTGTAATGCGATAAAATTTGTTTAAATATATTTTGAATAAAATTTAAAAATATAAAATCATTTGCAGTTTATCAAGTTTCGACAATCAAAATTAAAAACATAAGCGTAAGTCCCGTAGATACATTTTCAATAATAGATTCGTTAATACTAAATATTTCACCCCAAAAAAGAAAAATTATATGTCACCAATTATTTTATAACTATTTTTTAGAAATTTATAAGTAAAAGATAATATAGGAAAAAATTCATAAAATATTTTTAAATTCGAACAAGGCATCTGAAGATAAATTTCTTTTTTTAGTAATTTTTTACATTAAATTATTATCATTTTTTTTATTAATTTTAAGGAGAATGGCACAAAAGTGCGAGATATCCTTTTTCTGGATACATTTTACTGATTCGACATTATTTTTGAAGGAAATTATTATAAAAAAAAAACCTAGAAATGGGCGTTTAAAAAAACAACTTTATTTTCAAATATTATTGATATATACAACCATTATCAAAAATATTTAAAAAAATATTTATATAGATAAAAAATATATATACGTATATTTTTTTTAAAAAATAAAATAATAAAATAAATATTTGCCTAAATTATTTAACGATATTGGAATTTTCAAAATATTTTTATATATACGACAGTAAATTTTAAAAAAAATTTTAAAAAAACAAAAAAAAATATTTATTAAATGTTTTAATGTTTAATATCAATCAAAAATATTTTGGTATATTTTTCTAACAAAGTCCATGCAAAACGTAGAATATTGATTTTGAATTATAAATGGTTTAAATTTTTTTTCAATATGTCCTGATGATGGTCTATCAATAGTCCTACATTTAGTTGATTATTTGAAAAAAAATGATTTAAACTGAAAATGTAATAAATTTTTAAATTTTTGTTTGGCGACTTAGTTTGTTTTTTTTTTTATGTATATTTTTATGTCATGCAAATAAAAGATTTGAATATGTCCATAAATATATATTCAACCAAAGTAATAATAAAGTTATATAATATGGATAAAAAAAAAAGATTTTGTTATTTATGGCGTTCCCAAATGAAAATTAAAAAAAAAAAAAGAAAATTTAACAAATAAAGGCAAATATAACATGGCATATAAAAATCCTTCTAAAAACAATTTGGTTATTTTTATTTCAACATGATCTAAGAAGGATAAAAACCGGCGTTTTCTTAATAAAGACTTACAAAGATAGAAGTCGAAAAGTTTGAAAAACAAAAAAAAGGTGTTTTAAACTAGAAAGAAATTCTAAAAGCTTTTGAAACACAGAATCAATTTATTTTTCCGAGGATAGTATCCATTTACCTAAAATTTTTTTATGCGTTTGTGTGATAAGTTACTGAAATTGAAGGAAAAAAATGTTTTAAATTTTCCTTTTAAATTTAGATCGCTTAATTAAAAAAAAGTTTTTTTAAGCAATTTCGTATCAATCGATATTGTTAAATAATTAAATATATGTATTCCAAACTTTTTATTTATAAAAAGTTGCTTCATTAATATTTTAATTTACAGGGTGCGGCTTGTATTTGAGGACAGATTTTATGGATTAGTAAAAAAAAAACATGCTGAAAATGAATATAATTATATTTGATTACAAAGAAGTAAACATGAAATTTAGCTAACTATTATTCAATTTTATTCAATAAAACCACCACTAGAATCAATAATTGCCTCGTCGAAATCGGCTGCAAGCTCTGATTAATTGGTCCTTATTTATGTCAGACATTACTCGAACTATTGCAGCTTTAAGAGAGTCTTTGGTGTTATGAGGCTGTTTATTAACCTCCTTCTCAACAACGCTCCACACATAATAGTCTAGTGGATTGAGATCTGGAGAGTTAGGAGGCCAAATGTTGGGTGTGATGTGGTCGTACAAATGGTCAGCCATCCATTCTTGTGTTCGTAGAGCCTTGTGGGATGGAGCCGAGTCTTGCTGGAATATGTAAGGCCTGCCGTTGCATATGTTGTCAATCCAGGGCTTGACAACTGTTTCTAGAACCTCAATGTAAGCAGCAGCATTTACTCTAAGACCTTGTGGAAAAAAGTGTGGTGGCATAACATGTCCTTCATTGCTAACAACACCCAATACCATAACACTTGAAGGAAATTTTGTGCGCATCACTCTTGGCACCTCAGAAGGATCTGAACAAAACCATCTGTCATTTCTTCTGTTAAGTTTTTGATCTTGATCAAAATTTTTCTCATCTGAGAAAAACCAAATCACACCAGCTTCTGAAGGATTTTTAAGTTTGTTTAAAAGCCTTTTGGATCTGTTTAAACGGTTTTCTTTTGTTTTTTCAGACATAAATTGACCTCTCTTCATCACGTAGGACTTGTATCGAATGTCTTCATGAACACTCCTTCTGATTGTTTTTTCAGACACATGCAGCTTTTTGGCAATTGACCTCATTGATTGACCTCGGTTTTCATCAATTGTCTGCTTGACTTCCTGAATAAATTCGGATGTTCTCACTTTATCAGAACGTGCAGAATATCTTTTTCGTTTTGATACAGACATTGGGGAACTGTCAGCGTCTTCTAACTCTTTTCGTATCTTGTGGACAAAACGATCTTGCAACTCTGAGGAAAACGTGCAATATCCAAATCGCTATGATCAGCCTTTAATAATTTTTCAATCATGCCTTTTCATTTCATTTGTTATCATAGGGTTTGCCATTCTTGATTTCTGAAAATAAAAGCATTAAATTTTTAATATAGCAATATTAATCTGAAATCAGTATTTCCTTGAATATCAGAACATGCAGTTTATCCACTAGAAAATTTGTAAATTTTTTTACAATGTCAAAAAAAAAGGAAAACCTTTTTCTCAATCACTGTTTCATCAGGTGGGAAATCAAGTGTTATAAAAACTTTTATTACTTTTAAATAAATTATTAAAATTCTACATTGCACTTTTTTGAAATTAATGTCCTCATTCAAAAAATAACCTTACTGTTCGTTCTTGATACATATTTTTCATATACATACATACATACATACATATATATATATATTTATTATATATATATATATATATATATATATATTAATTTGCTCAAAATTAAAACAGGAATAGTGTAATGAGAATCTCGAGAAATTCCATTAAGATATCTTTAATCGTTTCTAAGATACAAGGTTCAGATCTTAATATAACATTTGTAAATTTTGCTGTTACAGGATTTGGACAATTTTTGCTGTTACTCCCGGTTTATTCAAAAAGTTCAAAAGTTAAAATAAATCTAAAATATATATATATGAAATTTATATCTATCCTTCTTGAGGTTCCGATCCTTAGCTATGATTAATTAATGATGAACGTGTCATGATCGTTTATGATCGATTTCATCACGATTCTTCTGTTAAGCTTGTAGAGTAATTCTACATTCTTATTGTTCAAAGTAGAATAATATTATAAGAACCTCAGAGAATTCCAGTAAGATATCTTTAATCGTTTCTAAGATACAACGGTTCAGATCTTAATATAACATTTGGAAATGTTGCTATTACAGGATTTAGACAATTTTGCTGTTACAGACATCATATTCAAAAAGTTCAACAAACTTGTATTTAAAATATTGTAATTTGTTCCAATCTGGGTTCAAATGTTGAAATAAATTTTCAGCTCTATTAAAATTATAGAAACTCCAGAATTAATCTGATAATATCTGATTATTGAACAATTGTTAAATACCGTCAGAGTCCCAGAACTTGAATTGATGAATATCACATTCAACACTAGGTTCGTTATTTTAATTATAAAACTTTCAATATTCAATATTCCAAGTTTGTAGCAGTTGTCTGTTGTTTGAATGCTGCATTGAAACAATTAAGCATTTTTTTCTTTACTGTAATGAAACAATCTTCAAAAATATGAAACTTTTTTTAATATTCAAGATGACACGCGAGTTTCTTGTTGTTATGGGACCTTACGCATAATAACATAATGGACTATTCTATACGTAATAAATATTGCGCCTCAAGAGGAAGCAGGGAGTTCAGTCTGAAGTCAGGTCGCGACCGGCTGACCGGCTGATCGGTTGAACTCTCTGCCTTCGGGCGGGGAGGAACCCGAACGAGGCTACGCCGAAGGGCGGAGTCTCTTTTGGGGAGGTAAACCGACCCTGAACCCATTTATACGGGTTCAAAGGGCATATTTTTGGCCGAGCCCACGGGCTCGGAGATCCCACGTTAAACCGGCCTTGTGCCACATGATGCCCTCGTGGGGGGGGGGTGACTAAATACTGTTCAGTCTGAAGTCTGGAGTGAGGTCCGTCAGGAGTCTGTCAGTCAGTCAGTCAGTCAGAGCGAGTCAGTCAGTCGAGTCAGAGGCAGTCCGAAACAGAGTCGCGTTCAGACAATTACTACTAAACCTGATTGTTCGTACTAACACTTTCTACTTTTCTGTATATATTCCTGTTTGTAATATATCTGTGTTATTCCATATCCATGTTCGAGTTCTTCTGTATTGGTTCTACCTTGGACTATCACTGTGGTACAAGGAACCGGATCATAACACTTGTCTTGGTAGAATTCATCAATCAGTTGTTAAAAAGATTCAAAATCACACGAATTTGATTGACAAAGATTTAATTAAACAGTATTTAAAATTTAATTTAATTACTAAATTTTTTTTGGCAGTCCTCACATTATTTAGTATTGTTGAAGCTATCGCTAAAATTTTTTGACAAGATTTACAAACAAAGTTTCGTCCAATTTCGCAAACAAATCTGAAATTTGAATAAGCTGATTTATTAGTGAAAATACTTTCACAAAACCCCTACTCCGCAGTTTAATAATCTCTGTAATTTAATTTAATTCTATAGGTCTTCATGGTAAACAATATTTTTTAAAAAATTCTTTTTTTTTCTTTTTAGCCAAGAAGAATAAATTCTAAGGATTTCTTACTCTTGAGCATTCAACATACAACTAGTCATGCGTAAATATTTTTTCTTGTGCCAAACTGATGCAGCGCCATGTCCTCTGTGATAATTTACGAAGCTGTATTTTGATTGTTAACACTCTCCGAACGGTGTCATTCAAATAATGCGTATTCTGGTATCGTCCATGTGAAACTCTCTACTAAATAATGCCTCAAAGAGCATTGAGATAGGAAATTAAATCATATAGGGGTGACAATATTTTCGGACCACCATGTATATTTTTTTCTCCACTTGCCGACAGGTATTGAAATCCTCACAGTTTTTATTGAATTTATCGTTAACATTTTGAGATTTACAAACTCTACGTTGCGTTCAATTTCATAAATCAATCGATGTAATTTGAATAAGCTGATTTGTCTGGAAAAAAAACTTTGACAAAAACCTGACTTCGTGGTTTAATAATTTCTTTAATTAAATTTAATTTTATAGGAGTTCATGATAAACAATATTTTTAAGAAAATTTATACTTTTGTTTTTTACAGTGAAGAATAAATTCTTAGGATTTCTTACTCTTGAGCATGCAACATAAAACAAGCCAAGCGTAAATATGACTTTCTGTAGTGAAATTCCAATTTTTTGAAGCGTTTGGACTTGTGGTTTATTTATAGTTCTCGCAAACACAGGGCGAACTGGAAACTAGATTAAAACTAAATAAAAACTTAAGAAAAGATATACAAAAAGCAATATTGATTTTTATTAAATAAGTATTTGTTATCTTAATCATTAAATTATTTTTTAAATATTGGAAATATTTTATATGTCAAATAATAAAACTTTAAATTTTTCAAAGAAAAATGAATGAAAATTTATTGTACTAAGCTACGTAGCCTAGTAAAACCAACTATACTTTGTACCTTCTTACCTGTTTGCAATTCTTTTTTAAAATTTGGAAGTCACAGAATGGATACATTTTCGTCTAAATGACGGAAAAATGAAAATAACACTGACATCTCATTTTAACAGATATATTTACCAAAAATATCTTGAAATATTAAAGAGTAAATTTAGTCAATAAAATCGTCACTGCCTTTAACAACGGCCTCCAGATGACTTCGGAATCTCTTGCAACTCTTCTGGACGGTCTGCTTGTTTAAGTTGGTGAATACTGCCATAATCCTATGCCATAAACACTCTGAAATCTTTGAGTATGCCAAGAAATTCAGCATGTCGTTTCCAAATTCTGTTTAAATGAATTGCGTCATGGTGTTCTTTTTCTCACCAAACTATACTGTGTAGTTGACAAAATAAAAATAACAACGCGTATGCACAAAATTAAAAATATAAAATGGCGAACGTCCTGGGTATGACGATAAACTACATCCGCGTCCTGGGTAAGACGATAAACTATATCCGCGTCTTGGGTATGACGATAAACTACGTCCAACAGCAAGGCCTCTGATAATACGTTTTTGAAAAAATAATGTTTCCAGCTATACATTTTTGAAAAAATAATGTTACCAGCTATATGCATTTTTGAAAAATAGTGTTGCCGGCTATATGTTTTTTAAAAAAATGTTACCTGCTATACGTTTTTGAAAAAAATAGTATTACCAACTTTACATTTTTGAGGAAAAAAAAATATTAACAGAAATAGATTTTTCACAAAACAAAAATATTACCAGGAAAAAAAAACAAAAACGTTGTCGGCATTAAATGACCCATTGAGGTTGATATGCCGTAAAACAAAACAAACCAAACCAGACTAAACTGGCGAAAATTTAGCTATCAAATCCTGTAGATAAGAGGTTCAAAAATCTAAAACCATTATTTTTACATTGAAGATTAAAGGCGATGTTCTTCTCTTGGGAGAATGAATCAATTATTTCTTAAATGCATTCAGAATCTTAGAACCTTGATCACATTTAACTTGCCTTATTTAATTTAATAAGAATTTGCTTGTTTTTTTTCTGTTCACACTGTGTAATAAACGCGTGTTATCTACACATATTTGGTGTAAATGCTTCTGATAAATTTATAAATGTAAGCAGTAAAATTCGTCTTCGACCGGGTCTTTCATTATTGGGAATTTTAACTGTTCAGTTGGAGTAGTTTAAATTTAAATTCAGCCCACCCGAAAATCAATATTATCAACGACAATTCGGTGCAATTGAGACACATCTCCAAATGGGGGGTGGGTTAACAATTTGAATGGAGGACCGTGAAAAGGGCCATTTTTTGCGTTCTCAATCTTGTTTTTTTTTTCACCCTCCTGAACAGCAGCAGTTGAAGAGATGTTTTACCTCAGTCGTTGAGTCCTTTGGTCAGCAGTTTCAGCCTCGCACGCAGAAGCCTTCAGATATACTCTTCTTGAAAGCTGATAGCTACGTTGGACTCAGTGGCTCTGATTGAAGCATTTAGAGTGGTATTTTGAAACAGGCAAACTGAATATTCTAAAGACGATTTGTTCTGTTCTCCCTCATTCGCATGGTGGACCTGGCCGCAGCGGTTTAGCGACCTAGGCAAGTTTTTTTCTTTGGTGGCATGTCTTGCGTGGGCAAATACCAGAAGAGAACGCCGTAAGACTACAGGAATCACTAAGCTCGAATAACTTTAGGAAAGTTTTGAAAAATGTTGAGCAATAAAAAAGCAAACTTACTACGGTAAATGCAATGCAAAAACTGGCAGGACAAGAAAAAATTTAAATCGGGAACGACTATAAACGCCAATGAAAGCAACACTTTAAAACTATAGTAGTAGGCTTTATGCAACGGAAAAGGTAAGCACACATGAGAAAGATTTATCGCTTGGCCAAGAGAAGGGGAATGTGTAATTTGGACTCAAAACCTGCACTGAAAAAATTTGATCGAAATCGGATGAAAATGCATAAACAACATCCGATTTTATTAATTATACTTTCTTTTGAAATATTATATATATATATATATATATATATATATATATATATATAAATTAATATGTATTAGTGTATACGGAATAAATTTCAATAACCAACAAAAATACTATTCTTATAATGAGTACTCAATACAGAGAGAGAAAAATATAATTATTTATTCAAAATTATAACATAAATATATAAAATCACTACAAAAATTTTTTTTTTTTTTGGTGTCATTTCCAATTTTAATGTAAATAATTTTTAAATTATTTTTATAAGATAAGACTATTGAAACAAAATAATTTTATACTTTGATTTTTTAAATATTTTCATTATTTTTCGAATAAATAATTATAAATATATATATATGATTTTCGAATAAATAATTATATATATTTATATATATATATATATATATAGAGAGAGAGGGGGGGGGTTCGATAGATAGATATGAACAGACTCAGATAGATAGATAGATAGATAGATAGATAGATAGATAGCGTCTATCCGATATACTGAGATAGATAGATAGATAGATAGATAGATAGATGAAGAGACTGAGAGAGATATGAAGAGACTGCGATAGATAGATAGATAGATAGATATCGGTTTATTCAGTTATAAGTGCAAATGCGTTAGCAACTGGATCCGTGGTCATTATACGATTCGTTGCCTTTGTACCCACTTTCCCCGACAAAAGATGATTTCCTGCTCATCAGGGTGGGAATGGGGTGTGTGTACGGTTACCTTTTATACGACAAGGATGTAGATGATAATGTAAGGGTTTAGTTTGCGGTGGGAAAGCGAAGGGTTGGGCGGTTGAAAAACGTCTGACTATTTTTAGCCCTATTACCCCCCCCCCGACGATCGAGTGCGAACGGTGAATTAGCATCGTAAGGATTGCCTGAAAGAGTCAAAGAGTTCAAAAAGTGAATCCCTGGGAAAGAAAAAGATGAAATAGAGATGAATATTGAAGGGACATGAGAATGGAAACAAAAACATAGAAAAAGAAGGAAATAAGGTGAAAGAAAGAAAGAAAGAAAGAAAGAAAGAAAGAAAGAAAAAGAAAAAAGAGAAAAAAAAAAAGGAAAGAAAGAAAGTAAGAAGTAAAATAATTAAAACAAAATGACAGAAAAAAGAAGAAGAAAAGATGGAACAAAAGACAGAAAAAAAGAACTTCAAGGTGAAAGAAAAAAAGAAATAGCGAAAGAAAGAAGTAAAGGAATTCAAAGAAAACGTCAGAAAAGAAAAAAAAAGAAAATTTCATGTCAGAAAAGAAAAAAAAAAAAGAAGAAAAAGTAAAATAATTAAAACAAAATGACAGGAGAAGAAAAGAAAGAACGAAAGAGAAGAAAGAAAAATTCAAAGGTGAATGAAATAAGTAAAGGAATTAAATAAAACGACTGAAAATGAGAAAGAAAGAAAGAAAGAACTTCAAAGGTGAAAAAATACCGAAAGAACGAAAGAAGTAAAGGAATAGAAAGAAAGAAAGAAAAAAAAAAGAAAGAAAGAACACGAGAAATTTTCGAGAAAATGAAAAAAGAAAGAGAGAATTTCAAGGTTAAAAGAATTACCGAAAGAAAGAATCGAAAGAAAAACGACGGACAATAAGAAAGAAAGAAAGAATGAATGAATGAATGAATGAAAAAGAAGTTTTCAGAGGATGCCCGAAAGAAGGAAAGAAAGAATAAAAAAACATGATATCAGGGCGATTACTATCCAAGCGCTTGTCAATCAAAATTGTCGTTTCACCATCGAGCTTCATTTACTTATTCTCAGTTTCTGACGGTGGTGAATGCTCGAACTTTTGGCCCTACCTGCATAGTGAGATCGTTCAACATGCTATCGTCTGTACTCTTTCTGTCCCCCTGACAATCTGTTGCCCAATTCTTCTTCTTCTTCTTCTTCTTCTTCTTCTTCTTCTTATTATTATTATTATTATTATTATTATTATTATTATTATAAGTCGTGTATGTTATGTTTCCTGCTTTGTATCCTGTAGAGCCGGGTCCAAACTATGTTCCTTAAGCCCTATAGGAGAATTGTCATTTAATTGTATAGCACTTTTCATAGCATATATGATTTTCCTAGTAGGGCGATCTTCTGGGCAACTTTTATGTTGATATTACCTGGGACACTCTTAGTAAAATTGTCCATTCCTTTTCTCACGAGGCCCAGAGCTACGATTACTATTAGTACAGTCTCAGTCTTAATTCTACACATCCTTTTAATCTCGATCTCCAGGTCCTTGTATTTGGACAATTTCTCGATAATTTTTATGGAGATGTTTCTCTCGGACGATATTTCTATATCAATAAGCAATTTATGATAATATCAGGTCTGTTATTTCTTGCTTTTATTTCCCTGTCAGTTTGAATTGGCATGTCCCAGAGGATAGTTACATCATTATTTTGAGTACTGTGTCTGGTTGGTGCTCATACCATCTCTTAGTGGTTTCGATTTCGTGCTTCTTGCACATCTTTCAGTGCACATAAGTCGCTACCTTTTTATGTATGTGGGTATATTCATTTTTTACTAGTTACGGATAATCTAAGATTATAATTTCGACAGTTTTATCATATTTTCCGCAGATCCTGCCCTTCGGGTTAGTTCCATCCTTAATTATGCAAAAGTGATATGATCTGGTTGTGAGGCTTTGATCCTGGGCTGCAATAATTAGGCTTTCTGTCTAAGTTTTTAACCAGGTGCTCTTCGGCCACTGATGTGTTTTTCTGTTCGTCCGCATCTGCTTCTTTCGTTCTTTTAATGTATTTGTCATGCAACGCCTTGTTCAACCAGGTTTTGCAATTTCATTTGGTCAAGTTGTTTTGCTTTCGTTTGTCGTCTATGCTATTATCTTCGTTTTTTTGTTGGTAGGTTTTCAGGTATATTAAGCTGTTTCTTGAAAAGTGCAGCTTTTTTGTTGATGGAGTGGATTTGGTGTTTTACTATTTGTAGAAGAGGGTCATTGGTTTTTGTGATGTAGGCTTCCAATCCGATTGTTGTAGTTTTAGAGTTATTTTAAGCTGGATTAGACCTCGGCTTCCTAAAGCTCTTGGTATGTACAGCCTATCAACATCTGATTTCAGGTGGTGTACCCTCATTTGGATAAGCATTTTTCTGGTCTTGGCATTCATTGTTTTAATGTATTATTATTATTATTATTATTATTCCTGGTTCTTTGCTGGTTAAAATTGTATTCGAGAGAGAAAATTAGAGAGAAAGAGAAAACTGAAACATTTAATCTATCAAATCATGGTTTCAGCGAACTACATCCTTCTTCCGAACCTCATGGATTGGCGCTACACAATCACAAGCAAAGATTAGAACCCACACAACAGAAACCACATCACATGACGACTTTCCACAGCGGCAACCACTGAAATGGGTAGCAGATGCAATTCCACGGGAGAATAATGACTTTATCAAGACCCTGGCGTTCCACACTACCTCAAACAAATTTTAAAAGAACAAAGGAGAAAGGTCCCATCATGCTGGAAAGAGCTTCTGGACTTTAGAAATCTATTTTCCTAAAAAAATCGTTTTAAGAGAAATATTTCAGAAATATCAACTGTCAACAGCATTGACTACTCGGAAGGTGAATGCCGAAATATTCCTGATAAGGAAACACAAAACATGCATTTTCCCCATTATGGGCATTATTAAATCCGTGATATAATAACACCGTATTTCACAGCCAGAACGGAATGACTGAAAGGAAAAGGAATGATAAACAATCTTTTTTCCGAGAGAGACTTATATACTAGTTGTTTTGATTTTTACTCGTTTTGTTTTTGTTTTACTCGTTTCGTGTACATGCTATTCGTTTCCTATTTTTGTTGGTAGGGTTTCCGGTATTTTAAACTGTTTCTTGAAGAGTTGGAGATGATTTGGAGTTTTATTATTTATAAGAGAGGGTCATTGTTTTTTGTGAGTTATGCTTCCAGTCCGATTGTTGTAGTTTTTAGAGCTAGTTCAAGCTGGATTAAATTCGACCTATTAAAGCTCTTGGTCCGTACAGCCTATCAACATCTGATTTCTGGTAGTGCTTCCTCATATGGGTAAGCATTTTTCTGGGATTGGTGTTCAATCCTTTAATGTCATTCAACATACATTTAATAATGAATCTGTATGTTACAAAAATAATGGAAATTTTGTTAGCCTTCATTTTTATTTTTCATTTTATTATCATATTCGTCTCGCACATTGATTTAATCAATGGAAATTATATTCTTGAGGAATTGTGTCAACAAAAGTTGAGTAAATAATGATAGTTTCCATGATGTCTACAATCTTGGTCTCAATTCCAATTTCCATACATGCTCTTTTGGGGGTTTTAGATGGGGTCCCAAGTACACCTATTTATACAGCAAAGAATTCAATAGTGATATTCCATAGATTCTTCAACACTCTAATGAGATCCTGATATTTTTCAATATTTTCTGTTTCTTTGGTGTTCATTCTTGCATCGTATGGAAGAACAAAATGAATAATTTCACACTTTCTACTCTCTTTATCAATAACAATAACGTCAGGTCTGCGAGCTTCAACGACTTGATCTGTCTGGACTAAAAAATCCCATACTATTTAATGACTCTCCTTTTCCTCTACTGCTTCCGCCGGATACACGTGCCATTTCTCTTTTATACTGAAGACAAACTTACGACATACTTGTCAATGAATTCTCTAACCAATCCAATCATGTCGCCTGTAATATTCTTTCTGTACCAACTTGGGACATTCACCAAGTATCTGATTAACTCTCTTCTCGACTAGTCCACACATCCTGCATTTGCTTTCTTCTTGTGTTCTGTCTATCCTGGCCTTAAGTCCGTTCATTCTGATGGCCTGGTCCTGTGCTGAAAATATTTGTGACGAAAGACATGAAAAACCTTTTTTGCAACTCGAAACGAGCGCGAACGTGTCTTGCCTGCAAAGTATTGACAAAAACAACCGAGAAATTTTTCATATTTCAATATTAAGAATCCGACAGGAATCGAACTTGTATCCTATACGGAACCGTCATATAGCCTGAAGTGCCTCTAACATATGTGGACGATAAATGTTGTTTAATAGTGCTTATTAAAAACAGAGCATATACTTAAATATTTGTATCTATAAAAAGAATGTATAAACATAAAAATGTCTTAAAATAATTGTCGGACTTTGTCCATTTCATAATGAGTAACGTCATTTGTTTACATTTGGATACGCGTCGAATGTACGTGAGAGAATCATGGAAGATTGTAGTTTAAAGGCAGTAAAATCGACCTTGCTAACCGAACGATCCTCTGCGGCACTCCCAAGAGCGGTATTTAGCCACCACCCCACGAGGGCATCATGTGACACAAGGCCGGTTTAACGTGGGATCTCCGAGCCCGTGGGATCTCCGAGCCCGTGGGATCTCCGAGCCTGTGGGCTCGGCCAAAAATATGCCCTTTGAACCCGTATAAACGGGTCCAGGGTCGGTTTACCGCCCTGAAAGAGACTCTGCACTTCGGCGTAGCCTCGTTTGGGTTCCTCCCCGCCCGAAGGTAGAGTTCAACCGGTCAGCCGATCAGCCGGACGTCCGACTTCGAACTGAACTCAAGAGCAGTTCATACTTGATAGGGTTCAATATCTGTAATATATATTGTGTACTTCTCTTCAGGTTTAACTAATTTTCATATTGATCTTAAAAAAAGTTTATTTCATTAATTAACTGTCCTCCATTACTATTCTTGTATTCGAGAAACAGTTCTGTTTAGGAATGTTGTCTTATCTAGTGCATTTTATTTGACCTTCAACAAGTTGGCATCTATTTGTAAAACTTTTCTTAACAAGTCAATTTATGAATGAAATGTTCATTTAAAATTTTTGTTTCACAGATTTCAAGTAGTGAATATATCTTACTTTGTATAGCGATAGCAAGCATATTAAGTTTCATATATATATATATATATATATATATATATATATATATATATATATATATATATAATATATTTTTTTTTTAAAAAAACATTTATAACATAAGTATGTTATAAAATCACTACAAAAATAGCCATGGCTATTTTTGTAGTGATTTTATTACATACTTATAAAATAAATTTTTTTTTTAAAAAATAATTACATCTGCTCTACTTTGTATTGAGCACTCTTTTAAGAATAGTAATTGTTGGTTATTGGAATTCATTGCGTATATACCAATTATATACTTGTATATATATATATATATATATATATGTGTGTGTGTGTGTGTGTGTGTGTGTGTGTGTGTGTGTGTGTGTGGTTCTTCACACAAAAACAAGGACATAAGTCCATAAACATATTTCTTCAAATCTTTTATTTTAGAGTTATTAAAGTGAGTTTACTGTAGATGGCGCTGTGTAGTCATGTAGATTAGGTTACATTTGTCTTTCGTGTATATTTCTGGCTATGTTGTCTTCAACGTTTAACGTGTGTAGTAGTGAGTTAACTGAGAAGTTTTCACTTTAAAAATAGCATGATATTTATTTCGTGTGCAAGCAGATATGATTTTTTATATACGGCCGCGCGATAATGGTAATGGACGGAGGCTGCACGGCTGTATTTGATTGCCTTTCCAAATCGAAGATAGCTGAGTCCTTTGCGCCTGTTTATCATCGCGATCGCTGAGACAGGATCCGTGGCACGACCAACTATAGTAATAAGTATTTTGGATTTTATCTAGGATTGTACATTTAACTTCGTCTATCGTAAAGATTAAACCTAATAACTCAAAAACGGAGGATTTGCGACCATATATTTATAATGGATTGTTCCCCTTGTTTTTTAATGAAAAATACTGTAAGAATTATATTTATGTTAGACACACTACGGAATTAAACCAACATAAAGACATGAGAACTGTCTATGGGAGAAAATCAAACTATTTTAATGTCTAGAAAAGAAGGGGAAATCAATAAGAACCATTGGACAAAAATTTGGCATATCCAATACAACAATTGGGAATGTCCTGTTAAAGAAAGAACCTATTGGTATTATGAGTAATGGACATGGAACAGGTCGACCAAGGAAAACAATATTGGTTGATAACAGACAACCTCCCGTTTGCAGAGCTAAGCGTTACACCAGATTCAAGCAACTCGTTAGGAGTAAAAATCGGAAGAGCAGATACGAATTTGCAAGGAAATAATCAGATGAGCGACAAAAGTTCTGGAAAAATGTTTTAAGTATTCATGAGACCAAAAATTAATCTCTTCCAAAGTGATGAAAAGCAAAAAATTGTTTCAAAAGAAAACAACTGCTTAGGACTCAAAGCATACAAGCTCATCTGTGAAACATGGCGGAGGCAATGTCTTGGCTTAGGCTTTCATGGCTGCTTCAGGAACATGTACACTGATATTTATTGATTATGTAACTCGTGATTCTAGCAGTAGAATTAATTCAAAAGTCTACAGAAACTTATTGTCTGCCAGTTTAAAGAGAAATGCATCCAAACTAATCTGGCCGAAGTTTATCATGCAACAGGAAAATAACATACATACACATACATACATATATATATGCATGCATGCATATATGTATGCATGTATGTATGTATGTATGTATGTATGTATGTGTGTGTGTATGTATGTGTGTGTGTGTATGTGTGTGCGCGTGTGGGTGTATGTGTGTGTGTGTGGAGATGAGACAACATGGAACACGTTTCGACATCGTAAAGTAACTTCGGCCTCTTCAGGCCGGAATGAGAGATAAAACTGTGTGAAAGAAAAATGAGTTAGTATTTTGGGAACTAAGAGGGTCAATAAATTCAATTACCTTATTAGATCCGACGACCATAGACCAGAAAGTGTTTGTATTTTTGTTTTTGGATACCATTATATATCCTACAAACAAGCACACACACACACACACACACACACACACACACACACACACACACACACATATATATATATATATATATATATATATATATATATATATAATTACTGGAAATGTGTAGATTTATAAAATTCAGTGAATTTAGCAAACCTTATCGGAAGAGGGCGTCAAAGATTTGCCTCGCTTCAAGATTCCAACATGGGTGGGATCAAAAGCGATATCTGTAGTCACCGGAAGTGCCAGGCAAACATCACTCATTTCCGTTAAATTGCTTACCAAAAAGGAGTGAATAAAATTTAGCGTCATAAAAATGGCCCTAGATATTATCGTATGTCAATATAAAAAAAAAGTATGATTAGCAAATGACTGATTAAAAAGCATAAACAGGTCTCAAGACATCCAGGAAATGGTTGTACGTAATTCAATAACTGAAAACATTACACTGAATGACCTAGCACTCTGTCACATCTATTTACACAACCCTTTATATATATATATATATATATATATATATATATATATACAAAGAATTAATGGATTAATTTTTAATGCGACATGTTTATTGCTTCAAATGATATTATAAAAAATACTTATTTTTATTTACTGAAATTTCTCGAATGCGTCGACCTATAGACGTAATCCAAACTGATTGTCCTCATCTTTGTCGCCATATTTATTACAATGTTTCGGCCTTTCATTATTTGTCTATATTTCTGAGATGAGGTATTATGTACACTATTTACATTATTCGAACTATTGTCCTCATCTTTGTCGCCATATTTATTACAACATTTCGGCCCTTCAGTATCTGTCTATATTTCTGAGATGAGGTATTATGTACACTATTTACATTATTCGGACTATTGTCCTCATCTTTGTCGCCATATTTATTACAACATTTCGGCCCTTCAGTATCTGTCTATATTTCTGAGATGAGGTATTATGTACACTAGTTACATTATTCGGACTATTTTTCTCATCTTTGTTGCCATATTTATTAAAACGTTTCGGCCGTTGTACGCTCCGGCCTTCTTCAGATGGTTGGAATGTCGAAAACCCAGGAAAAAAAACACATGCCTGATGATGGATTGAAGACTGTCCGTAAGTACTAGCATTTTAACATCGAATAAACTGAAAAACTACAGACAACAAGTTTTTCTTCAAGGATCAAAACTCGCACTATGGATGAACAGGATTTTAATGCATATATTATGTTTTCTAGCGACGGATGTCGCCAATAATCACATTGAATACTTCTGATTAATTCTATGTGTGATTATTCTTTGTATGTAAATCATATGCTGCCTAATGTTTTATGTTTATATATATATATATATATATATATATTACATGAATTATTCATACAAAAAGTAGATTAGTAAAGTTAATGATATAAATGGCGAAAAACATCTTCGCAAACAGATTTATTAAAGTTACATTAACCTACGAAGCACTCGATGAATGTTATGATCCTTGTTTATAATAACTACAAGCTGTATAAAGTTTTTTTTTTTATTTTGCTAGTACTTTCAGTTGTACTTACTGCCACCTTCAAACATGGAAATTAATTTGTTTTTTTAGTAAATCCAGGTAGTAGTGGGACACGAAAGATTAAATATTAGTCGAAATATGTTTTTTTAGAAATGTGTTATTGTTAACGGATAAAACCATTTGGAGCCTGAGGTCGATAAGGTTGAACTTTTTTTGAAAATTTAACAAAGTGCGTTTTTCACTAATATGGTAATTTGAGAATTTCTTTTTAGTGTTAATTAACTCATAGGTGGGGGTGAAGATGCGGATCCATACCTTTCCCAAGGTTATTTTGCGCATAAGTAAATATAATGAAGCCAACTGGAATTCGAACTCGGATTACCGATTAACAATTTCGAGCCATTATCTATTATACCACGCGCACATTTAGGATTACAGAAACTGGTATTCCTCAGCGGTCACCCATCTGTCATTTGTATTAATATGTAACATTTGACACTACCTCTCGTCTGTAAAAGTCAAATGACTTACCTGCTAACATGGCTGCCTTCTTGTATCTCGTTATAAAGGCAAGCCAGCTAATCTGCCTCATTTATAGGAGAGTACCTAATGCAGCAGGTGGGTTAGTCCATTTTGCAGGAATGGACCTGCCCAACACATTTGCATGGGTGGACTCTATTCACCCATATATCTCCCTATTAAATGACTACTTTCAAGCTAACCCATATTCTACACACACTACAAGTTTCGGATCACCTGTTATTTATCCTACATATCCTCATAAAATATTTCCCACACTATGACCCCTTCCCCACAGACAAAACGTCGTTCGTCTCTCACTATTCTTTCGCTATTTCCATGGAAAATGTTCAGACAAGCTACGTTCTTTACTTCTACCACTTCAGACCTTCCCAGCATGCCCTATACATCCCCTTCATATTATTTTAATAAATAGGACATTCAGACTGTTTCTTGCTCAGAACTGTCACTTTGTGTGATACGCACCCAAGAGGATGCTTTCCTGTACACTGTAGAAGTCAAATGACTTACCTGCTAACATGGCTGCCTTCTTGTATCCCTTTGTAAAGGCAAGCCAGCTAATTCTACTTCATTTATAGGAGAGTACCTAATCCATCAGGTGGGTTAGTCCATTTCGCTGGAATGGACCTGCCCAACACATTTGCATGAGTGCACTCTATTTACCCATATATCTCCCCATTAAATGACTCAGGGCTGTTTTTTGAACTGAGTTGTTGGACGGGTTCAACTAACATCAGTTATGTTTAGTTTACTTTGTGTTCGTGTTTAGTTTGTTATTGGGTTCATCTCCCTTCCCACTCAGTTTTCATCTTTATATTTATATATATATATATTATGATCATTAAATTTTTATGATATGGGGAGCGTTTTCTAGGTCCCCCTCCCTTGAGAAGATGTAGTATTATGGTGTATGAGTGATTGGTTGACGACGGACAAGTTTTTGTGGTGAATGTGCAAATTGTAATGAGTGAATGGTTCGTGAATCGAATTAGCTAGGTATAGGATAGTTAGTGAAGACCAGCCTCAACCCCTCCTCTTTTTCGGCCTTGTGCCATAATTGTATTTTTATATATAATAAATATAATTTTTCAACTGAACTGACTACACTAATCTACCTGTGTGTCAGACCACTTGCAAGTTAAGCAATATTCTACCCTTTTTCTGTTCCTTCTGTACCACCCACACTCCCAAACTGATTAGATATCTAGGAATTGTTATCTGGGATGTGCAGGTGATGTTATGAAAAATGCCTTGGAATTATTAACCTTTATGCGATGTCCAAATCCTCCAGAAATGTGAGAACTGTCAACTACAGAAGATCCTCGGGTTACGTCGGACCCAACATACGTCGTTTCGGCGCTATACGAGGAAGACGACGTTGTTTCTTCCCCGCCATATTGGATTGTGCTCGTTTGTGTCGATTTTTGAGGAAGTTTGTTCATATATATATCGATTTTCTCAGGTCTTTGGAATTGGAACACTGGTCCCCGTATGATCAGCGTAGATTTTGGTCAGTACCTAGGTGGGCGAACGCTTGGGAATATCAAGTGCGTTAAGCTTGCATGTGAGGTTGGTGTACTGGATAATGGCTCGGAATTGTTAATCGGGGATCTGAGTTCACGTACGATCACTGAAGTTAAGCAACATCGAGCCTGGTCAGGACTTAGATGGGTGACCGCTTGGCAATACCAGGTGTTGGAATTTAGGCGTGCGGGTGGTGTAATGGATCATGGCTCGGAAGACGATTTCCGATTGCCGTTGGGTTCGTTATATTCACTTACGCGCAAATGACCTTGGTAGCCATCTTTCCTCCTCCTCCCACTTGTGGGTTAAATAGCAAGACATACTGGGTCCTACGGCCTTGGTTGCCTACCAGTCTATGGCAGAAAGCAACGGCAACATACTGCGGGAAAATCTTGGGAATACCAGGTGTTGTAAGCTTGGATGGTGGTGTAATAGGTTTACGGCCATATCACATAGAAACACTGTTTCTCGTACAATCACTAAAGTTTAGCAACGTTGAGCCTGGTCAGTGCCTGGATGGGTGCCCGCTTGCTAATCTTGGGTGTGTAATGAATAACGGCTTCTTAATCGGAAAATAACGAGTTTCCTTTCACAAAAACATTTGAGATTACATTCACTAAACGCGCTAATACCCTCGGGAAAGGTATGGATTCACATATTCTCCCCCATCTATGGGTTAATTAGTAAGACGTCAATATCTATTTGTATTTCTGAAATCAGAAACTGAAACATTCTACCCTTGTGGAAATAACGGAAATGATGAGAATGTTAGTCTGAAAATATATGTATGTAATGCCAATTCATCATCTAAAAAAATGGGGCAAAGTTATTTTCCATAAACCTAATTAATAGGAGTGATGGAGAAAAAAAAAAATAAATTATGGGTACACACACACAAACACACACACAAACACACACACACACACACACACACACACATATATATATATATATATATATATATATATATATATATATGTACATAAGAATGTTGATGTAAGTAAAATAATTTATGCTGCTGTTACGGAAGAATAAAAATGAGCTTCATGCTTAAATGACATACCGGTTTAAAAACGACTTAAAAAAAGAATTTATCGTGGCATCTTTCTCGCAAGTAAAGTTTCATCGGGCATAGACAGGCTCTATGCATATTAAATGATATTCGTAGCTCTTCACCATGCATTTCTCACTTTCTGATACATACAGCCTGAGGATGCTACAACATCAGGTGATTGCTGGCAAGATACTGCAATAAATTTACTTAAATATATATATGGAAAGAATAAATGGCCGTGAGCGATGCGTTTCCGATCATACAAGGGTGCCTGCCATTATAAAGACCTTCTCAATCAGGACACCTATTATTTAAAATGCATGGACCTCCGTTACAGTTTCTGGGAAAGAGAGCATATTCTGGCAAGATATATATATCTATATATATATATATATATATATATATATATATTATGAAATGGACAAAGTCCGACAATTATTTTTTTAAGACATTTTTTTATGTTTATACGCTCTCTTTACTTAAATATTTGTATTTATAAAAAGAACGGATAAACATTGTATATATATATATAGAGAGAGAGAGAGTTATTTTCCAAGCGTGGCTTGGATGTGGAAGGTAAGGGGCACCCAGTGAGGATCGAACACACTGCTCAATCGTAATTGTTCTAGCGAGAAAAGCTAGCTAACCATTACACCACCTCGAGGAGCCCTAAATAGTGATTTTCTAAGCGCTGCTTAGATGTGGCACAAGGTCGAAAGTACGGAGCACCCAGTGAGAATCGAACTCACTAATCACTCGTAATTGTTCTAGCCAGACAAGCTTACTAACCATTACACCACGCTGAGGCGCCCATATACGCAATCGTCAGTCCGTGTTGACTTCTATGTTCACTTTTATATATATATTTAAATACGCTCTCTACATAATATTGAACACTTTATCCCATAAATATAGCACACATTAAAACCCTATTTCTTCATATATAAATGATTAAAAATATCTTACTGGAATTCTCCGAGGTTTGTATAACACTATACTTGGAGCAATAAGAATGTAAAAATACTCTCCAAGCTTAACAGAAGAATCATGATGAAATCGATATATTGAGAATTTGTGGAATACTTTGAAGGTTAAAGTTCATAAGTGGAATCCACAAACTATCAAGGAATTAGAGGAATTATACATATAAAGAATGGGGTAAAATAATTGTGGATCAGTGTGGAAAACTTGTGGCCAACTATAGAAAGTGACTGGAAGCAGGGAAACAAAACAGAGGCTATGCAACAAAATATTAAATTGATGTATCCAATACTTTTGCATAGGGTAATTTTGAACTTTGATAAAAAAAATGGATTCAACCATGAGTTTTTAATTTTCCTTCCACATACAACTAAAACAACTTTACGAGATATTACTTACCAAATATCAGGCAAAATGGCGAACATAAACTAGAGTTATAACAGAAAATAACATGTATCTAATACTTATGCGTGTCACTATATATATATATATATATATACATATATATATATATATATATATATATATATATATAATAGTGTGTAAAAAGGTTTTCAGATCAGACGTTTATCCATCTTGACACCATTTGTCGTAAGAATCATTGAAAAACCCCATGAGTTATTCAGCTAGAAAGAGAACAGGTTAAAATCGTTTTGTGTCAGCCCAACTATGTTTTCCCAAGAGAGAACTGGTGTGAGGAAAAAGATCATCCATCTTCAAACTCCATTTTAGAACCGTCACGAGAATGGTGAATAAATTTTAAAAAAAAGATGTAACATTAGAGAGGAAAACTGGATAAGCAGATCACAAAGGGGAGAGGGATCATTTCCACCTAATGCTAAAGAGATCAATTAGAAAAGATCCAACTCAATCCACAAGACGTTTGACTCGTGTCAGATTAGTTTCAGCTATGACAATCTAAAGAGCAGCGAAACATCTTGAAATTGAAATTGTACGTAAAACGTGTGAAACACCTTGTTACTTCATGAAAGAAGTTTAGAATGTTTGGAAAATGATATATATATATATATATATATATATATATATATATATATATTAGAACTTTATTTCAATCCTTCATGAGACTCTGATCCTTAGCTATGATGAATTAATGATGAGCATACTATTTTAGTTTATAATCGATTTCATCACGATTCTTCTGTTAAGCTTGGAGAGTATTTTTACATTTTATTGCTCCAAGAAGAGTCTAATAAAACCATACAAAACTTAAGAGAATTCCAGTAAGATATTTTTAATCATTTCTAAGATATAACTGTTAAAAAAAAATTAATCCATAAATTTTGCTTTTACACCATCTGGACAATATTACCATTATACCTGGTATATATATATATATATATATATATATATATATATATATATATATATATATATAGGTTAAAATTAATAAATTGTCATGTAAATGACGCAAAATGAAAATTATACTGGCATCCCTTTTTAAGAGATATATGTACCGATATTTCATAACAAAGCTTGAAATGCTCAAGAAGTAAATTTATTCAATAAAATCGCCATTGGCTTAAACCACAGCTTCAGACAACTTCGGAATCTCCTGCAACTCTTTGCATAAGTTGGGGAAGGATGCCATAATACTTGCTTTCAGTTTATTTTTGGTTTACAGGGAGTTTTGTTGGCCCCTCGCTAAAATTCGACCCAAATATTATAATCAAGGGGGTTACAGTCTGGCGAGTTAGGTAGCTAGATGCAATGGGTGATGTGGTTGAAGAAATTGTTTGGCATTTATCACTGGGTTCTCTTGCTTAGGTAGCATGGTGCAGAATTCTGTTGCCAGACATAGTATCTTCCAGCAGCCATCCTCTTAACTCAGGGTAGCACTACCTCCTCACAGCACTTGATGTAGGCCTCCGTGTTGAGTATGAGGTCTTCACTAACAAATTCTTGAGTTCTTTTGTTATCAGAACGATCAGAGTGAAATTTCTGTCCTGCCGTACCTTCGTAATCACCATTAGACTCATCCAACTCTTTCTGAATCCTCTGCACTGTCCTCAGGTTGATACTCAGACATTCTGAAATGTTTATTTTATTGGGGCTTCCGGCGCGAATGCCAAACAGTACTACATGCGGTTTCCAAATTTCTGGCGAAGTGAATTGCGTCATTGTGTTTTTTTTTTTATTCATTTTTTTTTTTAGGCGGTTTTAAACTATCCCTACATATGTTGCGCAATCGTCAAAATGAAAACGAACAAAAAGCATGCGCAAATTTAAAGATGTAAATTGGCGACAATTTACCCAGCGCAACTTGTATATAGGAAAAACGCATATCAGACGAATATGGGTTCTGAAAATACATATATATATATATATATATATATATATATATATATATATATTAAAAAAAAAAATTTCCAGTAAGATATATAATCTGGTGTTCTTATTAATATTTTATTTTTTATAAAAACTGCTTTAAATCATCAAATGAAATCTGATCTCAAAATGAATAAATTTACTTATTTGAAATATAGTAAATAAATATATTGTCATAATAATACAATTGGTAATACGGTTAGTAGATCCAGAAATGCGGTTAGTAGCAATAATAATACATATACAGTCTGGGAAATTCAGTATCGAATTATGACTTCCTTCTGAGTTCTACGTGCTCACAAACTGAATCATACAAAGCAAAATTACCACAAACTCTCATATCTCACTCTCACACCCGGATATTCACCGGCAGCAGTACACGTAGACACTAGGCGAGTCCATTTGTATAAAAAGGGGTGGACCCCTTAACAAAAACAGTGCTCAATGTAAATTTACAGAGGATAAATATTATAAATTAACTGATTAAAAATATGGTTTCTTCGCTACACAGAAATTACCATGTTTCAAAAACCGAAGCTAAAAACTTCAAATTTAATTATATAATTAAATTAAAAGCATTATTTCTGTTTCATCTTCAAGCGAATTTTGGAATAACTTATTTTTTTAATTTACTGGGTTTTAAACGCACATACAATTCATAATATTTTGTTTCCAAGGATACAGAGAAATGAAATCATTTAGTCAGGGCTGTAGCGTTTTCATTTTTATTAACTGTTATTGTATATATATATATTGAGAGAGAGAGAGAGAGAGAGAATACAGTTTGGTCACTACTCACCAGATTTTGCTTTGACATAAACTTGGTGAAAAAAAAAGAAAATTTCTTTTATTTTAGAAAACAAAACAATATTACCAAAAATGTCATAATTGCAAAAATTTTTTCTAAAAAAGGAATTATTTAGACGAGAGCAAAATTTAATCATATTTTTTGTCTTTTTGTCATACTATATTTTCTAATAAAAAATGTCATTTTTAACCATGTCTTATAATTTATTTTTTTTTTAAAGTACGAAACAAATTCTATAAAATATTTTTTTTAAACGGAGGCTATTAAATAAAATAGTGCTCGATGTTTATAACATTTTCTTGAGTATATATTAATAAATATTCCTAATATAAACACCGGTAAATACTCAGAATTTCATGGCATAATACAATCTTCAGGTTTGCTGAAAAAAAGACTGATCGTTATATAATGTTAACTTATAAAAATCAAAATGTTTACGTTACGCAACTATATCATTCATATATTTTACGAAATTACTGTTTTCGATTTAAATATATATATATATTATATTATAATATATTATATTTAAAATAGACAGAATTGATATTTTATATTTAAAATAAATTTAAATGTTAATATTTTTTTTTTTTAAATTTATAAAGAACATTTATTAGATAGGTATATTTGTGTGAAGAAAAGTAAAAAGTCAGAGAGAAATTTTTCGGATTCAAATTTTCTTTTATATATCATTTTTTAAAATCCATTTTATATTTATCAATCCACCCAGATAGGATAGAATGTTTTATTATATTCCGGTTTAAAAGGTGGGTTTTTAAGAAAAATGTGTAAAAATAAACCAAAAATATAATATTTTTAACCCAAACTTGACGAATTCAAGCCCAATCTCACCTCCCGATTTCTAAAACCTAAACCCTTCGGCATAATTTCGTCAGGGTTCCTATATGCTAATGCAGATATTCGACAGGCGGTACTACCCGGAATTTCACAAAATTTTAATTACTATTTTTGATCATTGCCCCCTTTTATAAGAAGCTAAACTTTTCACTAAATGACCAATTTAGTGATATTTATGGGCTTGGCAAAAGGATATTTTTTCATTTTTAAATGAATATAAAAATCATCTCTGTACCTCAAATCGAGACCTATTTTCTCTATCAGCCGACGCGGTTATAAACTGGTTGTTTAGTCATATATATATTACATATATTTTCTTCTCTGTTAAACAGAACTTACTAGATAAAAGCTCGCATTTCTCCCCTTTTTTTGCAAACCCTTACCAACACAAAGCTGTTCTCTTCTATATTTTAAATTTTTTTTTATCGAAAATTTTTTTTTTCCAATAAAAATTAACGACATAATGTTTATTCATCTTATTAAAATGATTCTGAAAAATTCATATTTTTATTTTTTAAATAATATTTTTATATAAATTAATTGTTTCTAAAGAGACTTACATGTATATAAACACATATATAAAATCCTAAAATTTATATACGATCATTTGATGATGTTTTTATATCAGCATTTATTTGTTTGATAAAATTAATCATTCTAAAATTGTGAATTAGATAATATATAAAAATGACCTAATTTATTCGTACACTATTTTTTCAAATTAGATATTATTTATCCGAAAAATAATTTCTTCCTATCTTTCATTGATATTTTGGAAAATATATGTGAATCATCGTAGCTAATAAATTAGAAAACGCTGAGAACTATGGCAAACCCATTTATATTATTATATTGATAACAACTTGAATTTTGATAAAAATTTTTTTACACATTCACATAAAATTAAATAAAATATATAGAAAAAATAAATAATTTTTTTAAAAAAATATATATATATATATATATATATATTATATGATACAAACATATATATTTATATATATATATATATATATATATATAATATATATAAATATATACTTTTCAAAAAATTTAAAAAAATATATTCTTGTATAAAATATAAACCTTGAGTGGAAAATACTGAAATTACATATGGTTTTACATAATCTTCAACTAACATTGATAAAAATAATCGTATCCTTATAACAGAAAAAATTAATACATTCAATAATCCAAATACATTTTAAAACAATTGTTGTCATTAATGTTTTTCTAATGTTGTAATTAAAAATTTTTTTAAAATTTTCACTTTAAAATTTTTTTCTTTTTCTCTTTGTTATATTATATATATATATATATATATATATATATATATATATATATATATATATATATATTTTTCCTTTAATATTGATATAATTAATTCAACAGTGTTAAAATAGCTTGTAAAAAAATTGTACAAATTTATTAATATTTTAAAATACCAATGTTAAATAAATTTTCTTCGAAAATCATAAAATATATATAAAATTTAATCAAATAAAATATATATTATACATCTTTAATTCAGGATCAATTGAAAATTTATATACTGTATAATTATAATATTTAATTTAATATTCATTATATATAATATTATTTATATATATATATAAATATATATATATATATATATTTTTGTTATATATTTGATATAATATATATTTATATATATATTTTGGTCTGAATTATATAAATATGGAAATTTTGGTTTGTT